>JASTWQ010000042.1:600000-1160200 GCA_035220615.1 Leptothorax acervorum | reverse complement strand
ATCTTTCACGCGGCAGCGGACCTCGCCGCGAGGACAACAGAAACATCGCGCCGTCCGGATTCGGATTTCCTCTCGGTGATCGCGAAACTTGAACGTTCCGTCCCTCCCTCCCTCCTTCCATCCCCCCCCCCCCTGTTTTTATCCCGTAATTGGCTATCGATTAATCCGAGACACGCGCCACTCCGAATGAATTGAAATGTCGCGGACCGTTGACATTAGAAGATCGGGTTCGGAGTTTATTTTAATACCGACCTTTTCTCTCCCGCAGCCCTTTTTCTACGCTTGTTAGCGCACCGCGCAGCGGGAGGTGAACGAGTCAAATTTTATCTCGAGGAGGACGGGATACGCCGCGCGCGTCCAATCAAAGCCGTTAGACGTGAGGGGAAGTAATCGTAAATTGCGACGGCAGGCGACACGTGTGTGACGCAGTATCTTCACTTTTCGGTGGGTCTCACACGAGCAGTCGATTTTCGGGAATGCTTCGTCAGTCGCGCATTTGGCTCTTATAGGCACGCGTTCACACGCACGTGCAAGAATGCGCCCCGATTACCTCCTTTATGCGCGTGTCGCCTTCACGGCGCGGCCGCGGCGCAGCGTGAGAGCTCCAGCGACTTCGTGCTGGCTTTAATTCGCGCGCGTGCATTCCTGCCAATCCTGTCCCTCTTCCCTCTTCCTCCTCCTCCTCCTCGTACGTTTCGTGCTACGCAGCATTTTTCCAAATTTGCATTCGAGATAACGGTTGAAATAAGGACGTGTTAAATTTGAAAATGACGAGATACGCTCGAAACCTGTAGATTTCTCTTTGTCGAAGGTGAATCGCGCGCGAATTTCGGATCTGCGTCCTTCCCTCTCTAACTTTCGCGTCAGATCTATCATTTTAAATTATCAGCTGGGTAATTCGCGGTCTCGCGAAGACCAGAAAGGCCGGAGCTGTCGTGAAACGCGATCTCGAGTCGAGCTGCGGAGCCGGCAAAAACCGCACGCTTCGTCGACCGATCGGAACGAACCCTCGTTCTTGGAATGCGAGAATTTATGAGGCTCCCCGTGGAAGGAAAAAAAGGGGCGAGATAACTGAGCGCCACTTTACGGGTGGCCCTGCTTATTTAATTTCAATCGAAGCGATTCAATATTTCGAGCGTCGATGCGTATCTCGCAGCTCGACTCGAGCGAATCGCGTTTCACAACTCCGATCTTTCTGCAGGTCTTCGCGAGA
Organism: Leptothorax acervorum; assembly: GCA_035220615.1. Lineage (NCBI taxonomy): Eukaryota > Metazoa > Arthropoda > Insecta > Hymenoptera > Formicidae > Leptothorax > Leptothorax acervorum. The sequence goes on along the minus strand of JASTWQ010000042.1, from coordinate 1,158,987 downwards.
CTGCGGATTACTGGCTAATAATTGATGGATTCGACGCGAAAGTTAGAGAGGGATGGGAAAGACGATTAGTCGTATTTGTCTCGTAAAAATTTTATTCAGCACTTCACATCGACTGCCGGATAAATTCGATTGACTTTTAAATCTTTTAATAATAATCGCGGGGTGATTTTGAGATACATTATTTTCGGAGCTGCATAATTGCAAAATCGACATTTTCAACGAATCTCTCTCTCTCTCGATCTCGTTACCCTCTCGCTGTCGCTGTTACTCGCAAGCCCATGTGCATCGCACGCAGTTTATCGGATCGTAGTTTAATCGATAAAAGAGTAAAGTCCCGCGCTTTATTTGCGACGCAGTAGGTACCGTTCGCGACTTGCCTTCGCCTTGGATTTTTTTTTTTTTTTTTAATCTCTGCGAAAGATCCACCGTCGTTCTCGATCGCCTCGACCCCTCTAAATTCCGTTCGGGCGTATAAATATATTAGTTAATAACTTTATCTAATCTTTGACTTCTCTGTGATAATAATGAATCAACATTATTATCTAATCAGATGTATAAGAAAAATCTTCGAGCGCAACGAGTCTTAATTCGTCCCTACAATCTCACGATTTAGGTTTCAAACTCAATTCGGGATTGGAAAGTTTCTCGAAAACCCGAAATCGTTCTTTGATCCTCTCCAAATAAGACGCGAACATATCGGCGAGAATGCGCGTAATAAGCGTGTTGGTGCCCCTCGCGAAACGACGCGGATGACAAAAACTCGTAATATCGCGTCGCACTTGGCACGGTGAAGAACGCTGAACGTCCACACGTTTTCCGCGAACTCGCCGTTGTTGGTGTGTATACCGAACGCGGGGTGTAACCGTGTGAGGGACTGTGTGTGAATTGTTGTGCGCGCGAAACGAAAATCGCGCAACGAGACGACGCGACGTTTCGCCGCGGAATATCATCGCCGTCCGGCGCAACATGGATTACCAGCGGCTCCTGCCCAACAACAACAACAACAATTATCCCACGCATCACCGTGAGTATCCAACCATCTCTTGTCCGAACTCACTATATGGCGTGATAATTTTCGTCCCGAACACACCCACCGAAGATATCGCGCGTTATCTGATCGCCTTTCCCGAGAGGAAAAAAAAAAGAAAAGGAAAATAACGTTCATTATCGTCGCTCATATTCGTGTGAATTATGAGGAGCCTATAATACTCGGCTATCAAAAAGAAAAGAACATTTGCATTGTCGTCGCGAAGCGCGCCTCTTTCGAGAGAGTGCAGCTTTATTTTCTATCGTGTTTTCAATCTCAATTAGCGCATAATTTTTATGTACCGCGCATCTCTCGATATAGGCGACGCGACTTACGAGGAGAGTAGGGAAAAGAATCCTACGTGCAAACTGCAATGCGTAGGTATACGTTTCATCTCGCACCGGACAAATGGTGCCGTTCGTGGGCGTCGTCGAGTGACGCGAACCGCGAACACCCAGCGAGAAGTCGATGATGCGTCGCGACGCTCCGCGTCGTTGTTAGTTTATTTTTTGCCGTGGGAAGCGTTTTATATGCGGAGCATTCTCAGATTTTGATGACATTTATTTTCCCCTTTTGTGCGTTAACGATATATTGTATTTCTTGCAGAGATTTTTGTACGCGTATGCATTTATTTCTTTTGAGCGTAGAAATATATGTGTAAGTTATTATAAAGAAATTTGAACCGCGAAGAAGCTTTAATCATGATTTTACTCTTACGAAATGAAGGAAGATTGTTTTTCTGAAAGTTAAAATTGAAAACTATAGTTGGTTGTTATTTATTGGTAAATGGTAAAATTTATTAAGATTGAAATTAATACTTGAATTAATAACCCAACTAATGAATAAGGGGCTTTGAGCCGTAACGTGATGTTCGTCACGGTTGAAATTAATACATTTAATAAATTCTATGTATTATATCTCTTAAATCCCGCGTAAATATATAAAGTCAGTAGTACACGATAATGTACTGATTTCATATATTTTTTATTTGTTGCTTTATTAATACCTATATTTTAGTGTTTTTATTTTACGTTATTTTATAATCTGTTTTTCGTCGATTTTAAAGTCATCAAAATCTGGGCAGGAAATCATAAATAAAAAACTTTCGACTTTGCGAGAACTACACTCGTTCGTAAATGTTTCGTATTTTAAATTCGGAGTATCGAGGCACCACTGTAAGAATTACTGGCACAGGTGGACCACGATTTTTCGAAAAAATTTTCACGTTATTTTAGAAAATGATTAATACGTCGATATCGCTCTCGCTTTAATTATATCAGTTTGACATCTTGTTGACGAGTAATAGATTCGTTGGCTATCTTGTGAAGTATATTTATACCTGAAATCAAATTGCTGATCTAAGCTGGAACTAATATTGAAGACTCGAAAATAACGAATGGTAATCGATTCGAGTTTTGTAAACAGTTTTCAACGATATGATTCATATATATTTTTATCGTCATAATCTAAAGTATACACTTATATGTATATTTATATTGAACGTAATCGATAGACTTGATACTCTTTAATCTTATAAGCGCTTTAATATATATATTCACGAAACTCACACACACTTGATGTTTCAAAACTATGTGGCGTAATTTATTTACAGTTTCAATCTATTACCATTTATTCGAATTTTTTATCATTATCTTTTGTAACACTATTCGTATAACGAAAGTTTTACTCTATTTTTTTATCCATTCCTATCTGTCATTTTTATCTCTATTATTAACTTGCATATTTCTTGTTCTACATGACTTCCGTAAAAATATATAAATTTAAACATTTTCTTAAATGAAAACAATGATGTGAACGGGTTGAATAATCGAGATCTCGTACTTTTTTTTAGCGAATACTAGTCATGGCTTGCGTGAATTTATTTTTAGTATTTTCACGTGATAAAAAGCACAGCCGCTTCAGGAATCAACGGGACATTTGATTGCGACCCCGAGATTCCGTTGGCGTTACACGATTACGATTTGCTTTTTGCACACCGTATATTTTCCGCTCCGAGTTTTCGATCGGTCCAGCCGCTCCAGGCAGCATCGCGTGGACGCTGGATCTCGGTTTCGAGAAAGGGTGGAAAGAGAAAGAAAGGACAGATCGGTCGTTGCGTAAAAGCTCCTTGTGATATATTCCATGGTGGTCCTTGAGCTGGCTTTCGCAACGATGGGATCTCCGATTGTAACGTTTAAATGTCTTTTTAATGGGGACCGGTGCGTCCTTGGCTAACGGCCGGTTTGTCGCGTTCCTGCGTAGAGTGCGATTGAAATTTCGCGTAGGGAATCGCGATTGCCACGATCGAAATGTTTCTTCGTGTTCGTTGAATTCCTCTTAAATTCGAGAGATCGTCACGCGCAAATTTTGCGGTTACCTACTTAAATCTCCGGCTAGGATCGACCGCGCGAATTTTCCCGCAATTTTAAAGTCGTTTTTCGCACTTGGAACTTTAATGTTTTGTATTGTTATTATTATTTAATTCAATTCTTAGAGTAATAATTAATTACTTTTCTCTGGTTGAACGATTCATATCAAATTTCTTTTGAATCCATCGGAATTAGAATATGGGAAACATATATAAGAAATTGATTAAAAAGTTTTTATGATTGTTAAAGACTAAATAAAATTAATTAATTAATTACTGAGTACTGACAGAAATTAATATTTAATATTAGTGTATTCGAGAGTTAGTGGATAAATTTTTGGTTAGCAACTTATGCCTACAAAGATTTTAAAAAGAGAAAAATGTAGGTTTCTCTAGAATTCGTCTTCGTTTCGAATGGAGCAATCTTCCACTTGTGTTCTTTAAAAGTCTAATTTTTCTGATTATTTGTGGTGTTAGTTTTGACAAAAGAAAGTCACGTCTGCGAATGGCATTTGTTATGAGTCCTCACTACGAACTGGCTTTCTAGTTCGTTAATGCGACTAGGGAGTAAAGGTGGGTACAGACTTGAGCACGAATGCGAATGAGGCAAGCCGAGGCCGCACCGAATGCCTCGGATTGCAAAAATACAGACTCCGCACGAGGACGCATGAAGCAAGTCGAGGCAACTGTTCGATGCTGCTCTAGTCGTTCGGAGTAAATCGAAGCGAACGAAAATGGCAGACGCAGACAATATTGCAGTGGCTTGTGCCAGTTTTATAGTTATATATAATTTATTTAAAAAAAAAGAAAAAGGCAAAAAGCAAAGGCGTTGGTGGTCAACGCAATTATATTTAAATAGAAGACAAATAAATAATATTAACAACATCTTTTTATTAAATGATTTGTTGGCTGATAAAGAAAGTGGCCAATTCAAAAATTTTCTTAGAATGTCGGAAGAAGATTTTATTTTATTTGGCTCGCGTCTTCTCTCGTCTATATGAACCTTTTAAACTATCAATCTTTTTTTTCAATTCCTCAGTGCTTTTTCCAAATTTTTCACATAGTTCTTTCCAAGCATCTTCTTTCTTTAATTTGTTGTAATATGTAGGATCTCGCGGATTCCATAGAACTTCTTTATTTCTATACTCATTTATAAGTTGTACGCATGTCTCTTGATCCCATTCTATTACTACAAAATACATTTATTTAAAAAATTATACGCATTATTAATTTACATAAATATTTTCTGTACTTACTAACGAGAGTTTATTCATTTCTGTTCGTGAATGACGTTCGTGCGCGACTGACTGCCGAATACGCGTAGAACACGTCCAAACTGAGCGCGAATTTTCTTTGATCGACCGACAGCGCTCGGCTCGGGCCGAGGCTGTGCGGCGAACGATCCGAGGCAGTTTGCCGCGCCTCGGACCAACGTCCACACTTGCATGCTCATGCGGCCTCGGCTTGCCTCATTCGCATTCGTGCTCAAGTCTGTACCCACCTTAATGCGCGATCGAAGTTTTCACGTAATACGTCCTTGAGGAACGTGAAACTCGTTTGTCAATGTGCAAGACAACAGAAGGTTGATAGATTCGCGGTGGAGAACAGTGAGCGATTGCTCAGCTTGTTGCTGAAAAGTTGTTTCATCTGCCAAATTGCATCATTTCGATAACAATACCGGAGATAATAAAATCCATTTTGGCAAATTGGAGATTTAGTTTTCGGTAAAGCAGGCTTCGTAATACTTGAAACGCTCGAAAACGCAATTTGCGCAGAGCCCTCGAATGTCTTCGTGGACTGACTTGTCTCCGGAAGTCGACAATGCACGGTTCGTAAAGCTAGAGGAGGATGAAGACCATCGCGGCCTGAACGGATCGCTCCTTTTTTTTTCCGGGACGGACAGTGGTCCTGGCGTACGGCCAGTCGTCCTTGTTCGTTCGCCAGAAGAGTATCGGTCGGCGACTTTGTTTTTTTTTTTTTTTTTTTTTTTTTGGAAGTGATTGTAAAAGCCCGTCGCATCCCCGGGATTAAATTGACTCTGCCTCGTAAATCCCTTACTCGATTATCAGACTACTACGTGATGCTGATGTAATTTTCGGTCGGCTGGCGCTTCTCCTCTACTTAAATCCTCATCCTCGAAGGCTCTCTGAACGATCAATAATCACTGTCAATGTCTTGACGCGAAGATCGCTATAGCTTGCAGTAGGTACTTTCTTGCCGTGAAACGCAAAAGTCGGCACGTTGGATGTCTACAAGGCATTTCGCATACGGTTCCGCTTCTTTTTTTTCTCTGTCTCGAGCAGTATAGGTGGGATGACGAGCGGCTTAATCTTAATGAGCAACGTCAATGGGTCAAACGAGCGAAATAACGAGCGATACGAACCGATGCGAGGCACGCATTTACAAAGATCGACGCAGCGATGGTATAGAAAGGAAGGGAGAAAGAGATATTGCAGTCTGCGATCGGTTGGCAATGATATCAGGTTATGGCTCGTGATTACACCTCTCGGACCGGACCATCGCCCTTTATTTATGCAAGCCCGCGAGACGCATGGCTAAGTTATATAGTGCCGGATATATCTTTATAATATTCCGCCGTGAAAAAGCAACAACTCATTGTCAGTCTCGCGGAAACCAAGTTTGTCTCAGAATCACGTGCTCTTTCCCTTCAGGGTTATCGCTCTTTTAGAAATTCGGTCATACCGAAGCAATTCGTTTTTCACGGAGAGATTAGAGAACAATTGAGGAATTTCTTTATATTTCTCAATTTAATATTAAGTCAAAACCTTCTGATTTTTTAGATTCTCTAAGTATATTTATCTTTACTAACTTTAAATTAATAAATAAAATGATTTTTATATTTATAGGGATCTAAGAAACTTTAGAGATTTTTCGAAAACTTCCGTGCATCCCCGATATTCCACGATATCTCAAATCGTATCTTCCGCATGAGTCATAGTTTGTATTTTTGCGGTCAGTATTTATTTCCAACATTATGAAAGAAATCAATGCTACAAAGAATAGAACATTTTCGAAACTTTCAAAAGTTTCTTCTTGTTTTTACTCACAAACAGGAGAAGTATTTCGAAAAATTTTACAAATCATATATTCGTGTTGATTACATGTGTTTTTGTGTAAGGACATCAGAAAGTGGATCGAAATTCATTGCACGCTAATTTCGTAATACAGGATTATTAAACGGTAACTCTCATAAATTATGTGTACAAGCAATGATCTATCTTTCTAGTGATTCCCGTAATCACATTGAGGAATTTTTAGAACAAACTGAACGGAATGTTGAATATTGGATGAAGGTTAAATATTAATTGTTTGTCGTGGGTATTTGTCTCCACAATCGGATGTTTACTGTCCGTAGACGTACAATTTCTTGCTATTTCACATCGGAGGTAGCGAAACCGCTGAAAATTTTACACGGGCCGCGTACATGTGTGCAAAGAGCGTGAATCGGGGCGGCCGCCAAAACACGTTCGAGCTCGACCTAGTCAGCTCGGCCTGCCTTGGTTCTTATCGATCCACCTTGCATAGGCCGTCTCCTCTCTTCCGAAATATTTGCTCCACCGCGATAACGACGAGATGGACATTGGTGGTTTCAGTTCGTCGAGTTTAGTTCGGAGTGTCTCTCGATACACGGTTCGAGTCGTTCATTCAAACTTTACGTCAATGTATCTCATTGTCAGTTTACTGATTAGGATCTCGAATTTCTAGAGAAATAAAGTGCTTTAGTTTGTCATACGATTGTCGTCTGTGACACGTGGAAATTATTATTCTGCGAAAACATAAAGAAGACCTAAATAAGAACTATTTCGCAGCAGATATATAGCTTATATAGGCAGATATACGATAATCATCGTTTGTTATGTGCAATGTATTGACATTTTTCGTATTCTTCCATGACAATATGTCTCATTGTTTTTTTATCCACTTTCATGAATTCTTCTATAAAGATGATAGTTTACATTCTCGTTTATCGCGATACAACGTTCGCGACGGTGATCAACAGTCTCTGTCTTTTCAACGCATGGCACGGTTTGTCGAGTCCCTCCTTCGATTGTTGAAGTCACTTTTAGGTAGACAAAATCGCACGATAAACGATAAATGATTCAGATAGGCACGAGAGACAAGTTTCTCTCCATTATTACCGGATTATTTTTCTCAGCGCGACTGCGCACGTTCCGGCTTGTGCCTATGGAACGACCCGGTTTCGTCATCCTGACAGGTAGATGCCCGCATATAGCATAGCTTACGAACATGGCTGGGAGAAATGTCGTGGGCGGGATGCTGAAGTATCTGAAGCGTCTTTGCGATATCCGCAAAATAACGCGTTATCGCCGTGACTGACAACGATGATTAGGAATCCCCTCGGGAATCCCTGTTGTCTGGCACGAACATTTGAAAATATGTCAATCGAGACTTGAAGAAAATGCGAAGAGCGAATAATAATTTTGCAATTTATGCCCACAAATAACTTTCACCGACGAAATTGTTCCACTTCGATATGATTTTGAGAAATTGTAGCAAGAATTGCTTGCTGCTTGAGCATATTTGCGTGTCAGAGCTGTTCAATGTCAATCTAAAAATCTAAAACATTTTATAGAGAATTGTATCGATAAATTTTTTTAAGTTTCTACATCATATAATTGGAGGCTAACAATAAGACTTTGACTTAACGTATTGTCATTTTACCTATAGAATACATATTAAATTAACTTAACTTTTTTAATTATTTATAAATAACGTTTTGGTTATAAAGAAATATTATATCTAATAAAAAAGAAATGTAGTGGAGAATGTATAACAAAAATACATCGCGTGAATACATTAATGTTTTCTGTACTCTATATCCGTTTCTCAAAATCAGATTTAAAAATTTGTTCGAAGTCGCGGTTGCGGATACAAGTATGTGACAATCGGCAGATTAATGCAAGGAGCAGCAAAATGGTGGAATAGGATAATATAGCATGTCAGTAGGTAAAGACACGAGTAGGCCAAGGTTGTGGTTGCGACTGTGAAATTTGCGAACTGCATCATTACATAATACAAAAATTACATATGTACGCTTTACACGACTTCCTAGCATTTTTAGAATTTCGATGTAATAAAATGCAATTCTGCGGCTTTTCTCCAAAGAATTTTAGAGAGAGTATTTAATAAGTGTCTTAAAAATAGTTAAACGTAAACAATAGGCATACAAAAATATAGGATAATTATCTCACGTCTTTGTTATACAAAAATTAATCATAACTTTTCTATTTCAATCAGAATCGATTTGAATTCTAACTTTCGATGTAACTCTTGAAGCAGAACTCTTGAGAAAATGCCAAATTACCGATAAAGATTTTTATCCGCGGAATTTTAGAATACTTTTAACAGATAATTTAAAAATTGACAGAATTTTTACATTTTTGTTTTATCGACTCGGGTGTTCAGAATAATTACTAGAATTTTTAGAGATCTATCTATTTCAAAAATTGACGAAAATTTTTTATTTTATTGCTAAACATTAAGAATGACCATTAGAATTCTATAAAATCTTTGAGATAGAATTATACGAATATTTTAAAAATGCAGTGCTAACTTTATAATGATATTTATATGTGTTTGGAATTAGGAAGAAAATATTTTTTTTCTTATAAAGAGTGCCCCTGAGATATCTTCATTTCAATATTTTTTATCGTTTAGTAGATACGTTGCTCGAAAATGAGAATTAAATTTATTACAGCGGTCGAGAATCAAAATGGATTAAAAAGCACAATAAGTAAAAAGAAAAGTATTTTATTAATGATCGGTATATATCTAACTTCAGTAAAAATTTATCATTAGGACAGTAGCAGGTGCTATACAGATTCATTCATGTTATCCGAAATAATGTCGCACAGAGGCAACTGCAATAGCAGCGCTCGACATTATGCGCTTTGCGCATTTACGTACCGCATACCGAGCGATTGCGGGTTAATTAATTGCCGCAATAAACGGTCAACGTGGCCCGCTAATTCGAGAGCATGCCCTCGCACTCGGTGTTATCGTTCCACTGATTAGGCTTACTCTTGGCGTTCTCGTAGCCCATGACAGAGATTCCTTCCGTGATTGCACGTTCGTAAAATACAGGATATAAAACTATCTTTTAATTATTTTTATTATTATTAAGCTGCATCCATTAAAAATTTAATTATTTGCTCCGAATATGCATATCGTATATGGTCTCAAAAATAAACATTTATAAAATTATGATTTTACATAAACATTACAAATATTATAAAGAGAAAAATTTTGATCAGATAAATCTATTTATATCTATGATTGTGAGAGATTTAGGTGCAAAATTTTATGATAATAGGAATGAATTGGCTACGCAATGGTATTTATTTTGTGAGAGGTTCGGTTTTAATTCATTGATTTACTTACATATTTCATTTATTAATTTATTTACATTTATATTTATTTATTTTAATTCATTTAACGAAAACGTTGACTCGACAAAAGTCAGGGCTCTTTAAAATGAAAAGCACACGCAATTGCAATACGAGTGAATGTGTTATCAACGATAATTTGGAAATCTCAAAGTACTTTGTAAGGCAATTTACATTTCTTATCATCTTAGCGATAATACGGTTAAATGTTATCTTGGATTTTGAGCAGTCTTAGCGAAATTCGCAATTGCAGTCGGTTTCTCCATCGAATGTCCAATACAAAATAATGTATGACACTTGGAAAATAAATTTTTATTTTTGCCGCAGAATTATTTCGAAAAAAAAATCGCGAGTTTCTGTGTTTATATTTTCTGTTTCCGTGATTTCGGTTTCCAGATTTCGTTTCCGCTCTACCGCGGAAACGAAATCTGATATCACAGCGTAAATTCATTACGACATTACGTGTTGCGACTGAGGCAAGACGCGCGACACCTTCCGCGATTTTTTATTCGTCTAAAATGTATCGTACGAACGCAGATTAAGTATTGAAAGTACCTACTTACTGTGATAAATATCTGTGAATCGTTAGACACTCAAAATTCTCCATTCGCGGGATGCATAGGTAGTAAATAATACAACATTCTCGAGAAATAATTAGGGCTCAGACACAATGCGAGGAATAAGGAACAAGGAATAGAATTCATAGTCGCATCCTTTTTCAATAGACGTGCATTGAAAAAGGATGCGACTTTAATATCTATTCCTTGTTCCTTATTCCTCGCATTGTGTCTGAGCCCTTACGGTTGCGAGTCCCTGTATTATGTTTTTCGACCCCCGTAGCAGTTGACCGCGTGACGTCACAGCGCCATTAGTTTCTTACACGACGCGAGCGAGGTAAGACGCACACCTTTCGCGATTCTCGCGACTTTTGATTCGTCTAAACTTCAAAGTAATGTATCGTACGGACGCAGAAAAAGTATTGAAAGTAAGTACTGCAACGAGTGTCCGAGGATCGTAAACCATGTATATCTCTTCATTCGAGATGCATCGTGAGTGACACAGCATTCGGGGCGTCGCGCGATTATTCCGAAAAAAGAGTAACGGTCGCGAGTCCCTGTATTATGATATTCGACCCCCGTGGCGGTTGACCGCGTGACGTCACAGCGCCATTAGTTTCTTACGCGACGCGAGTGAGGCAGGACGCGCGGTACCTTCCGCGGATCTCCCGACTCTTTCATTCGTCTCAATGTATCGTACGCACGCAGAGAAGTATCGGAAGTACTGCGACGAATATCTGTGGACCGTAGACAAGCTAATTTCTCCATTCGCCGGATGCATAGCGGAGTAGTAATACAGCATTCGACGTGAGCGAGGTAAGACGCACGACTCTCGCGATTCTCGCTACTTTTTGATTCGTCTAAAACTTTAAAATGTATCGTACGGACGCAGAGAAGTATTGAAAGTACTGCAACAAGTATCTGGGGATCGTAAACACGTATGGATCTCTTTATTCGATACACTTCTTGCTTCGTATTACTGTTAGAAATTTGACGATAAAATTGTTTCTATTTAAAACTTTATAAAAATTATTTTCTGGTATATTCACTTGATTTTCTTTTAGTTTATTTATTCATCTTTTTTGAAATATAGCAATTACAGCGGAGATTTTAATTTACGAAGAAATTTAGGAAAAAAGACTTTATTAGTCAAATGGGAGAGGTGAGAACTTTTCGACTTTTATTCATACAAGATTTCGCTCGATATCGATTACTTAGATTTACTGTTGCTTTTTCCTCCATCTTGTGCTATTCTGCTGCTATTGATCGTTCGTGGAAACGATCGCTAATTCACGGCGAGCGAATTAGACGGATATGTCGAGTTGTTCTCGTTGTTGTTGTGTCGTCACGACCCCGGATACGGGACAGACGAACGATTATTATTAAAGCGCTATTCATCTCTTGAAGGTATCTTTGCGACATCGCAGCTATGACTCTTACGTGTTCGAACTAGCCGGAGAATCCCTCGATTAGGTTGCAAACGCGTATTGAACGAATGGAAATGGCGAAAATAAATTTGCGAAGTAGGGAGATTCCACGTAAACACTAGAAAGAAAGATTCTAATCAAAGGTCTTTAAATTAATTGTTAATTTCAAAAGTAAATGTTAATTATGTTAAATCATAGAAATAAAATTTATAATTTTTGTAACATTTTCTGTATTTGTGTATGTTTGTGAAATTAAGCAGTTCTATGCAGTTCTGTGCTTCAATATTGAATTAATTTCTTGCAAGAAGCATTGTAGAAAAATGTAAATAATTATGAATTAGTGACGTCTGACAGACTGTGGTCCATTTTTTTACTCGCACATTAAGTACATTAAATTTATATTTTTGTTTGATCGTCATATATTAACTTACAAATCTCAACTTTTTATTAGAAGAATTAATAAAATTTTTCTTCAAAATTAACAGATTCTGTTTAAAATATTTTTATCGAAATAATATTTGATAAAGGTTTCCACTTATTTATACATCAATATTTTCCGTTTATTGATTCTTTCATATTCAAATAAAGTACGAAATTTTAATACAGTAGAAAAGTTAAATGAGTCAAATGGAATTTTTCTTTTATATACAGGGTGTTCTAAAAAGGTACGGCCAAAATTTAGGGAGATATTCCTCACACTTAAAGGAAAAAATGTTATATGAACATGGGTGAGGAAACGCTTTTTTCAGGAGTTAGAGCTTTTTCCTGAGTATGCGACGTTACGACTAAACGAGGTAGTGACCTTATCTGCCAGGCAGAAATCAGAAAAATATTGACCTTTAATGTTATGGTTACTTGTTTACACCTAGATAATAATCCTAAATTGTTTCTTGTGTAAGTAATACAGTCAACGGTAATTTCAACATAACTCCTGAATAAAGCGTTTCCGCACCCATGTTTATATAACATTTTTTCATCCTTTAGGTGTGAGGAATATCTCCCTAAATTTTGGCCGTGCCTTTTTAGAACACCCTGTATAAACAATCTTTCTTTTTAATTTTTCTTTCTAACGTAAATCGATTTACGCAAATTGCTACAATATAGATCACGAATAGTTAGAGTGAATTAAAAAGAGAATCGAAATAGATATTATAGATGCATCAATGTAATTTCGATATCCCTGCTTCGAGATACTCGATCGCCCAACAGTTTATATTAAAAATTTGACTCGTATGTCTTGTAAAGGTACCTCTGGTCTCCGTCTGACTGGCGATTTCTCGGATTAGCGATATATATTTTTGCTTCTCTTTGTTAAGCGCTCTCTGAAATAACTCTCCTTACGTCGTTTGATATATTATCGTCATCCTAAAGAAAAGAAAAGAGAAGGCGACGCGACGACGAGCGCCGGCAAAATTGCGCGCGACCTCCGCGAGGCTTAAATATCCGCGTTGCTGTCAGCTCACGTATAAAACGCGACTCACGCACTACGCACGACGCGTTTTCAATGTCGCGACACGCGTAATTACTCATCTACCCTATCCCTGCGTCTCGATATTCCGACATACAGTTATTGCTATTCGACGAAAAGTTCGCCCGAGAGCCGCTGCGATTTCACAGCACGACGTCACATTTTGTCCTTAATGTTTGAACAGTTTACTTTTCTTCCTTTGTGTCTCTTGAAGACGAGAGGGGGCCACGTTCACTCATCGATAATGTAGTGGCTCCATCCCGACCATGTAGATCCTGTGAAGCCCAAGTTGTAAAATAGATTTCTAGTACAGCGGGCTCTCGCTCTTACGCCTTTTTGCAGTATATTTATATGGTAGATTTAGCGTTTTTAACGGACTGACGTTCTGTGCGATTTTTTTTTACCTGTGTAGCCCTTTCCCCATTTTATTTGTTATCCGCGACGTGCCGTACCAATCTCTCTCTAGCATCTCTTTGGGCCCTTACAGATTGGTTCCCGAAGATGTGCTCCTGCATCGACGGCAGCTCGACGCTGCCGAGTAATCGAGCCGCAAGCTACGAACGGCTTGGTTCCGATCTCACGATCTTCGAACTCAACAGCACGATACGAAGGAATCGAAGAAGTGATCAAGATTTGATCGACAGCGAAAGACAAGTATGTACCAAAGTATCTTGTGCTTAAATAGCTTCATACTATTTCTCGATTATATAATACATACCTATAGTCAGAAAAATCAAGGAGATAAATATACAATAGTAAAATTTTATATTGTGTCTAATTTCTATAAATAGAATTTATATGTATAATATTACGATGAAATATGAAGAGAAATATAACAGAATTCACATAAATAGGACGAAATAATTAAAGTATTTATAATGCAATTTTTCTCATATACGCTACCTTTGTATAAAATAAAAGTTTATCATTGATTTATTAATTTATGTAAATTTATTTGATTAAAAAATATATATAAAATATAAATCATATAAGACAAATATTCGAGAAAATATTTATTATTTATTTATGCATAGGGATAAATAAATTAAAAGAGGCTTATAAAAGAGAAGATTGCGAATTAATTTAATTTGATTATTTAATTTAGTTGGATTGTATTTAATTCAATTCATTTGTATATTTAATATTTTCCTAATGTTTGTTTAATTAGGAAGAATTGCGGTTTTACAACAACGATCATTCTTTTACGACCATGGTCGTGGAGAGAAATCTGCGAACGATCGATCTCTGCGAGTTGCTCAAAGTCAAGAGGAACACTATCGGTGCAGCCTGGTCGATAATCGAGACGTGGCCAAAACTGGGAATTGGTATGTAATATCGTATAAATATGATAATAAGTCGTGTCGCAATTGCGTGATGTTTCCTATGCATCGTCACGATTACTTCAAGCGAATCAATGCATTCCTTCAGATTTCTCGGGAATGTAGTTAACGATCAGTCAATAAGCAAGTCTTATGCATTTCTTCGTCGTGCTTACGTGCGAGTAGCGACGTGTCATTGACCATACGTTTAAAGTTTGCGATTGTCCTCTTTTACGTGATTACTCGTTAGCTGTTTGCGGAATTGTTTTTTAATATATATTTTTTTAGAAAAATATTAATATTTTGTACGTTTGATAATCTATAGGTACACTGAAAACAAAAATTTTTGTTCAACGAAAAAAAAATTATTTAACTCAACAAAATAGTGCGGTCGGATACCTCCAAATAAATGCCAATGTAATAAGAACTAAGTATTTTGTTCAATTGCTACGATAATTTTAATTTGGTCCAACTAACGTGAGTTATTGCAGACAAAATATTTATTTGATTCTAGAGTATATTTAATTGAATAGAAATTAATTTTGATGATCCATAAAGTAGCATTAATTGAGACAACAAAAAGATGTGTTTGTCAAACAAAAAATATGATAGAGCAACAAAATCTATGTTTACAATAAACACGTAACGTTTTCGCTCGACTTCATTACAGTTGAAACTTTATACATCAGATCAATATTACCGTAAACTTCATTATTTTTCATTTAACCAAAGACAATGTCATAGTGACAAAACGTATAGTACAACAAACTTTATGTTTATTTGACGTGACGCAATATCCTTGTAATGAAGTGAAATTTTGTTCATTTTGTAATAAATTAAGTTGAATAAACTATCGTTCTTGTTAGTCCAACTATTTATGAGATATATTAAGTGTGAAGACGCCTTAGTTTGACAAAATATTTGTTTCTCCTGAAAAAGTCATTAGTTGACGTAATATAAAAAGTGTTGTCGAAAACTAACGAATTTATTGGATTAACCATTCACGCATTTGACGGAATCAAAATTTACTTTCTATTATACACTGAAACAAAAGGTTAGTTGTACCAATTAGAATGTTTCGAAGCATTTGTAGTGTTAAGTGGACAAAAGCCTCAGTGTTCTATTATTTGAATCAAGTCATGGTTCAAAGGAGGCCTGCTTATGTTGGCCTCCAAATAAAATTTACTTACGAGTTAATCTTAGCATTATGCGCCGCTTAACGGCGTCGTTGCAACTAGCACGGAGATTGTAGAATAAATTAATAAAATTTCAATAGAACTGTATATATTATCCAATCAACAGACCAGGTAGTTACTACAACAATTTCTTTTAGTTGAACTAATTTAGTTGAACTAATTCAATTTTTACGAATTTGACTCGACACCAGTTTGTGCAAATTCGCGCAACCCCGACATATAGTTTGCTTCACCTAATTTTTTTTTAGTGTAGACAAATTCTTAGGTAAGACTGACCCAATCGATCATTTTCGAGAAGCTTAAATATTTAGTTACTTTAACTGTATGTAAGCTTTCAAAGAAATATTTTTCAGAAAATACAACTGAATTGTTTGTTAGAAAGTAAGGTTGTTAATATGCTGGGTCAACAGTTTTGGACTGATAACGCGTTTAGTTGTATTTTCTGAAAAATATTTTTTTGAAAGTTTACATACAGTTAAAGTAACTAAATATTTAAGCTTCTCGTGAATGATCGATTGGGTCAGTCTTACCTAGAAGAATTTTTCTATACAATGCAGAATGTATACTTATTTGACAAGAAATTTGGTTGTCTTGAATATATATAATTTATAAAAACATTTGTTATCTCATATAATAAAGACGCAGTTAATTCAAACAAATCCTCGCATTTAAAACAATAAAATATTTATGTGTCTGATATAAATGCATGTAGTTGACTCCGTGAGACTGTCGAACTAAATATAACAATGCTGGTAACTGATTTTTATTAAAGATAACCAAATGATAATAGTCCCATCAACTGAACGAAATAGTTGAATCATTTCCGTCAACCAACATTGAACAGTTTGTTAAGTAGACTACGATTAAGTTCGGTTAAATAAAATATTGTTGCATTAATCAAATCTTTGCACAACTAAATGCATTTAGTTCGTTGAACAAAATTTTTTTTTCATGTATAATTTTATATTTATATCACCTGGAATGCATATGCCCGCGTGCAATTCAAAGATATATACAAATATAATAAACGTGTACCCAAACATAATGGAATTCACAGAATCAAACGGTTTATTCGATATCCGAATTGTTATCGGGTTAACGATAATGTAGATGGAGACAAATATGTTTAAACAGAGAAGTATGGCAAATTGGCGGATATTTTTGAAGTGTTTTGTGATTATTGCGTACGATGCGCTCAGGAGCTATTTGGGGAACTCGGTAACAAATAATTTATTTATAAAAATATCGGCGCGCGTGTAAAAGGCGGTTAATTCGTTAAAAGTTCGAGGTGTGCTATGGTCGAGGCGAAATGACGCAATGAGCCTCCAATGCATCGGGAAAACTTCAGTCGTCTAAATTTTCTCTATGGCATTGACTCGGAACGAGATCGGAAATAACGTGTGCATGGTGAGGGGGAAAGGGAGAAGGGAGGAAAGGGGGTCGGAGAGGCCGTAAAGACGGCACAGAGCTCTATAATGCAGCCGAGAATCAATAGCGGGCGAAACCTCCAGGAGCTTGGTGCAGGTCAGAGACGCGACTCGCGGCTGTGTCTCCGTACGAAATGTTTGTTTAGAGGTCCGGGCGAAATGTCATGCTATTTCTAGTTTAATGTGCTTTCCATGGAATCGTTTTGCGAATTAATCGCATGACGAGATGATCTATACTAATTATAGCAATAAAACTCGCTTTATTAGAATTTATAAAAATGAGTTTAAAAATTAATTTTGCTGTAAAAGGGACTAAATATTTTAAGATCAGTAACATTATGAAAGATTAAGCTATTTATTATTATTTATGATAAAATAGATATAAAAAATATTCTTTTTAAATATCTATTAATTTAAAAGTACTCAAATATTATTCGATATATTTTTAAGGAGTCGCTGAATATATTACTGTGTTGATAATAACAACATAAGTAGCAATATATTTATCGCAAATTGGATGAATTCTTTTGTTGCAGAGCGTACGTTAGAAGACCACGAAGATATTCTCGCTGTTCATAGGGAATTGGAAATGTTCGCTTCCCAATACGAAAGGAGGTTCTACTTTAGTCAGGACTTCCTGAAATACGAAGTCTTCATCAAGCCTATGGTAAGTAAGAAAATTTTTGTTATCTCGCTGAAAAGAAAGTTGCTTCTCTAATTAGTTGATTCTCCATTTCTAAAGAATACATGTCAAAATATCCAGAAAATAAAGTTCTTGCGTTCTTCGTTACTTTTTACCACAGCGAATGGTAAATTCTGTTCAATCTAAACGCGTTAACTTACCGACTGACTGAGCTTACCAGCCAAGTTACAATTGCAGCTGCATTTGAATAAGTATATATCGATGAAGTACTGTCCAAGACTGCCGACTCTAGGTACATTTTTCCACCCTCGGTACTTATTACCGATCTACCAAAGACCATTCGATATAAATATATTTATTTCCTATATTAATTTTGCATTTTTCAATTCTGTTTTGTAAATATGTATAAGCGCTTATATCGATATAGTACATTATATTTTTACGGAACTGCAATTTATTTTCTGGATCTGAAACGTCGGTAGTATTAGGAATCTTGAATTATCTCCAGATCTTGGTTCGAGGCTTGATAGTCAAAAATATTAATTTGGTCGACATTTTTTAGTACCTTGTCGGTATCTATGAGAGCGTTGTCGGTATCTATGTGAACGGTGTCGGTATCTGCGTGAACGTTGTCGGTATAAGAATATTCCGCGAAATTTCCGCCGGCAGATCTCTTGTTTACCGGCGAATCGTGCAGTTTGCTATGCAAGGAAAGATGTAGAGAAAGATGTTAAGATGGCAGGAGAGACGCTTTTCCGATACCGGGAGCGGCGATGGGGTTTCAAGGATTCGGTAGTATTGATTGGAACATTCGTGTCCTGGGATTTCACAGGATTGAGCACGTAGCTCCGTTTTAAACTTAATGCATCGAGATTGTGTAGGGAATATAAATGGCGGCATAAAATTTGAATGAGATTTTGCAGCTATCATTTTATTGAATCTCGTTAGGAAATGTTAACTTTAATATATAAGCAATTATAAAAAGATATGCTGATTCATCAGCTTCGAAGATTGTTAGACTCATTAACTAATATATTCGAATGGATATCAATTAACGGTTTAGAAATTCAATCAGCTATGGGGGTTCATAAATCTTGTAGTCTCGTCGATGATTGGCCAATTAAAGGATAACGAGCGTAGAAACTTGGTAAATTGAACGTCGTAATCGACACTCTTCGGGGAAATCTTGAGACGTTTTCCTTTTCTTGTAACGGGAGGGAGGCACTCTTTGCGCGTGAGTGTGTGAATGTATGAGTGTTTGTGTTCCATCCATTGAAATCTTTAAAAAGATTCTTAAGTAATACGTGTGTCTATAGAGCCACTCCTCGTCGAGATACTTGAAGCACGAGAGATATTTATATTTTCCCGTTCCCGAAATATTTCAGATCCGTCTTCGCATCACTCTTTTCTCCGAGTCACTCTCGTTAATTTTAGAAACGATCCGAAATTCGGTTTCCTCGATGTCCGTTTTGCAAATATAAAAATAACGGTATGTACAAACGTCTTCCCAATTTTTTTTTGCAGCAATTTTTTCCCGCGGACATGATCGCGTTTCCCAGCGGGGAGGAAAGGGGCACATTCATCGATGCCGAGAGCTCGTTAAGGGTGAGTACACGTGTGATTTTCTGCCGATTTGATCGTCACGAATAAAAACAGTGCTAGTGAAACAGTGAGACGGCAAATGTACGTTGCTCATGCTCACGTTGCAGAATTTCCTGTTACGGGAGGACAGTGAGTGCCCGTACGTATTCAGCATGGTGTGGATGCGAAATGTGAGTTCGAACGGTTGGAAGAAGATGTACATGCTGCTCCAAGGCCGGAAACTTTACACAACGAAGAAGGTAAGTCCTTTTGTCTCACCACGGATTGTATCCTCATATTATGTATCAATCCCGATTCTTATTTCGTATTTAATTCGTCGTATGCGGTTTTGAATATGATACGAGTACCTATACATATCGAGAGACTTCATGACAGAGCAATACGGTTCTTTTTTGACCAACTATAGCTCCGAATATGAATTGTGAGCTTTAAACGTTCCGCGGCGAAAGAATTACTCAGCGTTGTTAGCCACTCAATTCAAACGCGCGCATTATCTACCATTTTGTGGCTGCGGGTCTGACGTCTTAAAATACGAGAAGACGTCGTTACATAAAGAAATACTATACTTCTCAATGTTAATAAGTGAACACATATTCAGCTTACGATGATTAATACGTTAACATGAAGTGACGGTGAGTTTCTCTTCTTTCCTACGCTCGATTATCTTTATACGATCGCAGTAGAAAATGCAATCTCGCGACGGAGATCGGGTGGGTTCTTACTGACTCATCGTCGGTGAAACGTTCTTTAAAGACCAAGTAAGCGATTCCTAGACGATAAACGATCGTCAGGCACTATGTGCATCGGCGCGCGTAGTTCTCGCAGGTGTTAACACTTTTCTCAAGGACTTCGCGGTGCCGTCCGTTATGGATGAGTCACGACACATCGCTGGAAAATTTATTTGTAAGTCATTAAGAGACATTAACATGTAACAGCTGGGACACTTTTGTAGCAAAAGGTATGACACGAAAGACAACGCTGCAATCTTTTTTACGACCGAAGTAAAGGGGACAGCTTTTTATACATAAAAATTTCACCTTACATAAATACGACATAAAATTTGAGTATCAAATTTCCGTAATGGTTTAAATGTTAATGTTTTTAGTTTATTTCATTCGGTTCGCGATACGATGCAATAATTTGTTCAAAAGTGACCAGGACTCGGAACCAGCTGACGAGAGACAATGTTGCTCTCGCCTCACGTTCGTGAAATTATCCCGCGATGTATCGGTTTGACGGTAATGCTGATCCGACTCAGCCATCAAGCCAATTCATTTGCATAATTAACATCATGCGATACGACGGCAACGCCTTCGTAGCTCATTCGATAACCGATACGCGAAGCGCAAGGCAGTCATTTTCGAGATAACGAGCGGCTAGTTAATGTACTCGGTGATTCCGAATTCAGCCCGTAGGCGCAGTTTGTTTTAAAATTAATTTTATTCGATTATCGATTCCGCGCCGCGCGCGTACAACCGGTAGCACGCCGTTAAAACTGACGCGTCGAATGGTCGTTTGGCGAATGCGCTTCCGAGTCGCGCGTCATTAATCGCCCCCGCAGTAAAGCCAGAATCATATCGGCGGGCGAGCGATTATCCGAAATATCGCGCGGATCCTATAGAGAAAAAAAAATCCATTTGTCACGCATGTGTAAAATGTCGAGTGAGTTACGACCGCGATCGCTTTACGGCTGGTGATACATCTAGTTAAATAACGATAGCGCGACGAATAATTACAGACGCACTCGTGTACATAGTCCGCACGATCGCTCGTGAAATATTATCACTGAATATTCTACCGTTATCATACATGAGTGCTTCGGTTTACACATTTATTAAGCGATACATGCGCCATTCAACGAACGTACTTAATGTGATTTCCGTCAGCTCAGTCTTATCTAGTGCAAACCAATATTTATTTCCGGTGAAGAATGTGACGGCTCTTCTGTTTTACGTAGCTTTCTTTTCTTTTCTTTATTTTATAACCGTAGAGCTTTCTCTTTCCACAAAGAGGAGTTTGTAAATTAATGGCGATATTGCACAGCCCCCGTAATTATCGACAAGAATCCTTTCGCAAGGTATACGCGAGAATACAGCTCTTCTTCTCCCTTTTGTCCGCCGCGTCGCGCCGCGTCAGGAACCGGCTTAAAATGCAAGTTGATTGGCTTCGCGCCCGCCGCTGGCGCGTAAGAACATGATTTAATTATTTCAAGCTTCACCGCTTCCGGCGATACCGGTATCAGCGGCTAATATCTCGTCGGATGGAAGCGTCGTTCCGTAAAAAGCTACGACTCGCCGCCATTGTTACCGCTTCGCTCCGACACCTCGGGACAAGACCACAAGTACGTCATTATTACGACATGTGATATAATCTTGTAGTAAAAAAAAGATGAGTATGTAATAACACGTGACGTGAAGGACTGCGGTATGGTCTGATGAGGCCGCTTATCGATTCGTGAGATTATCGATCCTCAACAACCATCACATACAGTGATACGCCCCACGAGAGTTTTGTAGCTTTCTGCAAATCGGATTTTTCTCGCAGATACGGTTTCTCATCGCGCGTTCCATGACGCGGACGTCCCCCTCAAATATTCTTTTCAGTCCGACGTTTCGATATCGCCTTACCCCTCTGGCGATCTCCTTTCTGCCTTGAGGTCTAGTATTTCTAAAAGTTTATTTCAGAGAAATTTAGTTGAAATTTTCTGAGATGATTAGCGGATTCAGCCTGTTCGAATGAGGGTTAATTGCTCTTGGAAAGTTCGCGTATCTCGCGATACGCTCGCGATTACAATTACTCTTCCCGTCTCTCTTTATCGCGCGCGCACGATCGATTCTGTAAAAAATGAAGCTTTTCCCATCAATTTTTTTCATCGCTCATCATCGTTCTTTTGGGAAATCGGGTCCAGGCAAGCGAGCGCGAATGAATAACTTGCTTCAATGAGTGTGAACAGTGCCATCGTATTGACGATTATTCAATCGAGTTTGTTCGCGTTCGCTTGCTTGAATCCGGCTTTAAGGGATCACGATGCGAACGCTAGCCATTCGCACATATGCGGAGCGTATCGGGCATTGTATGGATATTCGCGCGCGCGCTCAATGCACTCGCAAATTATACCGCACGCATACGGAATTCCATTGTTCTTGAAATAATTGTCTTATTCGTTATTTTTAATCTGACAATGTAGAATCAGCCAGGAGGAGCGCGGTGCGAAACAACGTTAAACTCTCTTCTAAGAGTTTTATTCATTTTTATACATATCTTTGCGAAGCTCTTTAAGAAACTTTTATTTTGAAAGCAAGAGGAAAGACGAAGTAAAAAGGACACATTCCGAATAAGGCGCGTGTAGTTTCTCGTGGACGCGTGAAGGATGTTAAGCGTTAGGAAACGAAGGAGGAAAGGGATTCCACGGGTGAGGTAATGGAGAAGAACGCGACAATTGTGCGAGAGCGAGCCGAGGGAGTGCGAGTGTAGGTACCGATGCTAAATAATACGGCTTTGGGGGTGCCGTGAATAATCCTTACTAACCTTAGCATTCGCACCGCTATTTCGGTCCTCCTGGCCCGGAATTATTTATGAACTCCTACCGCAACACCCGCCTGCCGACGGCCTTATCTCGAGCCGGTTGAAACTCTCCCGGACACAGTATATATCCGCTTCCTCTTAATTTCTATAGCTCGCGCACTCCGTTCCTCGGGGAGATGTCATCGAGAGACCTTACCGAGGCTTTTACGTTAGGGCATCTTTTACGATGGTCGTTCGGAACGCGTCGGGCAAGTCTTGTTTATTGTTCTTCGCGGACGGCAGCGTATCAATGGGAGTGCCGCATGTAATATGCAGATTCAATATACGTTGATGCACTTTGGGGGCTTTGAATAAACTTACGTGTTCTTATCGTGTTTTTTGTCGCGTGTACGACTTTAGAGATATCGATTTATCTTCTATTCACTTTATACTCATTAGATTATCAGTTGCATAAATGTTACAGAGTTGTAGCGATCATTCCAAATGTAATTTCTATTAGATAAGGTAAAAATATAAATTTGCGCTTATAAAAATTAACTTTTGCTTTGCTTAAGCACGCTAATAAATCAGCATCAGATCTCACAGGAAATGATCATAAACCATGTTATGGGAAAATCCATATTACATGGTTACATCTGTTATGTCTATAAATTGTATAAATTGCTTGTATTGAATAGGAGCTGACATTTATATCTGACTTATTGAAAGTCGTGCCGAGATGTCCGTTTTTATTGCGAGGTAACTTTCGCCACCCCGATGCATTTATCCTCCGGCCTTACCCCCGCCCGATCTCGTCCCCGCCAACCCCCTTTTTCATTTCCTCCCTCGCAACAGCGGGCGTGGCCCCGTTATCGCGGAAACGTACCCGCGACGGCAGGATAATTCTTCGTGCGCTATACGTACGATCAATTTTATCGGCAAAAAACTTCCGAGCGAGGACGATCCGGGGGAGAAAAATTGCGCGCGTTTTCTCGTAGAAATATAAATACTCTTTCGCGCTGGCTATCGGTGAGCTAAACGAGTTTCGTTACTTAACATAATTGCCGTGCAACTGCCGCGAAGAAGTGTTTCGCACGCGAATCGACAAACGGGCAAATAAAATTGCCAGCGAGGAGGCAAGGGGGACGGGATCGTACTTTACGACCGCGACGGTCCACTCTTCCAATTTGTCTTTACTTCGCTCTGTAAATTTATCGTAAGTACGGTAATTGCATTAACACGTGATCCGCAGTGTGCCGTTAAGTTTCGAAGGAAATGGTCAATCGTAGAGATCCTTGGAAAAATATCGCGAGTCTCGCGTCACTTTTTCCAATATCATCAGGAATTAGCAGGAGCATTAATTTGACAAAATATTTGATAACAAGACTGTCGAGGAAGAAGGGAGAGAAGGATAGGAAAAAACTGAGGCTAAGGAGAGGCTGTCATTTATTTCTGGATTGATTTTTTCGTGCTGTAATACACATGTTTCGCCATTCGCCACAATCTTTTTTTTTTTTTTTTATTCGAGTCTCATGCAATGACACCTGCGGTAGACAATGTAATGGGATAGCTAATCCTCAGGGCATTCCCTCGCCGCCGTCAACCCGATCGACGTCACAGAGCCGAGCCTTGACGCTGTCAATCTCGATTTACACGTAATACCATCCGCGCGCAAATGCGCGCCGAGAGAACGAGCCGATGGATAATTTCGATCAACCGATAATGGTACGGTCGCAGGAAGCGAATTGGATTCAAGGTAATCACGGGTTGCATATACCGACATGTATATGTTCGTAATTAGTTGCGTAATAGCCTGATTTCACGGTGATGTACATACATCTGTGTCTTTTAACGCGAGCCTCCGCAAGAGAAGCGAGAGAGGTGGCCGCTTTCATTGCTGTAACGTTAACGATCACAATTGTTCTCGGCTGTCATTACTTACGCGTTACTTACACCTCGCCAAGAAAGATGATTACCGCTCGCGTTACTCTGCGTTTACTATGCCCCCCCCCCCCCCCCCTCCCGCTGTCCCTCCGCCATTCTTCCATGCGGTCATAAAGAACGCATTTCGCAAGACATAAATTATGGCGTGCGATATTAGCGTTAATGTGCCCGTCGCACAAAAGCACAGCATTGCGTTTTTAGTGTTAGATACGGACGTCGTTATCTTCATTATCACCGATTTTCCCGACTCGTTTGTCTATTCCCATTACGTGGAATATATATTTTTCTTGTATCGTGTCTCAGAAACGAGGTGCGAGAGATTCCGGGTTTATATAAATATGCTTATGTAAATTTGTTCTTTAAACTTAGTTCTTTTAAACACACTTTACTTTAAAAGTGGAAATGTGTTTGCGGATTCTAACTCCTATACTTTTTACATCTGTTTTTTTTTTATTTTTGAATGTTGTGTTACTACTACTATAAGGCTTGTACACTCGATTGCGCCATAATAGACGCGCGTTTGGCGGCACAAATGTAAGTAATTCGGTACAACAGTTTGTGTGAGTAAATTATCTGCGATAGTCGGGGGTATACATTGTGCGGTGTACATCGGCCATGCGAAGAGATACTTGGTGTACTTTGTCTCCAGTCACGCGCTGTATAAGATCAGTGTCCTGTCACGGAACCCGGAGACCTCCATTGTTCTGTTTATCGTCTCATCCGATTCCTAGGGCCCCCTGGACCGTAACTTTGGGCCGCGCTTTCGGTCCATTCACGAAGTTTTCCGCAGCTTCCGTCGTAATCGAAGTTTCGGGTAAGCGTGGGCGGGGTAGGGGTATCTTGTATCTCACGGGGAATGTTAACGGAGTAGATACGGCGCCGTTACGAAAGATAACGACGGCTGATTTACATAGAAGGGCTGGAACTCCGGTCGTTAGCTGCTAGACGCGCTAGCGATCGCTCTGCATTTATTATCGACTCTCGGCGACGACGACGACGATGCCCGAGAACGGCGACGTCGCGATGTCGCGGTTGCCTCGCGCGAAAGAAGCTTTTTACGTAGAACCGCCCCGCTTGCGGAGAGTCGGAAGACGATTCTCCAGAGTGGAAAGTCGAGGGCGGAGAGACGTCGACGGCGACGGCCCGGGAAAAAAGGGGTTGACTGACGGTTTTCCGCGGCAAACAACCGTGACTGATGATCCGTGAGCGAAGCGCGATACGCAGGCGCGCAAAGGTCCCGTTCTCGCAAAAAGAACGATCCGATAATTAGACGCGCGCTTCTGCATCGAGAATTGGATTCTTTTCGCGAGAGCCGAGCGAGGGATCGCTGATGCGGATCGGTAGTGGTCCATTCTTTCTCCATTTTCTCTCGTCCATTTCTTCTTCCGTCGCTTAAAAACTTAAGATAACCAAACTTAACTTTAAGAATATGCCAGATTCCTGTTGAGTATACGAGTGCAAACTATTTCATGTAATTTTATTTTAAAATAGAGAGATGTCAAAATTTTATTTTAACAAAATTCTTTACGAAAAGCAATTAAGTGATATCTTGCTAATTAAATAATATTTTATTCAAATAATACGCGGTAATTCTTATTACTTCAATCTTGCACATCACAATTTCTATATATACTATGTATATCATCTATTTTTCGGTTTTTTTTTTTCAAAATCGTAAATGTTTCTTTTAACCATTTGGTCGTATTCAAAAGAGATACAATCGCTCTCGCTATTCATCCTCTCTGTTGTCGGGCACTACGCGAGTGATTCTCACTACAGCTTCACCCTTTCTCGCAATTAACGACGGAACCGTCCACCGACCGAAAAAGCTGGAAAGCCGGCGAAAGAGCTTTCGTTGTTGAAGCGCGGAGGGAGGTGGTCCATCCCGTCGGCGACCTGGCCGTGGCCCCTCTTCCGGAAGAGCGAGCCGCTTGATGGATTACGTCGACTAACGGCCATCGTCTGGACGCGTTAGATTAGCTGCGGCAACGAGGGCGGACCTTCCGTTGCCGGTAACCAAGACCGATCGACTCTCTTTCTCTCTCTCTCGGTTCTTTCTCCCTACCTCTCTCTCTTTTCCTCCCTCTAACCGATGAATGGAAATCGAGGTGGATAGTCCGTGTCAGTAAACTGGTTCTTCCTCGCCGCGCTCAATCATGAGCTCGCTTGTTCTCGCGCGGCGGAGTTATCGAGGCATTTAACGAGGCTTGCCTCGAATGAAAGCGACAGAGATAGGAAGAGGGAAACACCTCGACACATTTATGCCAATGTGGAAATCGTACGCGAGTGCAGGACGAAATCAAACTATATTAATAAACATAACTCTTTGCGTTGAAGTAATAAAAATGAATAAAAATCTTCTAAGATATATCTAATATAACATAAAACTTTGCGTATCTCTTTCGGAATACATTATATTTATCGTATTCTAGTCTCCTTGTTTTAGAGCATTCAAGGAAGAATAAATATATCGTCGATAACGATAGATAATAAATATAAGCGCAAAATAAATGACTGTTATCAATATCTATATAGACAGGATATTAAAGGAAGTGTAATAAATATTTTGAGGCATATTTTAATCGATTCAAAATCGATCTATCGTGTAGATATACTGTAGATCGTCCCGTATAGGCTTTATGGATAGCACAAAAGAGTGGATAGGAGTATCGTGATACAGCGTATCTTAAAAAAAAATTAATTTAATTTATTCTTCTTTTTTTGTTTAACGAATAACTTTCCCCGATGCTATCTCATTTATCTTACGATACTCGGAACAACGAAATATTCCAGCGAGACAGGTTGGGTAGATCGTTACGCGCTATATGCACCGGATCGCGCAACAGACGACGGTGTTTGCGCATGTGAAAAATGAGTCCCGTAGCGCACCGAGAGCCGGAGAAGTGTCATCGTCGCCGATGTTTTATCGCATGATTCGTATTATACATATAGAGAGCAAATTCCGTTGCAGCTTGCGTGCGCGCGCGTACTCGAATCCGGAGTGGAGAAGCGGGTTAAATTCCTTGTGAAACACGATAAGCTTGCGCACCGGTATATTTTCCGAGCGGACGAAGTGAGAGAGAGCCTCTGGCTCGCGCGAGTTCGCCCGCGGACCTCGCCGCCATAAAGGGGGTCATGTCGCGTACACGGGGCGGCCGTAAATACGCGGATTACTGCCGTGTGAGCGAAATTCTTCGAGAAATTCGGAGCCGATCTCTCGCTTGATGAAAATGCTTGCGGTCGCGGGTGGCAATCAGTTATATAAACAAGCTCATAATTTTTCGAACTTATTCGCCAAGTAACACACGGCATATTATTTTCGTTTAAATCAAAATTCAGGGCAATGACTTATGAATGTGGATTGAACGCACTTCTTGCCGTTGTACTTTGTCCGCTATTATTATCATTCTTTCTTTTCTCTGGTGGAGACGAGAAGGTTTAACCACTGGCTTAACAACTAACACAGGTATGGTTAAGCGTGCACTTAAAGTCGTTTTACTCCCCTAAACTTGCCTTTAATGGCGCTCTTTTTCTCGTAATGCCTTCCTGAGGAGAACCCTTCGTGCACTATTAGTCCCTGAGAAGTCCAGCTCTCTTCGCGGGTGGGCAGAGGGGGGGTGGGGGGATAGAATGAGAACGCTAAGTTTTTCTTATCTACTCGATCTTCTTATTTCTTCCTTCCTCCGTTTTACGCGCACGCACAATCATGCGTGATCACGCAAATTGCCTATTCGTATACGCTAGAATCGATAAAATTAGTCTTGGAAAACGTGCATCTATTTCCTCGTACTTACACTTGATTTTTTCTGAAATCTAAAAAATAATTATTAATATATATACAGTGAATATGTTGCACATCAAAGACATTAATATTTTAAAATTGATTGCAATGAAAGAATAGGAAGCTTGTAGCGGGCTTTAGTTTGTAAGACTGTCTTAGAAACGACTTCGTATTTGAGATAGGTCTTGCAAGTTACAGATGTGTCTTCTCGTTTTTGCGCCAGTCCCGTCGATCTTCCATATGCCACTACATTTAGCTAGAAAGGATTTTCTTCCACGACGCGATTTGTTAGTCGCACATCGATAATGTCTCCCTGCGCGCGCGCGTATAAATAACGGCGACGCGCGACGGCGTAACACTCGCAGAAACACAGCTGCATTTATTGTGCACAGCACGCGACGAGCACGCGTCAGCTGTCAGCACCGCTATTCGTAGCGAGAAGTCGGTACTCGGTACAACGACCCTTTACGTGTCATCGCTGAAAGGATCTTATCCGCGCGCGCGAACGTTTTGAGGTCCATTTGTGTCGATGGATTCGTTGCTGGACCGGTTTCTCTGAATGGCTTTGGCGGCGAAAAACGTGTTGCGAAGGCCAGTTAACAAATTCAGTTAACATAATCGCTCCTCTCTCACGACCGGTTCAACGAGTCCGCTTGGCATAGATCATTATTGAATTCGCAAAATTGTTTCGATTTGCAAAGTTAAGGAGCATATACAAATTAGTGTTGTTTTAATTAATTTTTTGAAAGCTTTTTATGGATTTATATTCTAGATTTATATATTAACAGATTTATATACCTATTTATATATGTTCCAAATTAGATATTTGTCAATACTGATATTAATTGGAAAACCGTTTTAGTTCAATACTTTCATTCATATAGTTCATTTTATATACTTTCAACATTAAGCCGAACACAGATATATCATTTGTCTTAATTTTAGCATTTAGGGATGGTTTTCGTAATGCGAGGAAAACTGAAAATCGATTTTTTCAACACACTGTCCAACTCTCCACCTATTCCCTTAAATTCCGTCGCGGCGTTAACGGAGTTAATCCGCTTATGGAAATTTCCAACGAAACTTCCGTAATCTCATCGCGCCATGGAGACAAACGACTGGTTTCCATCCGGATGAAAGATACGGAATTCTCGCGAGCACAGTCGGCGACGTTCTCTCGTCTTCGTTTACGGACTTTTGGCGAGAGTAAGAAAAATCCTCGATGTGCAACTTGGATCATTGTAACGCGGTCCTGCGCGTACGACATTGTAGTTATCCATTCGTTTTTATTACAACAGGAAACGTTTATTTATTTGCCTTTTTCCTCTTTCCGTTTTGTCCCTTTTCAATTATCCCGACGGCGTAACGTTTCGTCGCGAACGTGCCCATTAGCCTGTCTCCCGTCCGGGAAAATATTAGCAATAAACTGTGGCGCTACGTTTATTTTCAAAGCGTAATTTACGGCGGTTTTGCTGATAATTATTGTTCGTTCTGCGGACACGCAGAAATTGACGATCGACCCCGCGTGTATCCAGCTTGCGTACGCAAGTGCGTATCGACTGGTCGTGTTCGATTCTCAGAGGGGCGCGGCAACGATTTTTTTTTTTTTTTTTTAAAGACATGGGTAACCCTCCCTTTTAACGAATATTCTCCAAGCCGGTACCTCGACACCCGAAAAATGAGATTACTGATTACCACACGGTCACTGACGATGCTGTGAGGCGAGCTTACGTCATCCACGAAAATCTATCGACATTTTCTCATCGGCCAATCAGTCCGTTCGCGCTTGGTGGCACGTGGGCGGTTTGGTTTTACGGCAACCGCCAACTGCCGAAATTTATTTTACGCATCGAGCATAGATTAATAAACGTTGTTGACTTATACGAGATTGATCGCCACAGTGTCGAGATATTTTTACGGCTTGTTTTAGCAAGTGGCGATTTAATAATGATATATTTGCGAACAACAGGCAGAATTCGTCGCATCGATTATAATTATTATTTCTTCTTCTTTAGTCTCGATTTTTTAAACTTAATTTTTTCATTATATTATGTGCGGTACTACACATTTATCAAGTTATTTTATATTTAGGGATGTTTTTAATTAACTTTGGCTTTTTTCTCGTAAAGAAAAACGGACGGCCAATCATATTCGTTAATTCGTAGCATAAAAGCAGTCAAAGGAAAATCGTGAGGAAATCTTCTGTTAATAAAATTTTTATTACGCACAAATCAATTCTATATTAATCAGAGCGCTTGTAAATGAAAGATGCTTATACTCTCTAATGTAGAATCAGTGTATTTCATTGAAAACACTGATTCTACTTTAGAGAGTACGATTATCTAGAATATCTTATATATATTAGGCTAATTAGATTAATTAATCTTGTGACAGCGTTGTAATCAGATGGCTACGTCATGTTTAGTTCCCTCTATTATCGGCTGCGCGGCTGATGAGAGGAATAGATAAATAAATAACTAGACAGGTGATGAACGTGGAACGAGTGTGCTTATCGATCCAGCGATCGATCGAGGTAGAGCGTGAAAGAGGGTGGACGGGAAGGTGGGGGGGGGGGGGGGGAGGAGAAAACCTAGTATTGTCGTGGATTGCGCACGCCAATTAGAGCCTAACAATAGGCCTCCGTTTTTGGCGGAGCGTCTCTATTGTGAGCGACAGCTGACAGCGGAATACGCACACGTATCCGCGATGCCACGACGATCCGCACGCAGCACGCACAATGAGCGATACGCCCGACGCGAGAATAATACTGACACGTTGCTACCTCACGTGTCGCTCTAGCACAGCGCGGCTATGCTCGATCCTGGCAGCTGCCCATCGCCGGTTTTCCCTCGAGAAAAGGCTGACGATCCGTTTCCTTTGGTTACCTCGGGAATTATCGCAGAAATGATCGTGCCGAAAAGTCAGACGAGCGGTCGAAAAATGTCCAAGCAGGATACGCTAGAAGCGCAATTTCTATGCGTTTCACGCTTTGATTGCGTAAAAGTATTAGAAATTACTGACATTTTACAGGATAATTTAATACTTTTATAAGACCGCAATTTTGTAGTTGCTGTATAGATATGTCGTTTTATATCTTTGATCTTTTATTTCAAGATTCTTGATCGCCACCGTAGATATAGTAGGTACATATTCGCTGCTTTCAAATGTCGATCGCTCTATCTGAAAAAATATATATAGATATATATATATATTCAGGTAACACATATATATTTGTATATAAACATATATGCAATATGGATGCATATACATATGTATACATATACCTATATATGCACGATATTGATCGTGTATATTCTCCATATGCCCGGCGGCATATACACGAGGGTATACTTCACGGAGGCACGGGAATGGCATTTGAAAATTGGTCGAAGTTAGAGGTGGGTTATCCGATTTCGTCGCTCATTTGCAAATTGCAAGAGATACGCGGAATCGGCTTAGCCTGGCAATAGCAGCAGCATCCGTTTCCCTTCTCTTCGTTAGTACCGTGTGCGCTTGTATATACATATATCTCTCTCTCCCCTTTATACACCTACTTGCTCCATTCCCTCTCCGGCTCGGCATTCTCGCTGTTATTCATTCTACGCGTACAGTTTCTCTTTGAAAAGCCGAATAATCTATCCGATAATGCACTCCGTGTAATCGGAGCTCTTTTTCAAATTTGCATATCTATTTATTGCTTTTCTATTTATTGCTTCTCTCTCTCTCTCTCTCCCCTCTCTTTTGTTCTCTCGGCAACTCCCTCTGTTTAGAGCAACCCCTGATATGCGGTCGATACAGGTCATAATGTACCAGCTGGAGTTCGAGGGATTAATTTTTCACTTGGAACCTGTTCCCCTTGAGGCTGAATCAGAAATTGAAAAATTTGTCTGCCGTTAATTTTAACGTCAAACGTCGTATTAAATCAAACGTAACTTTTCGTTATACAAAACGAAGAATAATAAAATGTTAATAATGTTGCGAGCATTCACAGCTGGCAAATGAATTGCTAACGCAGGAAAATGGGCTTCAATTAACTTCCGCGAGACTATTTTTGGCGTGTGGCGACCTGGGAAGTTGGCTCGCCTTAATTAAAGGAAACGCAACGAGATGAAATGCGTTTTTCCCTCTTCTCCCTACTTTCTATCGCCTACTTTTTGCTTCTTCCACGTGTCCTCGCCCATTGTCGGCCTCTCCCTGTTTTCGATTTAGTAAGCGTTTACACGCGCTCATTCCCCTATTTACTACTACCTTCTCTCCTCACGTATCGAATCGAAACTCCCTTATTCTGCAACGAACGGAAGAAAGAATGTTTTTCTTGTCGGCTTTTTTTTCGGTGTGTTTTTTTGGGGAGGTCACCCTCTGCACCCAGCTTGGAATAAATACAGCAACCGGTTTTCAGTGGGGAGGAAAGAAATCTTTAAGCTCCCGACTTTTAGCCAACTTTTTCCGAATTTTATTTTTTTTTAATTTAAGGGGATCCTGCACCCGTCTGTATTACCGATTGAACGCGGTAAAACAGACGAGTTTTTTCTGCACACTAATCTTTTTATTGGCTTTAAAGAATGAAAAATCCTTTTCCACAGTCAAAGTGTATGCACTAATGCTCCCAATGTCACACAATTTTATGCCGAGAACGGAAATAATTTCAGAAATGCAGATTTTTGTTACCTAGTCTCTCGTCAACTTATGACAACATTTGCTTTATATAAAAATTCTACAATTTGTTGGTACAAAATGAGACACACCGTGGAAGCGGATAACATGAAGAAATAACATACCGTTCTCAGAATTAGGTTCAGACATCTAACAAAAAAGTTTAGTGTGAAAAACAATTTACTCGAATGCAGGCGCACATGCATGCATGGCGCAGCAATCTGAAGAGGATAGATATATCGTATAGATACTCGTTAGACAAGGACAGATCTATATCGGTTGGTAACTTAGACGATCGACATATCGACATCGTTGGAGTTCGCCTGTCACTGCAGAATCCCCTTAAGCTCTATTGATACTTCTGATATCTGCGATAATGCTGATAACTAGGATATTATTCCGTGTGTGTGAGATGTCGCAACCGCGCTGAATCGTCGCGCAGCGCGACGTGAAAACACTTCGAAGCTGCGATTCGCGGGGTAGCGTGATTGTTTCGAGAAGTTCTCGATTCATGGGATTCGTGACAAAGGCTCAAAGCGAGGCGCGGCAGGATGAGGAAGCCGACAGGGAGACATCGGTCAGACGGCTCTTCTGCGTCTGACAGCCCTAGAGCTACTTACGCCCGAGTGCTCGTTCGTTCGCTCGCTCGATTAATTATACAGTTAATTAGCCCCGGGCGTTCTCCCCATCTCCGACTCGCTCCCGCGAGCTACGATCTACGTGTTCTCCATACTTCCAACAAATTACGACGCATCTGCTCGGAATGCAATTCCTGATATTCTCGCGCCCTGATGCGCGTTGCGTAGCGCGGGCGCGGCAACGATCTTCCTGGTTTTACGGAAATTTTAACTTCAAAATAACTCTGTGTATAAGCGAGGAACTTATTGTTAGTATGTATACCCGAATGCTTGAATCGTCTATCATTGGACATGCCGAAAATTTCCGCGACGTCGAAGATAAATTGTCGCTGCTGTATCAGCAAAATGAGAGCGAGTGTATTATGTTATTTTTGTTTCAAGTTATATCGCGATGACAAAAATGCAGCTACGCTGCACTTGCGAATTTCTTTTGGCTGGTGACAACGTTTTTCGTATTATGTCAGACTCTCAATGACAAGCACATTCGGCAACATTTTTACCAAGTTCCTTGTTTGCGCTAATCTTTTTCATCTAAAATTACTGCACCGAAGGAAAGCAACGCGAAAGAAGCTTCGATCTAAGTCACGTAAGTGGGTAAGATATGATATATGCCTCGCGCTCGCTGGAAGTCGATGCTTCCCCGGGAAGGAAAAAAAACGGTCTTCTTTCCCTCCCACGGGGGTGACTTCGGTGACTGTGATGGAACGAAGCCTCGGTTTCGCCGAGTCACTCTTCAGCGACCGCCCCGAGACACTCCGCCGACTAACTTGGTTGTTTTTTCGCGACACTCGGCGCCATTGATTTTCAAACAGTATCTTCGCGTTTTACCCTGCGACTCGGCCGTCAGCGGAGCCGCGCCGCCATCAATCTTAGAGTTTTCCACCTTTCCAAGCAGCGTGTCCCCCGCCCCTTTCCGACGAAATCGTAGACTACGAATTTTTCGCCGCGACCAGAAATATTCTCCGACGATATATCCGACGTGAAAATAATCCGCGGAATTTCCCGCACGACAAAATCTATCGAGCGAAACGCACCTGCTTGCTTTTATACACGAGTTAATTAAACGTTCGGGTTCTATCCATTGAGATTACGGGACATGTTTATCTTGTCAACCTTATATATTCCGACGTTAATACTTCTTTATTTTCCTACGTGGAACGAGACTCATGCGACAACGCGCAAACATGTGCGCGGCGACGGCGATCGATGTTCTTCGTTGTACAGTCGCCGGGTACTGGCGTATAGGACGATAGGCAGTGGAGACTAATCTCGTTATCGGCGTCGGCCAATTACGACGGTGATTTTCTCAAAAATGTGAAACTCGCGTCGTTCTCGACTAACGATGTTATGTCGCCGGCTGCCAGAGATAGAACGGTCATCGTCGAGCGATTGCTCGATCAAGAAAAGAATCGGTATAGCAGGATAAAAAATTTGTTCTCACGATAGAAAGATATGCATCTGTGATACAAATAAGTGTTTCTAAAAAATATATACTGATATACATTTTTTTAAACTTGGAATACGTGGAAAAGATTACTGATTAGAAATATTAAACATTTTTTTATTAATTCAGAAATAAGTTCTCCAGTTTATCATTAGTTTCGCATTCGAATAAATTTGACATATCAGGTGTCGAAAATTTTTGCCCTTAGCCGATAAATTTCTCTCTCGTTCTCCGCGAATTCAGCCGCAAGAAGCCTGGCATACTCGCCGTGTAAACAGGAAAGTGATACTTCCCGTTGGAAGAATAGTCGCGCTTCCGGTTTCTACGTTTCCGTCGCTGCCGAAGCGAACAGTTCCGCCGTCGAAAAACGCGCAAAAGGCGCGAGAGCGGCTTAACGCCGCTCGATATCGTCGAGGCGAAGTTTATTCTTCCGTCGCGATTTGGGCTCGGAGGAGGCGACGAACGTGTCCGTAGGTCCCCCGTATGTCCCGTATCGAATACCTCGAGACACGGCGATATGTGCGGCCAAGTCCCAACTTAATTCTTGACATTGTTCCAAGTTAACTTCTTCCGCAGCCGCGATTCCTCGTTTTGTGCGACAATCGCGCGCGTTTTGTTCCTGCTTATCGCGTATCGCACTTTTCTATATTCATTTACTCGCTTCTCGTTACGTGCAAGAAGACGCGACCGAAGGAACGCCTTCTTCGCCTCCACCTCTTGCGTATTTCTGAACTCGCGACGAAGAAAATCTGTTGAATGGCGCGTCGCCTCGATTTGTGCCAAAATGTTTTTGCCCACGTCTATCCGTAAATAGCGACTGTACCATAAGCGTTGACAACTCGATGATACATGAAAAAAGTTAGTGCCGGTGCGCGAGCAAGCGAGGTCCCGGTGGTTTATCCTTCTGCCGCTTCTGGGAGGAACGTCGATAACAAATGGCGGGTACTCGGTGTTTCGCGTGGTTTGACGAAATCGTGGCACATCGCGAAACGTGCCGGGCTATGCAAAGCACTTTTTTTTTTTAAAGAAAACGTAATCCTGCAAAAATTCCGCGAAGAAATCATGGTAAATGTTGGGGGAATTTTCGTAGTTTTATCAGGGAGTTGGGACTCTTTAATTCTTTTGACAGACCGAAGGGAAATTGTAACGTTCATTGCGTTCAGTAATCGCGATTTATCTCGACGATTGATACTATTCCGATCGTCGCCGTCACGCTGCTTCCTGTCTTTTCCCCGAAAGTCGTAATAACGGGAAGGAAAGCTGGGAAAGCGCTGGGTTTTATCGTTGGGCTTCCCTTCGAACAACGTTTCTGCGTTAGGGAAGCGTTTTCCTTACTTACGATTTCCCGAACGTCCGAACCGACGTTTAGTGGCCGGCGAAAAACTGCGGAGGTCAGTGGAGCCGGCGCGGTCAAGCAGCAAGTTTTTATTACATGGCGGAATATATCCGCGGGAAACTTTTTACGACGGATAAAAAGACCCTAAAAAGAACCGCCCGCGTGTCCCCGAAAAGGAATTACTGCCTGTATCTTTGGAAATGGCCGGAGTCACCACGCCCGTCACGTTTTTTTTTTGATGTCGCGAACTTTTCGTAGGGCGATTAGAAGACAGCTGATGATCGACTAAAACAATTAATTTTTTAAGACACTGATTCGTTGAATCGTTTATCTATGATTTGTTGGCTTATTTACAATAAATTAATATTCGAAAATATCAAGCTTCATAGCGTTATTTAATCAAATTATCGATGAGAAATTCTTGTTAATTGCCTAACGAAGGCTATCAAACATATCGGCACAACCGCGCACTAACTTTGAAATTTCGCTGCAGCTATAGCGTAAAACCGTGTCCCCGTGTTTTACGTTAAGCTGACGCTTACGGTAACGCTAGCGTAATATCGTATGTGTAGTCGCGTGTGCAAACGCAAGGGAGAGAACACGCGTATACATAGAACGTGAGGCCGGCACGTAGTCGTAACACGGATTAGCATAAGAGCACATTAATTTATACAGCGTCGACCCCGAAGAGAGCGGGAGGGCGAGAGAGACGCCAGCACGATTCGACCGCTTATTATACCGTTTTCCGCGTGTGCCCCTCGCGCGTGTGCGGGAAAATACACGCTCGAGCGGCGTATGCGCGTGGATGATCGGTCCCATATTAGCATACATCGATGGCCGATTTGAAATTTTAATTGCGACGACTCGGGATGGGAACAGCGCGAATCTCCCTATCGGAAGGAGTGTAAATAGAAATTTTGCAGCCTCAGACAAAACGTGGAAATTACGTCTGACCTTTCCATATCCTGTGTTCACTTCTTATTAATCATTTTGCCATAGATATTGATAATAATGAAAATTGCGAAGTATGTATACCTATATATGTTAAGACTCATGCTAGGCTAATTATTTTATAGCCGAATTAATGCGTCTATTGTATCACGAATGTTCGTCGTTAAATTTGAATGGACCCGCTTCGTCGTTTAAATTACGCTCGAAAGTTATGCGATGCCTTGTGCGTACGTAATTTACTGCACACGTTCGACATTCGTCGCTCCTGAAATTTTGACGTCCAAAGTGGTTTGGCCGTTTCGCTCAACGGGGCGATTCGACAAGAGGAGGTGAGAGGCTCGCCGTAAATCATCTTGCGTCTCTCAAAAGAGATTTCCTCGCTCGATGCGCATTTGCGATATGCGAGAGAAGATAGGCAGGGAGTACATAAACATGTCTCCTCGCCGCGCCCTGTTGTGAAGGCAGAGAAGGCGCAGTGAATTACAAGAATAAGATATAAGGTACAAGAAATGTAGGAATTCAAGTTGTTGCAAACATTGATATGCAATCCGCATGTTAAGGACGCGCATACGTTTATATTTTTTTGTATTTCTTTTTCTAATCGACGACGAGATATCCTGTGTTTTAAAATTCGAAAATCTAAGTGGAATTCATAATTATGTTTAATTACTTATGAATATATTTATAATCTGATTAATCCTTTACTTGAACAAAGAAATGTTACTTATGCATATGTCGGAATAATCATCAAGACATTTAATGTTAAGCCTTGTGTCCACGATGCTATAGAACTGCGTCCGAGTTTCGGTTTAAGCCAATCAACTTGCAGCTCTTACAGTAAAATAGCAATTTCATTGGCTTAAACCGAAACTCGGACACAGTTCTAGCATCGTGGACACAAGGCTTTAGAAATTAAAAGTCTACGTGACAAACGATATAGTAGCAGAGGCGAAATCAGAATCTCGGCGGTTACGATCCCCTAAAAAGGAGCTCTGTGCAATATCGAAGTGAACCTCGTGCAACCGGCAACATTTTCTCGGCGCGCTGTTGCATCACGCGGTTGCGCTCACGACCTCCGACATCGGGCGATTTTTATTACTCTCTTACTTTTCGTGCGAGAGACCCGAGAGAGCGAGCATGCCGAGCCGAGGCGGGCGCGGCAGCATGTGTCTCGTTGGGAAAGACGCGCCTGCCATTTTTGCGTCGTAAAAACGTCGGAATTATCTATGATCTCGCGAGTGGCGGTACGTACCTATACACGTACACGCGCGTGGGAATGGACCGCGAGAGCACCGAGGAATGGATCTGGGTTAATACCTGCCGCTATCTGGGATAAGAGTGGTTCGGTGGGCCGTCCGGTCGGTATACGTTTGGAACGGTTGTCATCGCGCGAGATAACGCGCGCATAATCCCGGAATTAATCAGCCCCCGGGAATTAATGCGGATTAGAATCGTTGGTCTGCGATTTGCCGATTAGCCATGCGTAAAATGGCGTGAGAAGAAAAGAGGGTAGGATTATATACTCTATGTAATAATAATATATGTATGTCGTATACGAGGCGTCTCACAATTAACTGTGCGATACTTTAGCGACATATTAATTGGACTTAAAAATCTCAATATGAAAGAGTCGAGATCACGATAATTTCTGAATTTAATTAAATAAAAAACGATTAAAATTAGCCAATAACATTATATAGACTTTGTGTGTATGCTCAGGCCTCTAACCACTCTTACATGCGCATATCGATCTGTTATTTCTTATTACTTTTCACAATTCAGGTGATTTTTTGCTCGTCTGATGTTATTTTTTCGTTAATTTCTTATACGATATGTACTTGTTACTATAGCAATCAGCTGATATTGATAAGATAATTATTAATGTTAAATGCTGTCATATGCAAGTTAATCTATTTAAAAAAAGAAATTTAATGTTAAATCTAAATTTGAAGAATTAAATTTATTCTTTATATATTCGTTGTGGATAGGAAAATGAAAATTATATAATTTAATTTTATTATTTTCTTTTTTTAGATTTTTATATCATGAGAGGAATAAAAACTGAAAGGAGTGGTTTTAGGAAATGAAGAAAATAAATTGCGACATTTTTTTTGTGGTACTTTAATTTTATTTTCTTTCCTGAAATCATACAATTTCTCTACTTATATAAATTTGCGATTATAAGCTACAAACAGAAGGGACAGAAAATATTTTACAGTATATATTTTAACTAATGTACATAATGAAAATACGTTGACGAATTAATTCTATTTATAAAACATGCCAATTTTATTAGCCTAAGTCTTTCATAGTCCGCCTGGACTATTAGACACGCTTTCTTTTTTGTAAATATCTCCACACAGAGAATTGAAGATTTAGCCGAGAAAAATCGAGACAAAATTTTTTACACTACATGGATGATTCTGCGGAAACCGTAGAAATTATTCGGAACGCTCGCGCTCGCAGAGATAATAATTTATTTCCTTTTCACGGGTGTGCACTCTCGCAGCTCTCTAGAACTGGCTTTCGGCGAGCGTAAATTTAACAACTCGACCTCACGGCATTTTTATTCGTGAACACAATAAATTACCTTTACTTTTACGCCTCGCGCTCGCGCTTCTTTTTTCTCTCTCTTTTTTCCTCAGTACGTAGTCGCAGTGACTACACACGTGAATACGCGTGGCTAAGCCTGCATCGACTCGCGTTACTTTCTGTACCACTCGCTCTCCGCCTCTTTTCATCTTTTTCCCTCGCTCTCTCCCTAGCCACAAGAGAGACCGTAAAGAGTTTTCCATCGACGGCAAGCCATAAAGTTATGCCGACGCCATCATTAAAGAGGAGCGCCGCGGAGAAAGATAAAAAGTATTTGATTACCCGCCGACCACTCTGACGAGAGACCTTTTCCCGACTACCCCCTGCGTCGCCTCTCTCTTTCCTTTTTGTTCTCTTTCCTTTTCTTTCCTTCTTTAGGATATCTTTCCTGCTCTCTCTTTCTTTCCCTCTCTTTCTCCCTCTCATTTTCGCGCTACTAGCCGCTCTCTAACTGCACCATTAAATACTAGGACTGCGATAAAGGCGAAAAAGAGTAACGAGCGCCTCGTATTTTCTGCTGTGCTCTGGCGAAACGAAATATTATCGAAATCTACGAAATCGCGAAACGACACGACCTGAAAATTGCCCGGGATGTTTTACGAGGAAAAGCTATGAAAACGTATTACCGGCGGGCACGGCATTAGGCTCGGAAACTTCACCGCCGCTCCTTTTCGAAGTGTAGGTATACAGGCGAGGTCTGACCACATAGTGGCAATATCCACTGCCACTCTGAAGTCTGAAGTACGCGTTACTATGCTCTCCTCGTAGTGCAGCTCCGTTTTACTTTTAATACATTAGTGTATTAACATATCATTATTTTAATACATTACTCTTAACATACTGTCGTTTTAATACATATCCTCTTGACTATTTCGATCATAATTTTAAGGATATGGATATATTTTTTTTAATAGAGAAAGCGTGCCGTAATTTTATCGGACTTATTTAATGCTGACATTTATTATCATGGCATTAAATATCGGAACAATTTGACCAAATGATAATTCTTCTAGGCGACATTTCCTGCGCGTCCGATATAATTATATTCGAGTTACTGCACTTATGTAAATTTGATACGCTCGTACTCCAATTTGAAATGGGATGCTATCTACCTTCCCGCATCTCTTTCCGCCAGATCGTAGTCCGTGTCGACGTACGAATTCGTATCCCTCGTACGGTATGCACGGGCTGCTGCATTCGCGCTTACAGTCAGTTCGCGAGTGCACGCAAGTTTCGTGATCAGCGTGGCGAGCAGGGCGTGCTCCGTGCAAAAGAGTGCAGCCTGTACACCTGTCCGTCTGTCCATCAGTCATTTAGCGAGCTGCAGGAAGATTAATGGCTGGCCCATGTAAATGACTAGCGAAGGTTCGAGAGCGCGGGAAACCGTACACGCACCCCCTTTTCCCTTTCCTCCTCCTCCTTGTCCTGGCTCCGGGTGCGCTTTACCAGGTCGCCTACACCCCGTCCACGTCCTCGTAGACCGTAATGCCCATTTTCTTTTCCTCTCTTTAGTCGCGCTCCTCTTCGCGCAGACCTCGATCTATCCGTCGTCGTAGAAACCCGCCCGAACGCTGGCACCGTTACGAAAGGAGCACGCCGCCGTATCCTTGATCGATCGAGCCTCACTGCAATGGTTGGGCGTCAGCCGGAGATTAAGATGCCCGCGAGAGACACGATACCGTCCATACGTACCGTATTTTCGATTGATAACTTTCTCCTACGAGTGGAAAGTCGGAAGATCGTAAAATAACTCACGCCAGTTGCTATAACGGATCGCAAAACAGGCGTAATCCGTGAAATAAAGTGTCCGCAGATAAGGAATTCTTATGCGCGTCTCTCCCATGCAGTGATGTAAACGAGAAATTAAACGGTCCATCGCGCGTAAAATCATGTATCTTTCAATGAGAGTTTCAAGTATATCTCATTGCGTCTTACAATTTTATCTTGTCCTGTATTTTTATTTTTCTCTGCAACACAATGATTTAATTTTTCATAGTCACGAAATTATCGGTTAGTTGATCGACATCGCAGTTACGCGAGAGATAGTTTCTTCGTGTTCGTACTCTATCGACGCGCGTTACTTCACGAATTGCTCAAGTAGCTGATATCCGCATGACCGGCCGAGTCGGCCTTTCAAAAGCGGCGCACACTTGTAAAAGCGAGAGCTCGTTTAATACCGTTCTACGATTCGCTTAATTTTTTATCGAGCGTTACGCGAGGTATGAAAATTGATGAATGCCACCGCCGCTCGTTCATTCGCTCCTTCCTTCGATATATTAGCAACTGCCGTTTAATTCTGAATATCTGAATATGTTACGTGTTTGGGATCATGAGCGAGCTGACCAGAAACAATTTTTTTTTTGCAAAATAGTCTCGCTTTTAGAAGTTTCCATGCGTCCTGCAATACAGATCTATAGGTTCTTAAAACGACTTGTTTTTAATGATTTTTATTTGCAACTAAAGGCGAATGACTTGCTACGAAATTAATTTGCTTGAATATAAAACGTCTAATTTTTGTTGTAGCATTAAAAGTTCTCGAATTACTAATATGAAAAAAAGAGAAATGGCTTGTTCTTTTTATATGATAACGATAATAAGCAGCGTTCTACGTATATAATTAGAAAGTACGGTTAATTATATAGCGCATCTACAAATAAAAATCCTTGCTGCGAGGTCAACGACAACGATGACGCAAATACGCATTATCGATAATTGTTTTAATCCAACGCGCGCAGATTAGATTGCAAAGGAATCAACACACGGTGTGGATTCTGTTTCTGATGTTTTTTTTTTTTTTTTTTACCACGCATGTACACACGTCGAATGGTGGCCAAACAGTATCCTCGCGATAATACCCGCTGCACCTTCGAGATATTTGCGTCGCGATACGCTCGTCGACCTTTACTGCAACTCTTCTCGACCACTCTTGCAAGAGAGTAGGTATCGGGAGATCGCGCGGAATCTGTTTTCGTCGATCGCGCACGTACCACGACGATTGTTTTTCCAAGTCTCTCTATCCGCCGCAGGTCCGATTTATTGTAACCCTGCTGCTGCGCTGCTGCTGGCCGTACATACATTTTATTATCATTCGCATTCCGTCGACGATCCGGCCATGGGATTTGCGAACGGATTCCTTTGTGACATCACGAAACGTGGGATTTCCGCTCGACAGTTCTTTTCTTTCTCTTTGTTTCTCTCTACGCAGCGCTGCATCTGTCGTATTGAATCGAGGCTTCGTGCAGGAAATTGTATGCTATCTGTTGTCCCTCTTCCTTCTTTCACTCAAATGCCAGTTCTTTCGGTAGAAAAATAAATTTCTCAAATTCGTCCTCGCTCGATTCCCATTTGTTTTCTTACTCCGCGCGAATTCGGGATTCTTGCGACCTTCGCAGCTTTCATTAAACGATAGCCGGAGTTATATTTCTTTTCTTGCATCACGTGTTTCTTCCATGCGCTATAAATACTGCTGACATTAACAGGAATGCTAATGAACATCAGTCTTTGCAAACTACATTTACTTATCTTTTGATCTAATTAAAGCATGTGCCTTTTTATTTTCATTTTTAGATATATTGATAATTAAGTCTCAAATAAAAATTTTGAAATAAAATCAATATGAAACCAAAGGAAATTACTACACGTATTAAATAATCCTTTTTTACTAAGACTAAGTATTAAATTATATTTGAAGAGGAGAAATTATTTTTGTGATGAATTATTTTGCTTCCAAAAGAGAGATCTCTAATATTCTGTAAGCACTTAAAAATTAACCATCCCGCTGCATAAATATCGGCTAGGCGATCGAATTTCGCCTTTGGTGAGAATTTTCGCTGAGTGCGCTTTCGTGTGATCAATGAGACGCAAGGCTTCCCTCTTTACGCTTCTCTTCGTCTCTCTTTCTCTCTCTCTCTCTCTCTCTTTCTTTCTTCCTCCTCCTACCTCTCTCCCTTTCTGCATCTGTGATAAAATCGATTTTATAGCGGTGGTTTTAGTGCTCGCTAATATTAGCGATGCGATTATGCAACGGCATCGAGCGAGCTCCAGCGCACCGGTGGTGCTTGCAGGCTGTTGCCAAGACAGCACTTGCCGAGCTTGCGTCACGATCGAACTGTAGTAAACTCCGGCGCACGAGAGTTAACGCGTGGCCGGGAGGGCCGATAAGTCTCTTCGTTACTTTCGGAATATGGCGAACGCGGTGTTGGATATACGGTATATCGCGAACGCGGAACAATTCCAGGCAACTACAGCTCGACAGAGCAATTCATATTTTTTTCTCGCGTTATAATACGTTACAACGCTATACGATTTGCGAACAAAGTATCGCTTAAGATCGATTCGTGTAAAAATCCCAGTCTGTAGGTCTGTACGTGGTTTCGCTTTATGCGTCTTCATCAAATCGCATCGAATCGCAATCCTGCAGCTGCTATAAATATTACATCGGGACGCAGCAACCGTAAATAATGGTTTGCATGCAATCCTTATCGTTGAGCGTTTCGTAGCATATCACATTTTATAGCGTGGCTGAGGAAATAGCTTTATCGCAATGAGATATCGTAAATAGTATAATAAAATCTGACAGCGATAACGGCATCAGCGTAGTGCAAACAGGCCATTATCGCGATAGATATAAGTAGTA
Organism: Leptothorax acervorum; assembly: GCA_035220615.1. Lineage (NCBI taxonomy): Eukaryota > Metazoa > Arthropoda > Insecta > Hymenoptera > Formicidae > Leptothorax > Leptothorax acervorum. Next base: position 1,114,046 of record JASTWQ010000042.1, on the reverse strand, counting down.
TGCGTTATAGTATGAGTCGGATGTATATATCCGCGAAGTGTTAATTGCTTATTTATTACTAATCCCGTTTTTCTTTTTGTACAACTTTTTACAGTTGTTATACATAAGGTTATACAGTTTCTCAACTCTTCTTCTGATGAGTTTTAAATAAATCGGAGCTTCCGATAATTTCTCTCACTTTTTTTGTGTTTTCTTGTACACAAACTCTGTTGCCTCATTTCACCCTCGTGCTTTTCTTTACACATCGCGCCTTGGGATAGGTCGTGTCTCACGAGCGGGAGCTTCTTCGAGCCTTGACGTTTCTCGCGTTCACGGCGATGGACGTGCGGGAGAGGTATAATGGAACGGAAAAAGAGATAGGGAGAAGGAGGGAGAGAGAGGGAAAAGTCAGGAGCGGGAGGGCGAGAGGAAGAAAGGAAAGCGGATCGTGCTGATGCATTTTAAAACGTTTATACCGCCGTCAAGCAGCGAGCGTCTAGGCTGATGAACGAGCGGGGCAGTACGTGCGCGCACAAACCCTAATGCGAATATAATTATCATTAGGAGGGAGAGTGGGAGGTCGCTGACCCTGGATAACGCACATTGCAACGCGCCCGTCTACCAGGGGCTATATGGTGGTTATGCGCCAGTGCGCCGTTTTACTTGAGATTTAGATCGCGTTAAACGCACTCGCGGAAACCGACCGACCAGTGCCTGGATCATTTTCAAGCAATACGCGCACGGCGCGCCCACACGCTCGATCGTTATACCGAGGCCGGTAACGAGCGGCGATGCCGAGCTGCCTTGCGCTCGCGTTCTTATTCTCGCGGAATGATGCACGGATCGAAACTCTCTTTCTCCGAGTGATTTGCGTCGTGATGTCGGTCGCTCGTGACTCACGGAAGCGACGAAGGCCAGTGCCGAACGTTAAATCCGCGAAACGTGCGGAGGTCTCAAGGTTTCACTATTGCGGCGCGGGCCCCTTGGAAAAATGCCTCTGTTACTTTTGTCTTCCCATCGCTTCACGAAATGACCGAGAATCTCGCGAGGTCTCGACGATGAACGACCAGCATTTTTGGAACGTACAGTAAGGTGCATTAATTCGCGTGGTCATAATGAGGCTTGAAGGTCCGTACATACATACACACACACACATGCACACATTTTTTATTGCATATTTGTGTTGCTTACTTCGAGAGTTTTTTAAAACACTATAATAAAGTTATTTTTTGTTAAGAATTTCCTGAGATATTTTAATTAAATTTTGTCATATATGAACCACGCGAATTAATGCACCTTAGGTACTGTACGTCCTTACCGGGATCGGTTCATGGATTCGCACCGAATGATTCTGCGAAACGAAGGATCCGGTCAAGAAGGGGGAAGACATCGCGCATCGTACACATATATGAGGCGAGATTTCTCTGCTTAACAACTTCGGGTTTAATATACGATAAAATAGAGGAAAAGATACATTTGCATAAATATACACGCACGAGATACAGTAAGAATTTTGTGAAATACCAAACTACGATTACAAACTTTTTCGGAAAATATCAAACCCATATATGTATATGTTTATTTCCGAACTTTTACTTTCAACGAAGTAAATATCCGTGAATTAATGGTCGAAGTTGTGATGAAAAATCCGTATAAGGTTGACAAGTCCGAGCGCGGAGGTTTAAAAACAAGTAGGATCGAGAATCGAGATCATCTGGCGAGGTTGAGTTTACGAGGCGCCGCGAAGACGCGAGGACGATGCGAGCGTACACGCACGACGACAACGAGCGCTTTGCGCGAGAGATAGCCAATAAATCGTTTGTATTTACCTGCCGGCCGACCGGAGCCATTTGATAGCACTTCCTTACGGCGCGGCGGAGATATCGCTCGCGTATATCGATCTCGCGCGTGAGAGTACGCGAGAGTACCCGCGAGAGCGAGACTTTACAAGTCTCGCTCTCGCGCAAACAGATAGACGGATTTTATCGTTTGCGTGGACTCCCCCCCCCCCCCCCCCCCCCGGGAAAACTGCAAGATCACCGACGGCCGGCCGGGAAAGTAAACCAGACTAACGACGTTACAGCGAGCAGAAAGAATTTACGACGCGCAATTTACCGCCCGCGAGCGAGCGTCGCGCGCTTAACTTTTACCACCCTCCCCGTCTTTCTCAGCTCTATCGCGGAAAATAAAGCGGAACGAGATAGCGCGGCCGATGGACGGAAAAGCGAAGGAAGGGTGATAAGGGAGAACGCGACGCATCGTACGTAAGGGACTCTCGGCTGAGGAATTTATCTTGGGGGAAACATGATCCCTCGAAAACGTACTCGAGAGTGTAAAAAGCGAGATTGTAGTATTGATGCACTTTATATCCCGCGTACATCCTTTCTCTCACGCGCCTCTCGATGGCAATCGCGTTCCCGTTTTGGCGTTTAGGAAGCACACGCTGATGAATACATCTACCACATTTTATTATGTGAATATGTTTACCGTATACACGGGGCGTTATAAAAGATACGACCGCGCGCGTACGTTGTGCGCGATATTTACATTATCGCAGTGGAGGAGAAACAGAATTAACATAATTAAAATCAACAGGAAACCCAGCCGTTGCCCGCGATTTGGTGCATTAATTTCGCCGCGGCCGGCAGCGGCACATAATATCATAATAATGCGACTCGAAATAGAATCGTTGTGCATATGCATGTGATCCGTCGATTCGCGATAACCTTTCACGTTGTAAAATTGCTCAATTCACGCGGTTATTCACTTGGCAGATCGGTTTGATGGATATTAGTAAAACGCAATATACATACAACGCTACAGATCGGCTGTTCAACCGATGGAAAGAATTAGTTCTGCGATACTTTAGGTACTTTTCAAACAAATTCGTGTTTAAATGGTTTCAGATGTGTTCGATCCGAGATATAGCAAAGTGTGTCTGATTTTAAATATTTGGATGTGCCCCGAAAATTGAATTCTGTTGCACCGCGACGTCTCTCGCGAGTTTATTACGCAAATACCGTAAAGCTCTAACTTTGATTAAATATTGTATTAATAGATTTTAAAATACGCTTTTAGGAATTATGTCATTTTGCTGAAAATTGTTATCCGCGTTGGATGCGAGCGCTACGCCGCGCCGGGCGTGTAGCAATTAGATGGGAAAACCCGTCCGGTACCGGGCGGGTAATGAAAAGTGGATTACAACGATTACAATCCCCGGTGAGGACCCGCGTTAAAAATGCAAAAACCGCGTTCGTCCGCTCGCTTTACCCGGCTTAATTTGAAGTTTTCACGTACCGTCTCGTAACTAAATTATTTTTCAACGGCGACTGCCGCCGCCGCGGCCGTCGCTTCTCGCCCTACATCTCCCGCTCGACCGACGGCTTTGTTCTCCGCGAGGGAATCCACTTTAATTACCAGTTTCATCTACGTACCTTTGCGTAAACTTGGAAAGTTTCGCCCCGCACCTATTCCCTATCCCGCCAGCCAGTGCCGCGGGTACGTATCAAAGGATTAACAGGAATTAACCCCTTTATGGCGAAACTTTATCCGGTCCTCTGAGGTCCGTACTTTACGACCTCCCTCTGTTACGCCCCCGGCAAAAATATCCACCCTGGCGATGAAATCGCTGGAACGTAACCGTTTCTATCGTTCCCGCGTTTATCCCCCACGTTTCGCGAACGAGTGACGGAAGCGAGAAAGGACCAAGTATAACAGACCCGGATAACAGCTGAAACCGCAAATAGTAATGCCAAGGTCGTAATTGTTGAAATTAATTCATTGCAATTTTCTGATGGATTCGAGAGATTTGTCTGCTTGTAACGAGCAAACCAAGGCATTAAATCGGGATACGTATTTCAACCACTATACATATATCGTGTATCAGGCGTATATTTGACCGGTTAATGTCGACTTAGCGTGCGGATTCCTCATCTTGGTACGTAAGAAAGCCACAACTCACGAGAGAGTTAACTGCAGCGGGAGAGAAAGTTTATTCGCTCGAATCGATTATTTTTCTCGCCGTACGCGATTATCGTTTTCAGAGGAAGGAAGAAGAGGGTCCTATAACAAAAGCCGCAATTTTCAGGGATCGCGCGATGAGAACGATGACGAAGAGCATCTGACGTAACCGGTTCGCGAAACAAACCGTGAACGGGGAAAAACGGAGTCCGGTTGGAATAGGTCGCGGTAAATGTAGCGTGGGCAACTTTCTTCGATCTTCGTTAGGCAGGGCACCCGTACGGAAAAATAAGGTATCGTTAGATTCGCTATACGCTCGGTAAATATAAGGCCGAGGGTCTTGTACGTACCACCCTATACTTCTGTCCTTTTCGGTTTCTCGTTAACCGGTAGTTAGTGTCTAAAGCACGCGCAAACATCGTCAATATCAATCTCTTTTATTAACTACGGACGCAGATTGATAATGATAACGTATTTTATAATACATAAAGAAGAACATAATTGTTTATACCGTTTTTATTTAAAAAACATACAATATCTACATATAAAAATGCACATAGGCACTTATAAAATTATAGTTTAAGATTTCTTAGAAGTATATATAATTTTAAACATCAATCATATTGCATTTTCTGACATCACTGTTTTTTGAGGCAGTCTCCCTTTGCGCGTTTTGTCGAAAGTCTTCTGGCTCGTTTCCAGTTTTCTTTGCGTTCCAATCGATCAACCGATCACATTTGGCAAGCACGGTCGTCATTGAGCGAGTTCGTTATTTTCTTAATCCCCTCCGAGAATCGTTTTCGCGATATGCTTACAATGCAGCTATATACAGATATGAATTTTGCACTATGAGAATATCAATTTTCTCGATATATTCGTTGAAGATTACGTCATCATTCGCCCCAGCCACTTCCCGTAAAGTAAACAGCTCTAAAAAGACCGTTCTCTTTTAATCAATGAATGACGTAATGTGTTTGGAAATATCAGAGTGATTTTGTTAACACGCGAAGTGGTGAAATTCAGCCACTTTATGGTGAAATTATGATTTTATGAAGAGCGAAATATAAGATTTTGTGGTATAAAATAGATGTTTATGAAAATATGAACACGCGTAACAGTCACGTATAAAAATCTTCCTTCTATCTCACTTTACTTGCATCAGTTATGTCACTGTTGTCAGATCTCTTTCTACTTCCATACTTATCCATACTTCATGATTACATATCTGCTTGTTTCTGAAAGAGAAGGGAAAACTCTTGTAAGTCTTTTCGGATTCAAGCCTCCGAAATGGAACTCTACCCCATTCCATCCGACCCTTCGCCCTCGTAGATTGTATATGTCGCCCTCGAAATTGGTTCTCCGGCGTTCGACATCGGTGACCGTTCGCTCGTAAATTGGTACGCGCCATGCAATAATTAAACGCGCGGTCACGGGGAACTCGTAATCCTCGTGCGGCCCCCGTTCCCTGCCTCTCTCTCTCTTTCTCTCTCCTCGATCCATCTCCTAAATCAATTCGTCGTACGTCCGCGAGACGTCGAACGAGACCTCGCGACAGCTTCGTTAAAACGTTGCCTCGAAATCTAATATCCAACGGAGCGGCGCGAGACCGACGTCGATTACTTTTTGTTCGTTAATTTTCTCCTCGCCCTCGCGATACCTTCATTTCGCACAGCGGTGCACAGCTGCAGCCTGCAGAAACGTTATTGTAATGCGCCAACAACTCCATTAACGGTTTTCGTTGCGGATTTCTCACCTCGCAGTATGATACCAGCCCGACAGACTTATAACGTAGTCGTAGATAATTATCAATAGACACATCCATTCCTTATATAATATCTAAATTTCTGTTATAACGATTTGAATTTTTCTTCTAGCAATTTCTATTCAGTAAGAGTACGACGAAGGAATTTTTGAGAATTTCCAAATCCATCGGCTTTCAAGATCCGGAACATCGTTGTGATTATAGATAAAGATGATAATTTTTGCGCTTATATTATTATTTGAAATTGTACAACGTTCAGTAGGTATCCCTTTCTTGTGCTGTTTATGTAAGATGCATGCGTCATTCTATTGCGCTAAAACACATTGTACGGATGAAGTCTTGACTCGCAATTAATTATCCCAATCGGAGAAGCGGCTTCGATGAAATCACATCCGTCAAGTGACGCGACAGGTGTTTCGCCTTGCGTCACAGTGACGTCTTTTCTGGAGGTGGACGTCGTCTCACCTTCGTTTCGACATTTACGAGATTCCGATTGCGAGTAGAGAGACGAGCGTCGGGAGCGTGGACAGGAGGGTGCTCGAAGGTGCTCGCTCGTGCCTGGTTTTCGAGTTGTCTGGGAACCGCGTTTAGCAACAGGTGCGTTTCATCTCCTTTTCGCTCCCGTTTGTTCGTTTCGCAGCTAAAACTGGAACATAATCGAATGTTACTCAAACATTTTCGTGCCTTGACGAGAGATGTTCCGGATATCTCTTCGTTTTGCACGCATTAATATCACAATGTAATACAGCATTTCGTAACTTGACAGATACCGTAATTGTGTAGAAGATAGAGAATTATATATATATATATATCGTAATTATATCAAATTATAACAAACAGCGTTTTTTAAATAAAATGTATGAATCAATACAAATTAAGATAAAATTGACGGAAAAAAGATGAAGCACGAAGAACAAAGTTTGAAGTAATTTCAGTTTGTTATATTTCAGATTTTTTTTAAATAACAAAATATTCGGGGAAATATACGTTCGATTCTTAATGCTTGTTAGCTGTGCGATTTATAGCGGTATAATCTCAAATTTATATATCTAAGATTATAGCGGTGATAATTTTAAATCAACGACTAGGAGAGAGAGGATTATGTAATATCTATCGGTAGGTAAATTGCAGATGCATTCGCGATACGGGATAGTGTTGCCCGTTTTATGGTCGCAGTCGATGAACGCATAATAGTGCCATGTAAGATATTCGCCGTCCAAGACGGCGACAATTGCAAAATACTGTCGTGTGTCGCGGCTCTACGCATTATTTGGTCGTTGGGCAATGCTCACGGATGCGTGCCATCTCATACGTATGCATGGACACATATTTGCAGTACAGTCGCAAATATGCCTTCGTGATTTCGAAATATGGCGATACGAACAATGACATCATCTTTGGGCAAGGATTAACTGTCTTATCGTTAGGTTTTATTCGAAGACTTTCTTGAAATTGTAAAATATAATATTGTGAAATACGTACGACATTTATAGAATCGCTCTGAAAATTATATTAAATCTAAGTCGAGTACAAAGAAAAATTTATTTTTTAATACGTGGGAAACAAACACGTGGAAATACTTATAGATACAAAAATTGTATATAAGGGGAGGATTACAAGTTTGAATTTGTACTACTCCTGCTGCGAACGGATCCTTTTGTTGCAAATCGAAATCTAAAGATAGAGGGACAGTCGGTTATTTTAGGACACTGCGAGACACCAACTAGGGAAACAAATCCCAGGTTTTCGAGGCTGACAGAGACGATCCAAAGCAAGCGTAGGCACGTGCATGATTGCATGGCTGCGTACATTAAGCATATAAGCATTATATATTGTGCAGGTCAGTCGCACACCGGTGGAGACCACTTTCACCGATTTACGATCGGCTACGGCGATCCGCCTTTTCTTTCCTACGTGATCGCGTCGTTCTTTCTGTCGCATTGCTTCCGTTCTCCGTTGCTAACGAAGTTGCTCCAGAAAAGAATCGACATCATCTTTGTCGTCGTTTTTGTCATCGTCATTCAAGTTCATATTTAATCCGCGTGATGATGAGCATATGGTTAGTGCTACTTTCCGTCCACGCACTGGCGAAATGAGAAGACTTTCGCGAGTGACATATGTCTCCTGTTTTCGAGCGAGCCAGACTTGACAGCTATTTTACAGAAGAGAAATGAATCGGTAAAAATAAAATTTCGACACGTACACAAAGTGTTTGTTGCGCTGATCATTACGATTTTCATGCTGCATTCGACAAAGGAATATTAAAAACAAAATTTTGTTTCTTTTAAATTGACTAAGTTACGGTAAAACAAGTTTTCAGATTATTCAATATTTTATACTCGAAATAAATATGCAATATAAATGCTCACGTCATCGTTTATTTTTTCGATGCTCGTTACGCATCAGATATTTCGAAGAATGGAAGCTGAAAATAAATTCATATTACTCTAGATGATTGCTTAGAAACCAATATAGCCGCGTCAGCTGTGCCAGCTATCCTAATTCCGTCTTTCGCCCGCTTCTAAATACGAGAGTCGAGATTCACGTAGCGCGCCCGCGCGCGCGTTTCTCGCGCGTTAATGCGCCCCAATGCACGTCGCCGTGCAACGCGTGCCTGAAAACAATGGGATACACGTACGATTCTCGGGGAAGGGAGGAAAAGGGAGGCCCAGGGAGGTGCGTACAATGGTGGCATTGTGCTCGAGGGGGCTGGCATCCTCTTAACGTCGTTACTTACGCGGCTTGCTGGCGATCGCGTTGTATGTGCACGCCGCGCGCCGGCTGGCTTTTTGCCAGCGAGCAACGCGGCGAATCTCGAGTCCGGTAAAGCACTATCGCGCCTTCCTTGACCATTGCACGCGAGGTGCGTCGCGGGCTCCGCCGGGTCGGGATGCCGCGCGTGAAAGTCGACAGTGACTCGCCGCGACGAGAAACATGCCTCCGTACCTCGCTTCTGTACTGCGATACACAGACCCGGGAGTACCACACCTACTTTCCTATTGCACTCCGACCGCGTTATCGCGGAGTCCCATGCGGTTTTTGTTGCCTTTCACTGCTATAACAATTACTTAAAATTTAATCGTATAATAACGCTCTGTGAGAAAATATTTAATGATGTTTAATACGTGTTATATTATAAATGTGTATTATTATACGTTATAATAATTATATGGAAAGAGAATAATTATTGTAATTATAGTAAAGTGGACAAGTACGCGTGATTTCTACGACCACACGCTGGTTAAACCGTATTCAGCTTCGTGTTTAAGCATAATTCAACGTAAAAGCAAGTTTTATCGCGGAGAAGAGTGGTTTACGAGGACCGAATTGAACAAACGAGGAGAGACTATTTTCGTATCCACTTTTACGAGATAGGACTTTATACGTGTCTAACGACCGTACCGCGCTATCGATTTCCCAATCGTACCGACTCTTGTTTGTCATCTTTAACGACACATTCTGGAGTAGCCGTGAGTGACAGACACCGGTTTGGCCTAGATTCTAGATGTTGTTTTCGCACTCTTAACCTTTCAGCGGCGGGGATTTAAATTTCCGGTGAAATATAAATAACAGGCCAATGTTTGTACAATACGTCGGTATAAAATTTCTTCATTAGCAATCAATGCAGACCGTAGGTTGTGACTTCATAGTTTTGTAGACTTTACTTTGCACTGCGCGGATCGTAAGTCTGCGATGAATAATACAATATCGAAATATATGTATATTGAAACAATAAGAAGAACTAATTTTTCATAATTTAGTCGTATGCATTACCATAAATTTTTGATATCAGTAGAAAAACAGACAAATTAATAGATTTTAAATACAAACGGAAGATTATAATAAAATATTATTATAGAAAATCATATATAGTAATTAGATAGCTTTACAGCATCAAAATTGTAGGAAAAATTTTTTATAGAAAGAATTTCCATCGCGATTATATTTCATTACAGATTACCAGGATTGTATCTTCTTGATATTCGTAATATCTATACGATCTCGTCATATCTTGCGGTAAATAAATTCTAAAGAAGTAAGGTCAAGGAGAGAGTCTTGAAAAATGTCGAGAGAACACGAACGTTGCCAATAAAAATCTCTTTCTCGAACAGAAGATGAACAGACCCGCGAGACGTGTTTTGAAAAAGACGTCGAAGACGCGCGTCCGCCGTTATAAATAGCCGCTTTATTATGTGTGGAGGAGAGAAAGGGAGTGAGGAGAAAAGTAGTTTAAAGAATCGCGAGTCGCCGGCGTAAAACGTATACTGTAAAACGTCACCTCTCTCGTTCCGCTAAAACGTGGCCGGATGCTTTTACGTTCGTTTCGCAACGCGGTGCATTCGAGCAAAATGTCACGGTAGTTCGCGACGTTGGATAACGATCGTCGCGAGTTTCTCGATACGTTCGTGGAAATTCGCACATTATCATACGGGATGTCACCGAACACGAGAAATGCGGACATCTCTCGCCAATGAATTCTAGAGCTAATCTCGAGCGAGGAACATTGTGTCCACGTAGTCGCCTGATTCCTGACGTTTATCAAGATAGCAGGCCAGAGTCTCAGAGATCCACAGATAAGGAATATCTGGTCTTAACGTTCCACATGCTGGTTGCACGAATCCATCGTGCACGAAGCGGGAATACCGTCCGTCTTGACTTGGCCGCGAATAAATCACGATTCGCGAGCGCTCTCGCGAAAGAGCGACGATAAAAGTGTGACGAGCAGCCGCGTTCTCAGAAGCAATTATACGCGGCGCGGCTTACTATCGCGAACTCTTAATCTGCGAAACGCGTTATTTCTACATAGGGAAAAGTCGGCGGGCCGTCGACTTGACTCGGCGATAATTATTCGGTTCCGTCGGGGCCAGGGCAATTATTTCGCGCGGACCCGTGTCGCAATGCTATACTTCTCTCTGTCTTTCTCCCTTTCTCTCTCGTTCTCTCTTCTTTCGCCACGTTAATCGGCTCTTCCGTTTGTGGATCAATGCCAGAACGATCTATATTCCGTCCGCGATATTCCGACGAGCGGTTTTCCCCGCGGGATGCGAAAATCTCTAACTGGCAGGTTCCCGAGTTATCGAAAAGAAACTTTTCAAAGTTATACTTCTTGTTTGCCTGATCGCCGTTTTACCGGCTATTTTTATCCGATGAAAATTACCGCTTATCATACCGTTATTGGCCAAAGAAAAAATAGCTATCAATCGTAAACGACTTTCCCACGAGCATATCAAGCAATTTGAACGCGGGATTCGTGTGTTTCTTGATCGGCGAAGAGAGGGATCGAGCAATTTCGAAGCAGCACTATACTATATCACACTATATCAAGTAGATATGTTTAAGTAGACTCCCCGTAGATTGTAGTAGTTGGTTCGTGGATGTATGTCTACTGAAAAAGCTTTCTATTTAATACAGTAAATATTATCCAAAAAAATATTTACTTAATATGACGTAGTGTCCTTTTATGTTCTTAATATATTTAATTAGACAATATTTACTGCATTAAGTTAGAATGGTTTTAGTAAACGTACATCTACGAGCCTATTACTATCGTCCTGTAGAAATCTCTTTAGCTGCAAATCTCTAATCTAACTTCCGCATATATGTTTACTAAGGCTCTGTTACTTAATCGGGCGAAAGCTACGCGCTCCTAATTTTCCCGGTCTTCCCTGGTTTTGGATCAGCCTGCACGGTGCTCACCGGGGATATATGATCGCGTCTGTTATACTAGCGAGCTTAACGAAAGCACACCTTACTCGGAGAGAACAGGTACGGTGGTGTGTAGGAGTTTAAATGGAAACGACTCGCGTCTGCGTGCGTGGTTCGCCCGCGGCAACCTTTAGACGGCGATATTCGTATACCGACGAGATATAGAAACGCGCCGTATTCTTGCGGATAACGATAGACATCTCCAATCGCCTCGATCCTCAACCACGAGAGATGCTTTGTAAGCGCACTGAAAAAAGGATTTTTTAAAGGACGTGTGGAAGGTATTTGTTTTTCCAGACTTCCCCAAAGGATCATTTTATTTTAATATTCATATAAGATAGACTATGAAGCGAGTTTATAACTTAAAACTTTATAACTTAATGTGTAGGAGATTAAAGTTGAAGATTGAAATTGGAAAACATTCCAAATTTAACAACCAAGATAATTACAAAATCGTATAATTTTTAATACCTTTATTTTAGTGAGATTTCTAATGTCAATAGTCGATAACCATTTTAACTCTTTTGGTTATTAATTTTTATTGCGAGAAATAAATATTACGTATCATGTATTAAAGGATAAGTTTGCATATAAAGGTTAATCTATAAAGAATAATCAGCGGATTTATCTCGCTGCGTTGCTGCTATGCTAGGCATACTTGACGCGAGATTGGTATTGTATCTTATGATAAATGACGTATGAATTTCATAATCAGTGATTACAAGACTGATGATCATTACGGTGCGCTTTGGGACTCGAGTATTATTTCCTCTTTTCAAGCTATGCATTATAAATTGCAGGAAAATTGATATCCATCGCGGTAGACGCCAAGGCCGAAAGGGTTAAATACATCGTATATTATATTCCAAAGTTACAAATTGAAATTTCTCTGAACAAGATAAATGCTAAAGGTTCTCCGCTCATCTCTTCGCTCGACAGAAATTGACTCTCCAAATTTTTTTCATCTCGTGACACGCGTTTATCTGCAACTACTCGCGGCACGACTCGCGCGTCTCGCACGCCACGCACCCGAGTTAGTATCGCGCGTTCGACGCGCGTTCAACGCGATATGCGGTGTATGTGCCGACGCGCAATACTCGTCGCTATAGGTAACTCCGTGCGTGCTCTCGCGTTGCAACGGGAGAAGCGGTGCACGCGCGATCGCGCGTGTGCGACCGCACTCTCACACGCATCGCGGTACACGCAAGCGGCCGTGTGTTCGCCGCGGAGCGCGCGGCGAGTGTGCCACACGTGACACACATTCGCTGGCAAAAGAGCTATTCTGCTAGAAACAGTGCTCGGCCGGGTCGACGACCCGTCCGCCTTCCCACCTCCCGCTTCCTCTGCCCCCGTATCCATCGACACACGCGCGACCGTGCACACGCGTATAAACACGGACGCGTACCGACTCAACCGTTGGATGCGTATGCGTGAAATCAAGAGCCTCGGCCGAGTCGGTGCTTGCATTTAAGCGACGTTCACAGCAGTGAAAAATGTGTGACCGCCTTGATTCTCATCTCGCGTTGAGCGTGATCATCGTATTAGATAAATGAAACACGAAGCTAGACAGCCGTATTCAGCACTAAATGGCGATGGGATCGCGTATCCTCGTACTCGAGTCACGAATTGACTCGAACTTGTTATTCTTTACTACCACATAAGTTAGCGAAGAAACATATGGTAAAATCGATACACCCGGTCAGTACCTATATCAGTCCCTTGATTGTTTTTTACAACTTTCTATTTTAAACGAATAAGTAACACATTAACTTCGCCAGCGATTATTAACCAAATTGAGAATTTTAATCGACGTAACTGGCAATCAAGATATACGCGTTTTAAGATTTGAAATTTATTATAAACTAATAAATTTTCTATTTTAAGTATTTTCTATTTTCTATTTTAAGTATTAAAAATTAATTGACCATTAAATTTCAAGTTGTAATTGCAGTAATAAAATTCGTTCTGTTTCCACGACGCGTGTATATGTATTAAATATTAAAACTTTACGCGTGAACGAGTACACGGTCAGGAAATGTACGAGTTCCGCTCCAGAAATTATTGCCAATGTAACGTGTCACGGTTAAAGGACAGCTAATTAACTAATACGCGGCTGATTTGATTTAAGGCGAAATGGCGCGTCGATAATTTTCGCTCCGCTGCGCTCTGTCGCGGCGATACCGAGTGGCTTACTGACGAGAAAACGGTCCCTCGTTGATTCTTATCGGAATATATCGTAGATCATCGCGAAATAGATACCCGTATTGAAACAACATATCGAAAAGGTACACTCCTCTTACTCTGTTTTCTATATAACATAAGCTCATCCAACTAGAACGGGAATCGTCACGAATCCTTCTCTCCGTCTTTTTCGTGCGAAATACAGCGTCATCGAAGTCGTTCGACGGCGTCGCCAGCGTCTTACGCTGTCGTCGCGTCTGCAAATTTCACGTAAGAAATCTCTCTCCCCTTCCGCCTCTATCTGTGCTCGTACACGTGAGAACGGACGAGCGGCGAATTCCACGGAAACTACCTCGAAACTCGCGAATCTCGGCTCGCTTGCAGCCAGAAATGGACCCGCAGCGTACCGGAACTTAAGATTCCGTATCCGGGAGGCTCTTGGCGTCAATAGCCCGGGCCACTTTCCCGGAACAGGCATCCCGGTACCGAGCGCCTCGCCCGATTACACCGCGATCCGGTGCGGCGGATCGCGAATCGCAATCTAGATCGGGATGTTAATGTGGCTGACGGGAAATTAGTTACGCATGGATATACCTGGCGCTAAGGTGTAACGTAACGGTTCTCTGTTACAAAAGAGGTCTACGCAACGCACTGGCATTGCCGGATTTCTCCGATCGACTCTGCTTGACGCATAAAAATCTGCGATTGGGCGAGACGAGCTTTTTAGTTGTAAGAGCAATTAGAAATCAAGGTTTTTATTAAGGATCTTTCAAGAGTTAAGTTTTCAAAGTGAAAATAGTTTTGCACAAATGCTTGATCTGAAACGACTTTTTAGGATTACATTAATTACTATACTCGAACAAAGGAAATTCCGTAGAAGTAGGTATCTTAGTGGAGAATTAAAGAAAATGCATAAATATTTTTCAAAGGTTTTATAATATAAAAATAAAAATCATAATACCGTGTGGTATTTCAAGAATAATAATATTACTCTATAACTAAATGTTTTTAGTTTTATTTTACGTGTCTCAAAACACGGATAGAAGCAAGTAAAATCGAGATATCAATACTTAATTACAGAGAGAATGAAATTAATTAGTATAATATATAAGCGCACAAGGTGTTCATAAATGTAACGTTAAGAACGATTAATTGGCTGCGAAGAGAAAGAGAAAGAAGGAACGAAAGAGAACGCTTGGTCGCAATAATATTAATCGGACCGTGCGCGCACGCGTTCGATGCATCGATCGCCGTGCGCGTATTGACTATAAGGCGTAGACACGCACGTTCGTACACACGTGCAGCAATTAATTATTTGCTAATCGTTACATGCACGCAAATGGCCCGACTCGGGCCGGCCAATCGGGCGGGGACGATTCATATACGAGAGTGTCCGCCGTCATCGAGAGCGCGTAATTAGCCGCGGCCACGGAATACTTTGCCGCGCCCATAAAGAAGACCTACGGCGATAATAGTAGCCACGGTAATAAGGTTAATCTCCGTTATTAAGCCGGCCGTCATTAATGCGACTGGCACCGTGTATCGGTGAGAATCGCGGCGAATAGGGATAACCCGTTTTCAAGACCGTGGACAACCGTTACCGTTGGCCGAATCGACATCGTTTAATAGCGTTGCGAATCTCCGTCGCGTATAGTGTGCTTAATCTGGGTTAATCTAATCTTAACGACAGTTTGAAAATAAAATCACGCCTACGCACACTATAACTAGGCACACCTTCACATATATATATATATATATATATATATTATACCTTATATTTTACGATACAAAATAAGCTGACATTTGAACACCGACAAATTGATATAATTTAATGTAATATTTAATTTAACTTGAAAAATTTAATATTATAAAAGTAGAATGTTTTCGTATATTACTTGATCTATGATAATTTCTCAGGTATTTCTTTATTAAGCGATGAGGTTTTAAATATGCAATATTAGACATTTTTCATTATAGGTAAGATACTTATAATTTTTATAATTTTTGAGGGAAAGAGAGACAGATTCCGTGTTACCTGTGGATGTTCCAAGATACGGTATAATCTCGCGTTAAGCGCGACGCGACGAACCGTGGTGCTTCTTCGCGTTCGCGTAACTGTTTCTCCCGCGGGAACTCGCGTAATCGCGTTACATCGTCGCCGTACGAAACGCGGGCGTTTACGAGCTTCTCGGATCGCGTGGGAGTCGAAATGTGTGGAATTGCGACCGAAATTTACGAGCGACGGGTTCACCGATCTTTTTATCGTGCGGGCAAGGGGAAAAAAAGCTGGACGCATGTAGAGGAAGACGAGCGAGTACGAGTAATGGGTTGGTTCGCGCTCGGCGCAATAAACGACGATAGTTGCATCGATGGACGAAATAACGAGTATGATAAATCGCTTCCGGCATAGACTCGCGTGCGCGCGCGGAAACGCTAAGACGAGGACGAAAGAGGACGAGGAGACATCCAGGACGTCGCGTGGAGGAATTAAAGGATGACGGGATGCGAAGTAAGAACGCTCGGGCTGGCCGATCGTGACAGCCGGAAATAATGGTCGCAGGAAAGTGGTTCGCCGCGACGAGGGCGGATGTTCCCGTCGTGCACACGCCCGAACGAATCCGCCTGGAATTACGGAGTGACGAATTTCTAGTGTAACCGTAAGCACCGACCTGCACCGAGTACCTACCGCTCGATTCATCGTTTTGACGTGCGAAGAAAATGTTATTAAAGTACGGAAGTTCCTGAGATTTGACGCTGAGCCGCGTCTCGGATCCACCTCAGTCAGAGATTTGATACGTTATTTTCTTAGCAGAAATTTTCTCGAGAGATTAAATTATTAGCGTCGCAACATATGTCGCAACGTCCAAGATAATTAATATAAATTAAAGACGTGATGATGACATCAATCAGATTAATGGAAGTGATATCGAGATATCTGATGATTATAAATTAATATTCCTGTATAAAAGCGGTCGAAGGTGGAAAATTGACGTTTCTACATGAGGAATAAGTGTATCGGCGCGGTGCGACATGACATTTCTCATGTCGTTCCGCGCTGCAGGGCGTTCACGGCGGCCTTGGAAGAAACGCAACCACTTGGAAGAAACGTTCGACTCGAGGTCGCTGCACGTATCGATTACACACCGGTGCGTCGTATAATTACGCGACGTCGGCATTACGCAATTTTCCAATTACGGCGAGCAGCTTTCCAGCCTCGGGCGATGCGATTGCTTCCTCCTCCTCGTGGTCGTCGTCGTCGTCGTCGATACTCGAGGAAGAGTGTCGCGCGCAGTCGCTTCTCTCACTTGCCTTCGCCTTTGTCGTCTCCCCGTCGGGTGACGGCAATGTGGAACGAGAGGGGGCGGACGGAGAGAGAAGCCAGGAAGTCGTACGGCATGGTAACAGTGTATATACCCATCGGGTAAATTACACCTGCGCCGACAACGCAACGCGCGCCTGCAGACGCAACACACACGGGCCCGGCTTTGACCCCCGGGGGCATCGTAACAACCGCTGCCACCACCGAGCCGGGCGGCCGCGGCGGTTCCAGAACGGCGGTTTCGGACGACAGCCGGACGTACGCGCACCGGAGGTGCCCCCGAAAATGGCCAAAAGCGAGACACTGTGAGCCGGGAACGACCGGGGGGGTGGGGGGACGCAGGGACGAGACCGGAGAGGCGGTCCACCTTCTCCTCCATTGTGTCCCGTGCGCTGTTCCCATTGCATCGCAATTACCGTACGCACGCACCCTCCCCCTTCTCTCTCTCTCGCTCTCTCTTTCTCTCTCTCTCTCCCTCACTCAGTATACCGTACGCAATAAACATTTGTCGTTCCCTGTCCTCCCTTTCCGTTCTCTCTGTCCCTCTCATCCCCTTCGGGGTCTCTGTTCCTCTGGTCGGCGTGCCGGGCAAGCACGATATATTTTCGCGATGCATAATATTACTGCGTCCGCCGCTGCATCCATGTCATTGTTCGCGGTCGTGGTGCATGACGGCCGCCGTGCCGCGCGTTCGTATGCGTGCGTGCGTGCGTGCGTGTGCGTACACGAATCGTCGAGGCTACCTCTACAAGTCTATACTACTCTCCGTGTAGAATCACCACTGCGGCCAGTCGTTAACGAGGAGTCTGTTACCGTTTCGACCGATCTAAGGAGCGCTCTTGATCGAAAGGAGAAAGAAAATTGTTGTGTGGCATTGCAAATATTTTTATTGGTATCTTTTTTTCAATAGAATACTTCTATCTTTGAAACGCAGAATGGCATATCCGTTGCTTTACGTTACGTTTTAGTTAATATCGCGCTTTAAGAAGGATCACACAGCTTATATCGGATAAGCGTAAATGGTCTCGCGGAAAATCGCGACAGAATTTGCGTCGGCAGAGCGAATGAAATTCCGGCGATGCGATCGACGAATATTCCTGGCTTCTTTCGTGCGGTAGGGCTATGATCCTTTGCCGAATGCGCGACAGATATCACGACGGCGGCGACGACAGTGACGGCGTACGCGTCGTCGATCGATTCCCTCGCGGTGCGATAGCTGGAGAAATCCAGTTCCGGTAACGGATATATATACCGGGTTCGCCCTCGGCATAATCGTGAAAGAGGAAGCACGAAGAAAATAGATGGAAGAGATTTTACTGCGTCGTATCATAGTAACATTGAGGGCAAGAGAGAGAGGGAGGAGGAAATGACCGAGTAGAAGCAGAGAACGAAGGGAAGAAGATCGCGCAGTCGAGATCAGAGACGTACCTACGTCACGCAAGAAGCAGGGGTGCGCTTGCACCCTTCCATAATTTTACACGCTCTGTCATTGATACATATATAATGACGCGAACACAAAAATGAAACATCACAACAATGCATATAGATGTAGATATTTGATAATAATCCCTCATAATTCATAAATTATATCCAATAAGCTTCGTAAATATCAACATTATTAGAATAGAATAGACAGTCAGATGAGTTTTAGTTAATTATAATTAATAGCCCTTAGGCAGAATACATAACAAAGGTATATCCAGAATTAATTTCTCTAACTACGTTCCTGGATAGTTATCCTCCTTTGAGTTATATACGGTGGAAAGGAGCTTACGCTTCCTCGCGCTTGATGTTTTCGAGCGAACGACGCCGACGTTTCGGACTCCCCGGAGATATTTTTCGGAAACTTTATCCGCGTCCTCCACGCTGTGAATTCAGTGGCCAATCAAGAATGATTCCGCAAATACTTCGTTTCCGAAGTTCGGCTTCGAAGGAGCTTCAACTTTACCGAACGGATGGACGAATTCGTCTTCGTGAATCTTCGTGTCTCCGTGAAACATTTGATTACGTAAACGCGAATCCTGAGCGACGCGTATCTCGATGCGTTTAAACCAGAAAATAGGAGCGGAAAAATTCGGTGCCGATCGAAACATGTTAAATTCATACTCAATTCCAATCTGTGGACTCGTAGAGTTGAAAGATTAGCGTTTAAAATTGCATTTGTTGCCTCTTATCTTTCTTTTCGCTCGAATATTCGTAGCTCTCAATGGGAACCAGACAAAGCCCAATTTTCTTCACGGTTAGGATTTTTTGCCTCGCTGTTTTACCTTAGAAAACGGAAGTAAGGTTTTATGGATGCAGGTTCTCGATCGGTTTGCCTCGAATAAGAGGTAAGCGGCCAATGAACCAACCGGATTCGGGATGAAAGAAAGGACGAAAGGCCAAGGAGATGTCTTGCCTCTCGATCCGATCCGCGGTTTGGTCCTTCTTTATGGGACCACCGGCGGCTGCTTTTCCGATGGCAATGCGGGCTTCCCGTTCCTTCATGCTCCTTAAATCTTCGCGATTCTCTGCGGACCCGTCGGGATAAAAGCGAGCATACAGGGAAAGCGAACGGATTGGACGCTGAAAAATGCAGACGCCGCCGAGTTATGACGCACAGAGCAGCCGTATGTACATAGGTATACGCGCGAAGCACTGCGCCGGTATATCGAATAACGAATGAATTTGATTTAGCGCTCGTGAACGTGAAACAGGAACGGAGAGCCGGAGCGATAGTTACAGTTATCCAGTAAAATGTACGATAAAACTGCAAACGCAAATAATTGAGAACGAAAATACAAGTCACGAGCACATTTAAAAAATAAGTTTAATAATAATTCAGTTTATTATGAGTTTGATGATAATTTTGATGATAAGCGACTATATTTTAATTAATTTTAATTAATATTATCGCCAAGAGATGGTCCTCCATAATTTTTTAAGAAAAATATATTAACATCAAAATTGTTAGAAAATCTTTGAAGGGACATCCTGTATTAAATAATTTCTAGACGGAGAAATGCCTTTATCAATTCCTGGAAGATATCTGCATGATTAGATAAAAAGATGACAGACCATATTTTAAATAAGAAATAAGTTTAATAATAATTCAGTTTATTATGAGTTTGATGATAAGCGACTATATTTTAATTAATTTTAATTAATATTATCTGGTTATATCTGTACGATGAATGTTTAAAAAGTATCACCCTATTCTTATTCTCTACACGTGTATCAGTTATTTATTTCTTAAAATAATTTTAATTAATTTTCTGAGAGATAGCTAATGATTTATTTGTGAATTATCATTGTTAATAGGGACTTAATTTTTTTGGATGCTCTGGTACTTAAGATAAGTAGGGATGGATGTACTGCTTTTACCGACTTATTTTTTGTCACGTATTTAATAGGTATCCGGTTGCATAATTGTATAATTACCACTTGACTTCTGCTGCTACAATTCCGAGAATTCACAGTCGTCCCGCTGGGAATTAATGAATTAATTGGACCGTGCCATTGCGACTCAGCTTGATTTGTCAGTTCACATTGGTCTGTCATCTTTTTATCTAATCATGCAGATATCTTCCAGGAATTGATAAGGGCATTTCTCCGTCTAGAAATTATTGAATACAGGATGTTCCTTCAGCCAAAGATTTTATAGATAACAATTTTGATGTTAACATATTTTTTTTTTTAAATTATGGAGGACCATCTCTTGGCGTAGTCTTTCGAAATCAGATATCTTTACAATTAAATTACATAAGACATTTGGTACGTTACTATAGAACCTTATACTGAACCATTTGTGTGATTTATTTCTTAATTCAACCGCTCTACGAGCGATTGTGTTGAGCCGTCGTAAAGAAAGAGGGAGGCGCAGTTTCGCTCGCAAAAATTTCTTGCAAATTGAAACGAAAAAAAAATCTGAAGCTGCGATATTGGTTATCTCGTTAAATCCTACCCTCTTCGTCCGCTTTGTCGCCGCGAGATTAAGCAGCTGTCTCGGTTCGCCCCGACGTAACTTTTTGACCGATCGCGTATCGCTCTCTCTTCCATCTCCGTACCCCGCGTTGTCGTTAAACCTCCTTCGTCTCCGTCGCCGTTCTCTCTCGTCACTGTCGGGCAGAGTCAGGACGGATGGAAGGGGCGAGATAAAGATACGGCGGCGGGGGAGGGAAATGACGTCGTTCCACGCCGTAGTCCAAAAGCTGGGTCGCGATTCGAGCGGCGGTCGTTAACCTTTTTTCGATCCCCGGGATCATGGTTGCTGCGCGACCTCGTTCCCCACGTCCCAAATGATCTCGAGGAGCTTCCCTCCGTTGCCTCTTGCTTTCGCCGCCCACCATCTTTCACCCTCGATCAAATTGTTCGCTGAGAAAATCGATGCGCGCAACGAACTGGACGGGCGATGGTCTACAAGCAGGTGGAAATCTCGTTTCGACTTCCAGTCGCGCTTCAATATCGCTATGATAAACCTATCTCGCTAGAACAATGATTCTTGTGCGCATTTGTTTTATCGTCATCAATTTCTAGATAATTTAATTTGATACTCAATGATAGATAACATACAACAATCGATTGGGAAAGTACATGAGCTAAAAATCAAATTGGACGCAGTTCTGTAATGCGGAACCAACTCCAAAACCTTACTTTTCCGCTCCAGATTTCGCGAAACATTAGAAATAAAATTCTGCGCCAACGTTATCTCAAATATAATGACCGAGCTGTAATCCTCCTCAAGTACAATTCCGAGTCCTGTGTATGCGTTTTTAGAAAATCTCTTGTCTACGTAAAGTATTAGGACAAAATATAGGAGCGCTTGGCGCTCCTAATAGCGTTTGGTTCCTTATTGCATAACTGCATCCAATTATCTTTTTTCCACAAAACCATTGTATCATATTTGAAAATGCATAATGATAAAAAAATATCACCTTGGCTTTGAGACAATTTCTCTTAATGGCCGATTTCTATTTGCGACAATCGATTCGATTTTCCCCGGTGACACGAGGCACGATCACAGATTCTCCTTGTAACACGGTAATTACCTGGCGAGAATTATCGCGCGCTCATTTCGCCTATCGACGTATCGGCATCGCTGACTGGGCGAGGTTTAACGGACGGTTCTCATTAGTCGCAGCTGCGTTTCGCGTACAGCTGCGACGCGCCGCGCCGCGACGACCGTAGGTCGGGTGCATCGCTTAGTGTATGGAAAAGCTTTCCCTCGTTCCGTCTTTCTTTCTCTCTCTCTCTCTCTCTGTTTCTTTCGCGCGCGCGCGCGCGATTTATCGAACGCGGACGCGCGAGAATAAATAAGCCATGGCACATAAATACACGAGTCCAAGCTCTGGCCGCGGCTTGCTCGCTCATGGAAAAAGCGAGAATAGAGAAAGGCGAATAAGAGAATAGTCGAGACAACGGAGGCGAAGACGCGAGAGATTTATCACGTTTGTGCGAAAAGCACTGTGCCGTCTATCTCATATTAATACACTAATACTTCTTTCGCCGCTGCGCAGAATAAAATAGGGAAATTTCCTGGTTTAGAAAAATAATCGGGTTTTATTTTCGCCAAGTTTGCGTCAAGTCTTCAATCTAAAGAATTTCGTGAGTAATGATATAGTGTTATTACAATATTTTTAATCTGGAGCAAATTTTCTTGCAGCTTGTGCATACAGCTTCCTGCATATACAAGTAGGTACTTCAGAACTATTGATTTTTAAATTCTAAAAATTGTTTTTACTGGACTTTTATTTAAAAGGGTTTTTTTTTTTAAAAGAATGGTTTGTTTTCGACACGTTTGACGGCCCTGACATTTCTTTGACTGCGTGAATGTAAATTTTTTAATCTGGTAAAAATAAATTTCCGAGGGTATCTTTCATATAATTTAAATAAGCAAAACCAGTCTGAACCCCTGCTTCTGCACAAGAGGTGCTCTTCGTGTAGTAAACTTGACCCGGTGTCGCGCTCGAACCACTACATCATTCCACTAAAAATTGAATTTACTATCGGGTACGACCGTATGTTCGGATTTGCCCGTGCATCGCGATGCAACCTCGTCCGATGCGATCGGGTCTCGACCGCGTTTGCGATTGAGTTTATCTTTGTTCCGTGCGCCATTATAAAGGCGTGCGGTTCGACGGCTAGACTCCATACGTTCCGCCGCAAAATCAGTGCGCTTGGAAGCCTGAGCCGTGTCGTACTCGAAGGGCAATTAAGATAACGTATCGACTCCGGTCGTTCCGATCGGCGTCCCGCCGCCATCGGCATCGCCGTAATCTTAATCGTGGTCATATTCGTTGCGCCGGATACGATTTTACGGACGTCGATCGCGATCGCGGATAAAGGAGACGAGAAGGGAGGGAAGCCACGAGCGGGTATAGCGCGGGGGAGAAGGAAAGCGCTCCATCGGAATCTCTGCCATGTATTCGTGAGTTATGGTTTATATTCTTCTTTTGAGCCGGCAGCGGTGGCACGGCCAGATATTATACTCCATTATTATTTTTGTATATCTGATGATTTATGTGCGAATACCCGCGTGGCTTAATAATTATCCTTATGGAAGATATACGATATAACGTCAATGGTATTAATACAAATTTCAATTTATATGCTAACATTTATTTTTATCGAGAACTATTTTATTGCATTTTGATTTGCCTGGAAATTCTTAGGCATATAATTTAATTACAGATATAATTGTCTATGAGCACGCGCTTAGAATATACAATTGATACTATACTACTAGATAAATCCCGCTGTTTTCTGATAGATCTGGCGGATTTCAATTACGCTTTTGTACGACACCGTATCTTTGTGCTATCAAATGTAACGGTCACTGAGAATTTTCCATTCAACTAATGCCTTTTGGACGGTACATAATGAAATGCAGTACCTCTCGAGACGAGACAGACAAAACGTCGCTTCGCAACATCGTCTCGCTCAATGTCAACGTGTCAACCCGATATGATCGATATCGAAATTCTATCCGCGACGAAGCCTGGGCAGTTGCGAGACCGACCGATCATCGTAGCGTTATGTAATTCCTGTCCGTTTAATCAAACGTCATCCAATCTCTCTGCGATATTTCTATAATCACCAGCGCGTGTCAGTCGCGGGCAGCTCGCCTTTGAAATCTCCATAATCGCGGATCGATTACCTCAACTTAAGTGCCTTTGACAGGGTATCGCAGCGCCTCTTTGTACGTCTATCTAATTCCAAGAAGAATTCAATGAAAAAAGTCTGGTAAAAAACCGGCATTTTGCTTCGATGTGTTTAAATTAGAATAGACGGGATAAGTCACTTTAAATTGCTATGTACCTCTCTTATACTTGAGAATCTTATATTGTATTCTTTTACTTATTTCCTTATTGTAATATAAGGCAATTTTAAGCTTGCTCTCTCAGAGCTTTGCCAAGTTTAGGATCGGTCATTCACTGACACATCTGCCCTACAAACGACATCGCCTTTAACTCTCGTAAAATCTCCTTTCTCTCTTTCTCTTTCTCTCTCTTATTTCGCCGATTGACGGAGTGCTCTAGAGTTGTCTGCTCAACATTGGGCAGAAACGAAATCAAGAGAAGAGTCTTAGAGCCACGCGTTCGTACCGTTCGCCATCGAGTTTTGGAAACGAGCCAGCCAGCAGGTGCATTTGCCCTCAACGTAGAACAGACGTTAGGGTAGATCGTGCAGCGCGCGTCTTTATCCTCCTCGAAGCTCGAGGAAGAGAAGAGGAAATAAGAGAAAAAAGGCAGGGGAGCCAGATCTCGGAGGAAACGTCGACAAAGTAACGTCGTCAAGAGGATCTCTACAAGTTGCAGTGTCGTCGCGCCGGTCACGCTGGCTTCCCTCGTTAATGAGAGGAGGAGCCGTGGCATTTTCGGCTGCCGGCTCTCCTTCACGCATTCGGCCTTCGATGTGTATCTTCTGGCACGAGAAGCAGGAAGCGGCAACAAAGTCGAGATTTTCCTTTCCTTTCAATTAAATTCTGCGGGGCGACTTGACGAGGAGAATAAATCAAGCAATCGCGATGATATCCTTTGGCAGATGGGGAAGCGGGGAAAAGCGTTCTTTGCGAAATGAACGTGCTATTATTTGCCTGTGAAATAATCGCGTGCTGAATGTAATGGCGGCGGCTATCTTGATACCACCTCACGGTGCACAATTACGTGCTCGCGGAACGAATTTTAGCTGGGTTTCTCGCCAGCGCCAGTGAGGGTTTTTCGCGACGCATTGGTCTCGCCGAAATGCGAGCTCTCGGCAGAACTGTTACGCGGTATTTTATTACATTTAATTAACAAACCGCAGCGTCTGCGTCTGTGTTTGCTAAATATATTACATACTAAATAAATTACGAGCACGCTCCTCTCTTTGTTTACGTTAACTTGTTTTGAAGGCGAATTTTATCAATATTGGTTAACTCGGTGATCTGTTTACGTAACGATATATATATATATATTATCTACGTTTGAGGCCGCATGCAAGTCTCCTATTTTTAAATTGCATTTGAGGATCGAGGGAGAGAGAGACACGAGAATCGAGGTATCGAAGCTCAAATTCCGAGCAAATAGGCATGGTCGCGCGGGATCTGCCACTGTGGCTTGTATCCGTAAGCCCAGCTTTGATCTCTCCGAAGGCGATTTCGTGCGATATTACGAAACTCAATGCCTCCGAAGTTGCCCGGAGCTTTCTCGTATCGAGGATAGACTTTAATGGCGATCCCGTCGATATTGTCTGGGGAACTGAGATAGCTCTCGGAATCGTATCGATTCGCGGCACTCGTCACGCACTCCGCGTATGTATGGCGAGCCACGTATTTTTTTTAGGTGCGACAAAAAGCGCTAAAGATAGATGCGCGTTGTAGCGATGCGAGAAAATGGCGTTCTTAGAAAAGCTCGCTTTCGGAGGAGCGGCCTGTCCCTTTTAATTGGTTACAAGATGTTTCTCTCGGCGACATCCGGCCGCCCTCGGAGCGTAACCGACTTCTGTTTTTCGCTCGACAAATCATTGGTGACTAACCCGGTGTCATCTGACTCCAATTCCATCATTTATATCACACACATGAAAGACATCGATGAAATAAAATATATTTGAAATAATTTAAATTCATGGTAAGCGAAAGAGATTCGTCAAAGAGTGAAAACCATTGATTATAGAGAGAGTATTTAATGAAAAATGATTTTTATATCATATACACTTATCTATGTTTATCGGTTTTCGCACATTCACACGCAGTATTTGTAGATTTCTCTGTCAAGTTTTTCAATTATTGTCGGTTTCGATCCACCGGCAATCAATCGTCGCTTAGCACGTCCCTTTGTTCGCTCGTCGGCGGAAAGCGGAAAGTCGATACGCGCCTCCGTTGAATTAAAAGCATGTACTGCCCCTCCTCCGCACCAATAATAGAACACTTCCGACGTGGCGAACTTAATCGAATCAGCGTGAAATGCTCGTACGAGGCTAATCCTGGGCTTCGGACTCGTTAGAGTCCGCGGGAGCGAAGGGTTGCCCAATAACAATACGAAACCGGACAGGCGTGTTACCTACGGCGATCGTCGGCGCGCCGAGTTAAACTTCAAAGCTCGCAATTAATCACTGCCAGCGTAATATCTGGCCGAACTTTCGCGGCGGCTTTACCGGCGGCTTACGAGGGCCGGAAGTTTCGGACTAAGCTCGCTTTCGCACCACGCCACATATCCGGTGAGACGGAGGGCCTAAATATCCGCGGATTCGTTTGACCGGCGGTAAATTCAAGGGGGATCGAAATTTTAAGCACCGGTCGCTTGTTTACACCGACTGGAGCGAAAATCTAGTCGTCTTTAAGCGGGACGAACGTCGGCGAAATCCCGAATGCACAGTTAGGCAAAACCGTATCTCTCGGGGGATGTATTTGGACGCCCCGTTGAGGAAGGGTTATCGTTCATTATCCTTTTCCACGATCCGATGGATTTAGGAATTTCCTCGTCCTTCCACGGGAAGTGCCTCCTACGTGCTACAGACTACAGACATATATATTAATCCTTCTAGATCTGTTTTCCATTAGAATGAGCAATACAAATGCATTGTCTGACATTTGTTGACGTATTACTGAGCACAATTTCATAAAATGTCTCGCATCTACTTTTATATTATTTTCTCGATTAATTGTTATTTTAAAAAAAGTTTTTTCCGGTTATATTTTCTATTTCACAATAAGTCGATTAATTTTGTTGTTAGAATGTCTTCATGTGAATCTCGAAATTATTCGTTCATGCGTCGCGTTTCCTGTTTATCTTCTTTGACGTACTATCAATCATTAATGTCGGATCACCATCGTAGCGGTGTCCCCAATGTGTCGATGACTTGGTCTTCTGAATTATTTACTACTGTATGAGAAACGAAGAGGGTCTCGAACAGTGACGAGATGTTCGAGGTGGGAGGGAAGGACATGCACTCATTCATCGGGTTTTGCTCCGAATGCACGAACCGAAACGCTTCGATCATTATCGGTGTTTACGTTACGGGCGATTGGCCCGAATCAATGGACGTTACTTCTATTTCACGTCAAAGGGGTTACGCAAAGATATTGAAAAACGAGGCTTAACGTTGTGCGCGAGACGTAGACACGCAGCTGGGCTTCTCTCGATGGGGTCACGCGCTGCTACCAACCAGCCGTCGTCGTTTGGGAAATAAAGAGCGTCCGATTTCCATGAGTTTCCGCACTTCTATCTCGGCGCGGCCATAAAATTCGACACCGTCGTCATGCCGGCTCGCCCTTTCATTCTACGTGACTATAGCAGCTTGTCAAACTTCTGGGACGGGACACGAAAATGCTTTGGGTACGGGAAAAGAGCTTATCCACTGCGACATATCCAGAAATGTATAAAACTACCGGTTGTAAAATTGCGAAAAATCTTTTTTGTTGAATATATTTAAAGAATAACTTTTATGGAATAATTTTGAACAACAGTAAAAGATGATTTATTTTTTCTCAATATCGTACATAAAATATTTTGATGGCAAAAGAGTTAAGACTTAATGACTCGCCTTCCTATACATAAAGTGAAATAAGCAATTATTAAATTTTTACCAGACGTAGGTATATAATTTTTACTATGCTTTATATAGTCAGTCATGCAGAGTACTTAAACAAGATACAAAAACATTAAAAAGTATATATTTAGTTCCTGGTGAACTTACAATAAATTTAATTTTTAATTTTAATTTATTATTTCTTGGATTATTGAAATATTGTACAAACATATTTTGTAGAGTGTAACTTTTTTCCTTCTTGCGGCTTTTGAGTTCTCTCGTGAGTTGACTGTTTGATTCGTTATGAAATTTGAATTGGTTGATTGCTTCAAATCTGAGTTACCTTTATTGACGGAACCAGCCGTAAGACTTCTACACAATGTAAAAGATGAGTATACTGTGTGCTTTGTGTGCTTCAAACATGAGTATGGCAAAGAATAAATATGGAGGAAAGGGTTGGATGACCGTGGGGCCGATTGCAATTACCCGGGCTGTCGTCTGGCTTTCGGCAGGCAAAATCGCGACTATGGTCCACGAAGCTGTCCGGTAAGCTCTGGGGTAGATTGATTGTTTTCCGAACGATATGCGGCAGGCTTCATGCACACGTGGGATGTATACAGCATGTCCTGGTGAAATTTATCACCTCGATTATCTAGCGGAATGGCGCGTCCCAAAGGCGACAAGATAAATGGCGCGTCGGCTTTTCTAAACTGTTTTTCGATACGCTCCTAATGGCGCGTCCAGCGTTGCGATGACAATTATCCAATTGTATAATTTTGTAGCTTCTAGGGTCAATTGACACCTGAGATAGCGATTCACAAGCTTATATCTTAATATACGCGGTGAAAACGCGTTGCCCACCGAAAGTCAGTCATTTTTCATTATAATGTAAAGTCACGTTCGCGAGGTAATCCCAATAGTACGAGCTCGCGCACGCAAGAAAGCGCTATTTCCCGGAATACTTTCCTCTGTCCTTTATTTGTGTCGCATAAATACCGAGTTTATACGGAAGAAAACGGAAACAGCGGACGATGGTTTAGGGCGGAAGCGACGGAATAAGGAGTCACGTCGCGCAGTTTCACCGCCTGTTGTTCCTCGCCTTCGTTCTCGCATTCGAGCAAACAATGGCAGTTTGCAGAGAAGCGAAACCTCCTAACTTTTATCATCGCGCATTAAAAACTCTCTGGTTTTTTCCTTCCATTTGCACGCGCTCTCTAATATTTTCCAATGAACTGCGTACCTCGATGAATATACTTGTGAATTTACAATCAAAGAAAATTAGACAATTTAATTTTTTAAATTGATATTTTTGTTTATGTGACAATCCCTTGTTTTAATTTAATTAGAAACATGCAATCTTATGGTTCTGAAAAGAAGCAACTACGTCACTTCATATGTGACTGCGGAAACGAATATAACGTTAATCTCTTCTAGTCTTTCGAGTAAAAGTAAGACGAAAGTAGAATTTCAATGGATGCAAAAGAAATGCGAAAGTATACGTGAATTCTGCCGTTAAGTTGCGCTGCAATGTCGCACTCTCGATGAAGAAAACTCGCGCCGTTTAAAACTTTCTACGTGGACAAATAAAGGTGCAACAGGATTGCAAGCGCAATTAATTATCGCCGTAGCGAAAAAAGTCGCTCGTATCTTTGGCAAGAAAGGCGCCTGTTTGTTCGGCTCTTTCTTTAATAAATCAATCGAATTTGCGAGGGGGATACCGACGAACGTAGTGTGTCGGAGTGCATTTGACGGTGCACTTATCGTCGAACGTGCGAGATCTCCGCGCGCTCGTTTTTCTTGTCACGAAGAAGTAAGGAACAAAGAGGATTAGATAGAGGCGAAGCTAACGTACGCAATCTTTAAAACAGGCCATATTTAATGCCATGAGACAATGCATTAAATCCGGGCTGTTAACCGAATTGGTCATTGCAAACATACATAACGCGTGGTACAAACATCACACGTAATATCTTTCGTTTATATGATATATCATTGCGTACATCACGAAAAGAGGTTTTTTGGCAATAAAAAAAAGCTCGTGCGTTTGTTTATTGTTAGACTTTTCGCTTCGAAAAAGGCTATTACAGATAAATTATAGGTGTTCCTGACCGTTATTTTTTATCAGATCCGATATAATACTTCCCTGATGGGAGGAAAAAATAATTGTGCTGCGTTGTATTTCGCGTCGCCGACATATAGGCAGCCATATCTCTATTTATTAATCTAATGGAGTGAAGTAGATTGGAAAACGAAATTGGGGCAACTTGTACGGCGAAGAGGGAGATTCGCGTCCGAGAAACACGAGCTACAGCTTCCTAAAGAATTAACGTACGTCCCCTTATTTATAGTTATCGCCATTTAAAGCATATTTCCTGGCCGCGGGTATAGTACGACCGCGCTTGAAAATTTAATGCCTTCCGCTCCTTCCCCTCCGGCGCGGTGCGGCGCCCGGCCGTGCGAGGATCGGCACCGAGGGCGACACAATGCACCGGAGAACCGTTAATCGCCGTCCTTTCGTGTCGTGCCAGAAGCCAAGGCGTTACGCGCGACACACACACACACACAACGGTTCTCTCTCCGCGTACGAAATTTTCATCGTCGTTTTAAACCGCGGCTGTTGAATCCGAGTAATACAGCGGAAATAACACGCGTCCCTTGCACAGGAGATGGAAATTTGAAACAACCGTGTGTATTTTTTTTTCCTTTCACGAGCTTCCTCACGAAGTGTCACACGTGCTGCTGCCCGCCATCCGTCGTCGATGCGCGCGTAATAATTCATCCCTCGCGCGCATTCGGCAAGCGCGTGTTGCACGCGTCGGCGGCGGCCGTCGCGCACTCGCGTCCCCGTTGAAATTGCGGTGCCGCATAAATTATACGGGCGAAATTACAGCGTCGCGCAAAGTACGGTGGGATCCTACATGTAATTACACTGTTTTGACCATAAATGATACCGGCTAACCGACATCACACTAAACGCGGAGTACTGGACGTCGAGAGTCGCTTGACGACGTTACTATACTTATTAGAAGCGGGCTATATTGGCGGAATTGCCGATGCTACCCGTTCGTGTCTCGCATCGACTTCGACATCTTTCGCCGTTTAAGAACGGAGAGAACCAAGTAGAGAGTGCATATACGCGTCACGTTCGTGGCCGGGAGAACCTTGCGCCATGCGTAAAAGCACATAGGCTACCAGGGCATCAGTGCCGTAGTCACGCTCGCTCTTTGTTTCGAACGAGCGCGCGAGGTCGTTGTCCCAATTCTCGACTCGTGTCTGTGCCGTCGTCCTCGTCGTCGTCGTCGTCGTTCGTCATCGATAGAGATAACAGCGATAACTCACGATTTAGCGACGCGCCGCCGGCAAGCTAATAAATTCCTATGCAGCTAGATCGAAAAGAGCCGCGGCGCTGGTAAAAGGATGGAAAAATTATTATTATACTTTGATGTATATTTCCCCTCTCGGTATTGAAGGCGAAGTCATAATCCGATATCGTATTTTACAGGGGTAAATTTTATTTATTTCTCGTGAACCGTCGCGTCGTCGCTTTTATAGCATCTGTATCGCGTATCTGCATTATTTGATGCGATACGCATCAAATGTTGTTAAGATAAACATTTTTTGTTGTATCCATGATCCGGATTTAGGCTGTCGCCGATAAAGAAAAGTATGTGGCGATGAAAGTTTTCCAAGTTTCGCATTTACGAAATTCGATAATTCGCTCCGAATAAATGGAATTTGTGCAAGTGTAATTTCGGTGCATTTTGTGTGTTCGATCGAGCACCGACGCCCGAAATTGAAAATACGCGAGCTCAGGTGCGCACCCTCGTAAATAATCTCTATGCCATCTGTCTTAATAGGTAGCCTGGCTGGGCTTTACTGCTGGTGGAGGAGTGAACGAATGCGGAGATATGTTGTGTGTGTGTGTATGCGTGTGTTTGTGCGCAGCTTGAATAAATAAACAATCCGGCGCTCCGGCTGCATTTAATATTCCGCGAGGTAACGTGCATATGCGACGATCTCGCGACCAAATGTCACGGTTTCGGACATACGTGTCACATGGAAAATGGAAAATCGCATAAATAAATATAAATGCATCATTGATTTGCGCCCATGGTCGATCCGTGACGTTTCGACGTCCGAGTTTATATCGCTGCGAACTTTTTCCGAAGTAAGATAAATGTGAACCCAGATGGAGAAATATGTGAATTATGGTAAAACCTACCATAGCATGAATTATAAGATACGCCTAATAAAGAATAAACAGCGTATCTTTAAGTTGTGTCGAGTCAAATCGGTCGACTGATCATAAATATTAAGAGAACAAATTTTTAAATGGTTTCTCTCTGTTTGTTACATCCTATTATTTATCATAATTTTTTATGTAAGAATTTACTACATTTTTAAACGAATGATAATCAGCACGGTTTACTAATTCATAAAAGCTGAGCTCAGGAGACTAAGATTTTAAATAGACGGAAGTGTACCTCGGAACGTTTCTTTAGATGATACAAACTCCATTATTGTTTGCCCTGAAAAGCGGAAAGAGTTATCGTTTAAAGCCGGTCGTTTTCCGTCTGCCGGAAAAGCGAGAGGGACGACGCTTTGTGAACATCACATGAAATCCACTTTCAGGGGTGCATTCACGAACTCGCGTCGGTTTCGTACCGTTTGCAAATTTTAAGTGCCGCCCCCGGCTCTTTGACGCCTTTACGATCGCGCGAGGGATTTTTCCCATTCTTGCTGCCAGAAGTACACGGGTGTTCGATCTTCAACGGCATGAGGCGTGCATGATTTTAATAGGTAACTTGGGATTTATTTACAATGACAGATTACGAAACGGCGACGCTCCGTTTTATTGAATCAAGCTGGACGGCGTTTGGTTAATTTTTTTTTTTTTTTAGAAAACGGAGCATTTTAATATACAAGACTCACTTGAGTGTAGTGTATACAGATTAGGTATTTACACCAACGAATGATCACTAAAGCTACATAGGAAGTAATACCTTTAATTAATTTAATTACAAATACAATTTGCAAATATATTAAATTAATTATGAGATAAAATATCTGCGAAAACCTCTGAACGGGGGAAAATTTCGTATGCAAATTTATTCGAAGTGCCCGCGAATAACGCAGCTACTCGCGGCATTTGCGACTATGTAGTGCATGCGCGGTTCGTCGTGTACACGGAAGAGCGCATACACACGCAGCCAGAGAAAGTACAAGACGAAAGGAGCGAGAAAGACCGGAGGGGGCACGACGCTTTCCAATAATTTCTGCGCTTTGTTGTAAATTCCCCCCCGCTAATTCGTGGTATTTTCTCGCTGTATTTTATGAGCGGCTACTGGCTTTGCCTCGCAAATTGTTTCCAGGAATTCTCCGTATGCTGTTAAATTACTGTACTTTCACATAATATGTGCGGTGGATTTTAGCTCGGCGCGGCGTGCCGTGCCGCGCCGCACTTCGGCCCGGACTAGGCTTCTCATTGGAATTTTGTGCGTTGCGCCCATTTCCCGGAAGAATTTTATTTTTTGAGCCAATCTTTTTCTATTACGTGCAAAATAGTTTTAATTCTTCGCCCCCGTGGCGGCCGTAAGTTGACAAACGACATTCATTAGAGACGGTCTCTTTCTGTTTCAGGTAATCGCGACGCTACCAAAACGGCCTCTGGTGAGTACGCAAAATTATTTTTATAATTTTTTCCTTCTTATTTTCAATAATACGACAGCGTTCGATCGCTGCGAGGGTCGAAATTGTATCGTTAAGATATAAGATGGATCATTTAACGACATATTTTTCGTCGATGAGGATCGTAAAAAGTTTGAATGATGAAAACGAAATTAGTATGTCGCGATACGAGGTGCATTTTGCTTGTCTCGAGGTGAAAGAAACGTCGGAATAGAGACGTTTTCAAAACCGGTCGTCATTTAAAAATTTACGACCTCGACGGGCTGGCGCACGTAAAAGCGAAATGCTTCAAGCGATATAACGCCGCCGAAATCGATGGTCGTCGAATTTCCATATACTATTTTTAATTTCGCATAAAACTCGCCACCCTCGGAAATATCGTAAATAAATGCCGAACAAAAAACGAATCTTGTGGCCTCTCAATACATTTCCGAAGCTATCTGGATATTTTTGATTAGTCCATTAACGAGTAGGTACATCGCATCTAAAAGTATTTAAGGAGTAGGTACTTATGAAATGGCCGTCAATCGCATTCGATATCACATCGTTCTTTAGTAAAATCACTAACAACGGAAAGAAAATGTTTAATGTTGGAATTAGGAGTTATTAACGATAAACGAGTGTTAACAAAAAGCTATAAACCAACCGTTGAATCGGGGCCTAATCATCAAGTAACGTTTTACTATTGATGCGAAAATCGGAGCCGATGAGTGAAGGAAGATACATGTGAGCGCGCGCGACGGGCTTTAACTACCCGGAGAAGAACGAGAGAACCGCCATTAGTTCAAAAGTTTTCCCAACAGTCTGTCAGTCTGTTTTCGTCGACGTGCTTCATCTTATTCCGGTGAACGTGCACGACGATTGTCTTCCGCCGGATTTTCGTCGGCATGAAACTTTCGGAGGACTCAACGAATCACCACCAGGTTGTCGTCGATGGAGATCGACGAGCGGAGATCGCTTTTCCGATTTTTCCGATTCTCTCCCCGATAAATAAGAAGAAATTATTACGCAGACAAAGTGTGAATGGGTCATAACATTTTTGTATGCTCGACGCGAGACTGTTAATCTTTGAATGCGATTTTTTGCGAGAAATTTAATAATTTAAAACATTTAAGTAATTAAATGTTCTACTCTAATTACTCAAAAAATAATTTATTGTTATGTTGAAAAGTTCAAATATCGAAAGGGACCGTTTTATTATATTTCTCTGTCTTTGAATCATTTAAATAGTCAAGTGATAATTATTCATAAGCTACATTCAGTTGCTTTTAATATGTGACAGTGAAAATCATTTATGGCCAAGGCGGGACGGTGAAATCGATCTGCGATAATTTTCTTGATTCCTTGGTAACGCGGGGATTGTAGTTGTAAATGTTTATGGCATGTATATGTTAGCTCGAAGCAGCGCGGCTTTCGCGACGTGAACGCACGAGTTAATACATTCCGCTGTGAGCATTGCACCAACGGTGCCATCGACGGCAACGGTATAAAGCCGGTGTTAATATTTGATTTGCCGGTTGCTGGGCGGCGATGCGCATGCCTGGCGTATCTTCGACACCCTCTTTGCCACCCCCTTTCCACCCCCTTAAATCTCGCCACCCTTATCCATCCTCTCGTCCTCTTTCCCTCTCCCCTGCGGAGAAACTCGTATTTACTTATCTGTCGCCGCTCTCAATAGTCGGGATTTAATACCGGGTGGTTGCCACGCGGTAAACTCGCGTCTTGTTGTCTCGCGGATAAGAATTATCCTTCGATCTGGTTTTGCGGCCGACGAGTTCAACGATCTCTCGCGCAACAACTAGCGCAACGGCACGATATTTTATTTCGGATAATTTTGGCCGGTGTTGCTAACGCGTCTGGCGGTCGATATACCACGGTAATTTTGATGCAGTCGCGAGAGAGCGAGAGAGACGGGGGACAGAGGGTTGAGAGCGCACAGTGACACCTCGGAAATTGTCGATCGGACTTTACGATGAACTTGCTATTCCCGTCCATCCTGCCCTTCGTCGTAGCGCAGCGCCAACAACTCTCGTGGAGGGTTAAACGCTGGTTCGCGTCGAAACTTTTTTTTTCCCTACATTTATAAAACGCGAGTATCGATTAACCTTTGTGAGTGACGTGGCGAATTTACCAATCGTGCTTATTCTTTTTTTAACGGAAATTTATTAATACCGCGCTCTTATACGGCAGAAAATGGTCTATAGACTGCGATCAAGCATAACTTTGTTTTTACCTATTTATCCGACACTTTTCCATATAAAATGCATCGTGATACATCTGTTGTACCACGTCGGTCACTAAAGTATCATTGCGCGCCTCCTCGCGTGTTAATACTTAATATGTCATCTAACGTTAGAACAGGAAGTCTGACGGTGCTAAGCTAGGCATTTCAATGCATAAATTTAAATCCTTTGAAACTCGCGCGTCTCTGCTTGCTAAGAAAAACATCTAAATTTTACATGAGTTGCTCTTAAATTGCACTACTCATCAAGAGTATAATTTTCACATTGGATTTCACAGCAGGACATGTTCGCATTTAGAATGATATTTTTGTATTCTCGAGAAAGCACTGAGCACTCCTTCTGTCGTATATGCTTAGGATATCTAAAACATTTAAATGTGCCACGAACATTTAAATGTATTGCCTTACTCCCTAGTAGAAAGCTAAGCGTGTTTCCGTTTGTCGGAAAAATTATTTTAACGATTATTTGCTGTCTCTGAGAAACGCCGTACGAAAGCAGATGGTCGCGGAGGGATTTCGTAACGTACGTAGAGAGAGAGAAAACCACCGAGCCCGAAAATAGACGACTTTGCGGGCGCGCGCACGTCCTCGCTTTATACGAGGAAACGAGAGGCCTGATGTCAGCTGATTGGACGAGTGCCAATTTTTGGTGAATGAACCGACGCGGACGGTCTCGTGTCTCGAATACACACCCTCTTTGGTAGTTTGCTTTCGTCACGGCTCGCATCCGGTCGCGAAAAATATGATCTTTTTTTTTTATCAGCCAACGCCTACGGAAATGCGATCAATTCCTATACTTGAGAGAGATGTAGCATCTCGATTCGTAATAGAGAAACATAGGGTCGAATATTACGCGTCAGTTATTCGTGAAATTCAGATATTGAAGCCAATATTATTTTTTATCTTATTAGAACCGATACAATAGTTACAAAAATTTCAAAAGTATTATCTATTTAACATGTATTATGAAATCACTATTAGGAGGTGATGACGCAGTTATAACATGTCGAAAAACTGCTCAGACATCAGAATTCGTATAGCAATGTAAAAATTACCTTGACCAACTCGACGTCAAATCCTCTAACGGCGAGTTGACTCGTCCTATCTAGTTAAAGGATTAACGCTTATGTCTACCTCGAGAGGCGTGCCCATTACCGCGAGAAGCGGCTTTGATATGCTAATAAAGAACCAGTAACGCGATCTCGATGTCAGGATATTGTCGCCCGATAAAGACGTTAGAGAGACGGCACCCGAAAGAACAACCGCGCGTGTGACATGTTCGTAAAAGCCAACAACAGGCTTAGGCCCCGAGCCTGCGATTCCCCTGGGAAGATAATGAAATTTCGCATGTGCGAGAATCGAAAATCATCTCCTTTGTGCGTCAGGAGCCGAGGTCGCTTATAACGGAACACCCGGGAGGATCGCTGCCGATAGAATCTCACGGGTCAACTCGACACTGGATGCTGCGAGGGCCTTTTGCAACGGACGCAGAAGAGAGCCGTGCATGCAAATCGCAAATAGCCGAATAAAAACATACGTTTACGCATACGTATTACGTATATAATGTTCTTACGCGATGCAGCCTTCGTAGAAGAAGATTATCGTGTTGCATTAAGAAAATAGAAATATACAAGTGTTGTGTTAGGAAAATAGAGGTATTAACTCGGCGGATTTTACGGCGGAGCGACGTAGAAATTTTTGTTGCAGAGAGATGAGATTAGTCGAGGGATCTTGCCGCTGCGTGGAATTTCGGGCGCAATACATCGGCGGCCTCCATTTCTACGTCTCGCTTTATTTCAGACGCGCGCTATCACGTACACCCGACCGTATCTTCTATTCATTGAACGGGGGGGAATGTAACGGCACGCTTTTCTCTATTATCGCGCTTCCGGCCCCGTATATTCTCCCGCGTTTGTTTATTTGCGAATCCGTTAGACTTAGCTACCAAGAACTCTATTACGCGCACGAGTGTCTGCTTGCCGGCTGGCTGGCCGCAATGTTTCTTGGCACGTAGAGCAGGTCAGGGCTGGTGGCAGCGATACCACCGTGATAACCTTGCTCGATAAGCGTGGCGGCTTACGTTTCCGTTAAGTCGTGCATCCTGCCGCGAATTGAGTTATCTACGAGCCAGTATCAAATGCACGAAGCTACTGCCACGATAAAAAGGAATTTAATCACTCTTTAATGCCGATAGAGCTGACGTGACGGCGTGACGGTTTTATTGGAACTGCGAGGTGTTCTTTTCATGATTTTAATTCTTGATTATAGAAGAAGATTGACTTTATAAATTGCTGTCAGAATTTTATAAAGAGTTAATATTATTTCTTCGCAGTTTTCGTTGTTTTTCATATATGTACTTTTTCTCGCTATTTATTATTACTAATTTATTACTAATGCAAAGAATAAAAAATTGTATAAACCTTTTAATGTGTAGACAATAATTTGTTTATTTTAGTTAAATAAAATTATTATTGCATTATTCATATTTAATGTTATGCGAGATTTCTGTCAAGAAAATTAGCTTTTTTTATATATTTTCGAGGAAATCTTCAATTTCAAGTGGCACTTTTGC
This sequence comes from Leptothorax acervorum, assembly GCA_035220615.1. Lineage (NCBI taxonomy): Eukaryota > Metazoa > Arthropoda > Insecta > Hymenoptera > Formicidae > Leptothorax > Leptothorax acervorum. The sequence goes on along the minus strand of JASTWQ010000042.1, from coordinate 1,075,651 downwards.
CAGACTATAACGAGTTTAGGGGCACGCGCGCAGCTTTCGATTTGTTCGTGGCAATTTTTGAGCTTTCCCTGAAAATTCGATCATCGTGCGCGCGCTGGAGAGAGACGGAGATTAGTTCGCGTTCGGTGTGGGACGCGGAGGAGATGAGGCGAGGGTAGAGCGGTTTCCGACGCCGGGGATAGAATCGGCGGGATCATTTCCTTGAATTTAGAAAACTGTGAAAATCCACTCTGGATTTGTTGCAATGGCGCGCGCGCGGGTCAGCTTACGATGGGCAAATTGGATTTCGCAGGCGCGAAGGGCGAGACAGAAATCGAATCGCAGGGGATAAAAGCGTCCGGGAACGGGGGGGGAGGGGGAAAGGGCAGCGGAAACCGTTTCCGTTCCCGAGTGCTCCCGCAGGAGCGGCTTTCGTGTTCGTGAGTTGGGAAACGGCGCGATCGCGAAAGCCGATTCATCGCATCGCGCTGTGGGCTTCTTTCGATCTACTGGCTTGCAAATTGAAACGCCGAACACAGATGCATCAACGAATGAGTAGTGAATCTATGCTTACTTCTGTAATCATATAAAATTTATATAATTGAAACTCTTCGAACATTAAAACATGATGAGGAAAGATAGGAATTAAGTAGAGACGAAGCAATCAAATAGATTAATTTATTGTATCGCGGGTAAAACGTCTATCGACTAATTAAATGAAAAGGATTGTCAGATACCTTCGTGAATTTTTCACTCTCCTTACTTTTTGTAATTGTTTTTCATATTGTGTATCAATATAATACTTTTATATGCTCAATGTCCACCCTTTCGTTAAATTCAATATTAATTTTTATTTCCAAATGCATATTGATTACAAAATTGGTAATAATATGCAATACTGCAATTTACAACATTTGTGTCTAATAATCAAAACATTTAATGATTTAATTAAATTCTTTTCTCCTCTCTTCGTCCGCATTTTTAAAGAATCCATGTTCTACGAATAATCAGCGCACGCCTCTTCTCTTGTTACGTTCTTTTCGTATTTAACGAACGAGTACGAGAGAGAACGTGAAGTATTTCGGGGACTCGTAATTAGCAAGGGAAGGGTTCTGAAAATTTTAATCAAACCGAGTGGTCGCTCCTACGAGTCTTCCTATTTGCCACGTTTGTTCGTCGTCGGGCACATATTACTCTTAATTTTGCAAAAGTCTGTTCTCCTCGGGCCTCGATTCCTTTTCCCCTAAAGGACGTAAGATAATATTTGTCCCGAAATTTCCGAGACCGAGGACTTGCGACAGGTCGAAGGTAGCGCCGGTTACGTATTTCATACTGCGACAAAGAACGTTTGCTCTTCCCGGCGCAGGCCGGGACTCCCGTCTCTTGAGAGCCTTTAAAGTTTAAAGGGCCAGCTGGAGGGCATTAGAAACGAGGCGCTGCGCTACACGGCCCTTTAAATCTCGGTGAAATTCTTGCAAAATGCTCGAAGCGCTCGCGTCCATCCGACCGACATGACTTTTTAAGAGACCCCCTAGAATTTTGCATGTTATTTATTGCGATGGAACGGAGGTTTCTTTGAAACAGTCACATTACAGGCTTTCTACCAATATTTTGCTAACTTGCTTTTGTTCCTCGGACTATTTTTGTCTGCAAATCGATAAATTAAATTTCTCTTTAGACCAGTAGGTACCTACACTCTTTAATGAATTTGTAAGATTATGAATTTATAGAGAATTATGAAATGAAGAAAGAAGATTATGCAAATGAAAGAAGAATATTGCAAATGTCTTTTTTCTTCTTTCATATAAGATTTGCATTGCTAATCGAAGCGTTAAAAATTTATACTCTTGTTTTACTTGAAATCAGATTCGAGTCTTTCAGCGATTTCAGAGAGATTATCTTTTTTTATTATATTCTCGAAGTTGCATTGTTTTCCAAGATCTAATAACTGCTGACAGTTTTGTGGCATCTATCGTACTGAAATGATCTTATTTTAATTAAAATATAATCCGATTTAGTTTTTTACTAAGGAGCGTGCCACTGTCAAAGTTTATGAGCGAGTTTATTCCAAAAGAAACTCCGTAATCTCTTTTTTCAAACATCTGTTTGTATTGTGTTCTCCTGTTATATTAGTCATCTTTCTTGTTTTAATAACTATTATAAAATAGTATATGTCTTACATATATTTATTAAATTAACATGCAATTTAACATATATAATATATCGATAATATATTCAGGGATGACACAAAAAAATATGGTTCATAGCATATGGATAGGTCATAGCTAAAATTATCCATCTCAGCATTCTCAGCTTTGCGCACCTCGCGGCCTCTGACATTTCGGGCGCGAGATATTTGCATGGGGCACCCTACGGGACTACGATTAAAGGGAAGGAAGCCTCCCGTGGAATTTAACCGCGCGGAATAACGAACCGGTGCGCGGACGCGCGAGTACCTACAGATCGATTGATCGGCGCGCACGTCCGTCCGATCTCTCTCGGCGTCGGCGTCGGCGTCAACATCGACGTCGGGGAGTTGCGGCGACGGGGTCCGCCGGGGGCAGCAGTACCGGGAATCGACGGATAATCGATATCGGGCTCGATTCCCGTTCCCGACTGCCTCGCCGTACGGAATAACGATGTCTCGTTAATGCCGTCGAACGAGCGTGAAAGAGAGACCATTCGTGTCGGTTCGCGACGGTGCGGTGGTGCCAAAGGAAGGAGGGTACGCTCCCTTGCCTTCCTCGAGCTCGTTTCCTCGTTTGCTTCCCTTCTTCCTGTTCTCCTTCTTTTGCGCTTATACGCGAACGGTGCGATGTTACGCGGCGGTATCCTCGAGCGACACCGATAACCGAGCGCGCGTCAAAGGAACACCTTTGTCTCGTTAGTTAGCGTATCGAGATAGCTGATTCGCATCTCTCTCTCTCTCGGCATCGCCCCGCGATTGCCGCGCCGGCAACAAGAAGATTTTCCGTAGGGGTTCTCCCGAAGGTCTCCTTGTCGCATCTCTTTCTCTCTCACTCCTCCGATTCTCTCCTCTCACATTCCGACCGCTCCGCGCTCGTCGGGGGTTGATACTCGAAAGCAACCATTTATCACTTATGCAGCATGGATGGTATCGTCGACGCAGCGATTCCGGGATAATTTATCGCGTGTTTTTGCAACGGCGCGGCGCGGAACCGACGCGGACGGCGGCGACGGCGACGGCGATGGCGGGCGTCTCGCTGTTTCCGCGCCACACGAAATGAATTCCTCGCTCTCTCTTCGCGAGCGAACGCCGCGTCTTCGGCGGCATCTTAAGTATCTGAAATTCTCTGCCGCGGATGCCGTCCGTCTTTTCCGTTCCGTCCGAATTTCCGTTTTCGTCCCCCCTTCGCGCGAGACATCCGTTGCCTCTCGTGTTTGCTCGCGCGAACGCGTATCCGAAGGTCCGAAGTATCGTTCTGTTAAATCGGCTTCTCTAACCGATGCCAGTCCACTATTATGTCTCGAGTCATGTAACAATTTCACGATTAGTGACGCGAAGAACGCCGGTTTTTGTTTTTACCCCTATATCTCTCTCCGGGGTCTCCGGAAGGCTATCGTCTTCGTCTTGGTCTTTGTCGTCGTTGTCTTCGTTCCGTATCCCTATCATCATGGGTATATTTTCACCCTCATTCTTTCGCAACCCCGAGGCAAACTCACCTACCCGTGTAGGATAAGCTTGGACTCCTCGGTGTACAATACACTTCCCCTTTGTACGAATAGTCTCGTCCGGTGAATCGCGCTTTCAGAAGAAGTACCCCGGGAGAGCGAGAGGTACTCGCGTCGACTCGCTAGAATTCTGACAATGCACTTCGCCGATGCTTGAAATTTTTTTCCCCGTTCCTTTTCTTTTTTCCCCCGTCGGTCCTTGGGCACGCGGGATTTTCTTTTTTCTAACCATACCCGGGAGAGCGACGGACTTGCGAAAGAAATTGCGAGAGAAATTGCGTTCTCGCGAGGGACCGAATTATTCTTGTCAGCAACGAGGATCTCTGCTATGACGTTACAACGAAAAGTTACATCTTTTATTATCACATGATTCTAAAAAGTACATGGCTTCCTATCCACGCGCGATTAATAATAATGATAAAATTAATAATCCAATAATCATCACAATGGGAAGCGAAAGTCAAGTAACTGAATTAAGAGTTGATCTGTACGAAATCTGAATGAAACATGAATTGTTTCTTACGAAAAGTTTATCTGCAGGATGCTCCAGATTCCTCGAATTTTGTCGTATCTAATATTTTCCAAGCTTCTGCGATTGAAAAATAGCGCTACTGAGATTTTTCTTAAATAAATACCGATGTCTGTCGACCGCCGCGCCGTTCGCGTTCGCGGGACGCGGAAATGGGTCGCGATAGCGTACATACATAATAGACGGATGAAGGTGTCTGCCGCTTTGCATACCGAATCTTTCGGGACGACCACGTTGTTACGTGAGTAAAGACTTTTCCTCTATTATGGGAACAAGATAGCGGCGACGTCGGATGGCGACGGAGACAGAGACGGAGACGGGAACCGAGAAGGAGACGGCAATGGCGGTGGCGGGCGTCGTTGGCGCCGGCCGGGTAAGAAGATAACTTCGTTTCCTAGCCGGGAACCGAATCGACCGGAATAATTAATAATTAACGCCAGGGCGTGACCCCGCCTCTGCCTTCCGTATTCTAGTTCGCGGCGGCGGATGTCGACCTCGTCGCCATCATCTCGCCACGGAAACTCCTAAAGTATCGCTCGCATAATATATAAGCGCGCCGAATTTCCATCTCCCTGCCCCTTTCACAGAATTTTTCGCGAGACTGTTTTCTTGAAACTGAGAATTTATTTAAGAGCGGAAACACCCAACGCTGTCTCGTCGAATTATACTTTAAATTGATAATAATCTTTTAACAACAACAATGACTGGTTAATTATTAATTACTTAATAAATCTTGGGAAGCTTGGGAAGCTAAGAGGATTTTATGAGGACTAGCACGGTGCATGGACGTCAAAAGACGCGATGAACGTCGTTAAGAGTTTCTCGAGGTCGAGAATAGTCAACGTACGTAATGTAACGAGCAAAAATACACGCAAAATATATACCTAGCGTATGCTCGCGAGATGGATTACGCAACGTTGATTGTGGAAACTTTTCGACTTCTGCGCCTTTTCTCCCCAGCGCGCTCTTTCCTGCGCTAAAATTCCACGAAGAACATCAAAAGGCAGCGAGCGAATGACGTCGACCGGCGCGGGCGATATAATGGTCGTGAAAAGCGCGTGCGTGATCGCGCTCAAAAGAATTCCGCATCCGGCGAGGTGTGTTAGCCTAGCCCGATCGGATTTCGGTTACCGTCTCCCTCGTTGGCAGACGCGAGTATGAAAAGCTTCATCCTCGCCGTCGTCGCTCGAAAGATGACCATCGTCGTCGCGGCTTTTGACGTCTCGCAGAAATAGATAAGCTGTAAGGGAATGACGAAGATATCGGGACGTGCGGATATTAAACCACTTCGTGGATCGTACGTAAGAATCGCTATGGCGATTCGTGACGATCGCGGATGAAAGGTGACTTTTCGAGGGCTTGAAGCTCCAATAATCTCTGAAAGCTAGTAAAGATATCCAGAAGTGTGAATTAAACGAGGAAATATAAAAGGCAACGTTAGAAAATTAAAATTGATTGATTTTCTATAAATATGTAGATACGAATTTATGCTCGCTGCTACAGCTTTAGAAAAACATTTTTTTTTTTGCGTGAGTTCCAATAATAGCAAATAACAGTCTGTATGTAGATTCGTTCCGTAATTTCTCAATATCGCGCGATCAGCATCAAGAGCCAATCCGCGTTGCGTAACGCTAATTTTTCAATGGCTCGCGATCATTACGCCTGGTAACCACGAGATCTCGTGCCGTAATGATGCGCCAGTAACTTGCCGCTCGATCTCCTGACGCGGCGCGAATATTCATCGTTTTGCCAGACAGACTGCACGTCGTTACAAAATGTCAATTTACACGAGAACAGATGCGAAAGAACGTTTTGTTTCGAGCACCGAGCCAAAATTGCAGCGATCAAATTTTCATGCTCAAATTATATACACTGTTACGCTTTAAAAATAGCAAATTTCTATTTTCCATTAAATTACATTTTTTTATGACATATGCTGTATCTCAAGATTGAATTTTTTTATTCTTCGAAGAACAATAATTGTTAGGAATCACGTTTGTTTATAGACCGCACTGATATAACGCCGTTGACCTGCGACAACGGGGTGGCGCACAACGCAGAGAACTTTCTACCGGGGATATTTTTCTATATAAAAATATATATCTTGGAGATTTCGCTTGCAGGGATTTGAGAGACGCATTTTCGGTACGGCCGTCGTTATCGCTAATAGGACGAGCTCGTATCGTCCTGTAGAGAACGGGCTATAGATCCTCTCGAAATGACGCTAGTGTCGTCCATCGCGCGATCGCCAGGCCAGGCCGGGGGCCATCGGAGACCAATAAATCGCGCGCGGATATCGATCTTTATTACGGTAGAAAATAGAACGGCGAAACGCGAATGGAGGGTGTATGGTCCGCCGATGGTTTATTCCTTCTCGTTTATCGCATCGGCCGTCGAATTTGCTCGCGCGAGCGCGAACGTCAGCGGGCGCGGCGGGAAAATCAGGCCGCGCCGCGTCGCACCGTGCACACAGCGAGCGAAGAGACGCGCTGAATTTTTGTTCGGCTCATCAATCCAAATCAATTGGATTGACTTGTGAATTAGCAAATTATTTATTGTACGTGCAAATTCATTTTGTAAGACTAAAGTGATTTATGGGTAAATGAAGTGATTTATAGCGAATTCGATGGGACGTGCCAGTGCGCGCTGGCGCGCGTCGAACGCGCCGTCGCATGCAAGTTAATAATGTAAAGGTAAATGCAAAGTACATAAATACGGATCAGAACCGCGAAATATTTAATACGATTTATCACATTGTTTATGTGAGAAAATATATGTCGGACATTTCATCAATCAAGCTATTCCTGTCACGTTTTTATCTTTATGTAGATTAATGTACATTATATAGTTTTTATAATCTGCGCGCTACCAAATCCACCGTTGAATAACTGAGATGAAGATTGAAGCGTTGCAGCAAGTTTACCATCTAGAAGTAAAATAAATTGAAAGTTTATCTCTTTCTCTTTTCTCTGTCTCGTCACGTTGTTTTACTTTAACTGAAACAGGTCTCTAAGCAGCTGATTGTGAGATAACGCGGCAAGTTCTCCGTGCGGGGAAGCGGATTGAACGTTTATCATTGGGCTATCTTTTTTTCAGCTAAAATGATATAGTGAGTGAAATAATGTTCTCGGATGCATTGCGCTCGATCGCATGGCGAGTTCCTCGTTCGGAAGCGAGGTAGAATCGGACGGTAACCGGACGGATGCGGGTTTGAAAGGCCGCACGATGCACGGCACTCGGTCGTAAGTGTCAGTTGGTTCGAGCGTTGCTGGGCCGCCTAATTTATGCGCCAATTAGATCACCTCGCCGAGGAACGCGTCGCTCGTAAAACCGCGCGCGACCGACGCGCAAAAAATCACCGCGGAAGGGGCCCTGGCGAGGAAGCCGGGAATGGAAAGGTATGCAGGGTGGCGGAGCGGACGTCGTCCGATATGGATTGGGACCAATAACCATCCGCCTCCTTCTATTCCGCGATCGTTTATCTCCACTCACGTAAATAGCGTCGTATAATCCCGTATTCCGCATGGAAACCGATTGCTCCGTAAAACGATTTTGACTTTCCTTAAATCGCTGACGTCGTATCCCTTCCCCATCCCTTGTCGGCTGTTCGCCGCTCTCGAGAAGCTGAAGATATTTCTATGTCAATGTTAATTTAACCGCGTTAACGTCGATATTTCCTCCGTTCTCTTTCTGTCGAGTCGCGGTTGTATCAACTGCATCGTCGGATAAGCCTTTTAATCGAGATATACATCTTATTATATTTCCCTATCGTTCTCAGGCGAAGGGATAATCCATTTACCTCTCGGTCGAATAATCCAGCTGTAAATAAATAACGATTGCGAAATGAATTTTTCACAGAAAAAAAGACCTTTCTTTCACGAAGCATAAATGTTCATTATCATTTTGCGCCTTTTAAAGTAACATAGTTAAAAGCATGCTCGCTGCGTAAGTAGTCGATTAGATACCTGCAGGCGCGCAGGTGATGGATACTTTTATCGCTACGTGTCCGTTACAGCGCGCGGCCACGTTCCCGAGCGAGCGACCAGCAACGTCATCGCGTGTGCCGTATTGTTTTAACGTACGCTTGAGTTTACTGGGTTAGGATATCTGGAGTGGTATGCCCGCTATATATACACGGGCTTCTTGGACCGGGGCCAAAAAGTGCGGGTTTTCCGGGCGCGAAACCACTGCTTTTAGTGCCGCGGGTTGAAATACATGAAAGAGAGAGGGGGAGAAAGAGAGAGAGAGAGAGAGAGAGAGATTATTCTCCCCGCCTGTTCTTTCCTTTTCCGTTTTAACTGATTTCCTCTCCGTCCGCTTGCCCCCTATCCTCATTGCGTGTGTATAGCGTGACTTTCTTCCCTAATAAAACAGTAAAGCTTGTTGGGACAGCACGTGACGGTCGATGAGAGATCGTTTGGCATTCGATTCCGATTCCAGGAACGATCCGTGAAAAGGTGCTCGACGATCGGACCGAGCTTTAAGTCCTCATAAAATACGTCGTCCTTTCACTCCGCTTCGCCGTCACAGCGATTAAAGGGTCAGAGATGGACATCTTTTTATCGGCACCGTTTTCAAGACACGTAGTTTCTCAATTCCTCCGATTAACCCCCCCCCCCCCCCTTCCGCGTTAACGTTCCCAAATATCGTATGATTTCTATATATGCTTATCCTCATATCTCATACATATGAATTATTTTACGGTCGCAGATATGATATAATATTCGTTTTTAATAAAAAATATTATTTTAATGGCATATGACGGACCTGCACATCTACGTTATTTCTTGTTAAAATTTTATCGGTTATTTTTTTAGTTTATTAAAAATGAATAAAATGACTCTAATACTCCACGGGGGAGCGTATCGAATAAATAAAAGTTAAGAGTTGGCTTTTTCCAATGTGCACCGTCCATTGAAAGAATGAAACCTTTAATCGAGTCTCGGCGAGATGAAAGACGCGAGCACTTCTTTCGCTCAAACACACTCGCGTAATGAAGCAGCCGTCATTACACAATATAGCGGGGCGACGCCTGCAACCGCAAAAGTTCTCTCTCGGCAAGCTCGCTCTCAGAGCTCCTTCCTCCCGCGACAGAGATATTTCCTGAAAATCGCCGCGATGCTTTTTCGCCAAGTGCAACCGGCACTTTTCTTTGAGCACGAACGGCGAATCCGCCTGTAGTTCAAAGAGCTTTGCTGAAATGCGAGAAGACAAAGACTAAAGGAAAAAAGCGGTATATACTGTTTTAGAACAGGAAAGAGCACGGAACCGTTGTTATATTTTATTGACACCGTAAGCGAGAAATGTCGAAATGCCGCTGAATCATCGAAGTAATCGCGCCATAAACGATCTTTTAACGGGTAACGAATGAATGAGTGAATGAGAAACGCAACGTCACAAGTCACAAGACACTCTTGCGATATCGTAAGACTTTTATTGATCCTACACTAGTACACTACTATAACGCTATACCATAGGTAAATTGCACGCATACAATTACATACGAAAACGCGTATTGTAAAGGTGTCGGGTAATTTGTACGTCTCGCCCTATATAATACACGTTTCCCCCGGAAGCACGCACTTCCGCGGACGTCGAATTGTTACGATTCAGCACGTTTGATGAATGACATTGAAAACGTCGAAGAGACAGAGGTCCGCGATGACATGACAAACGGAAAGAAGACAAAAGGACCGACGAGCGTGACGCACGAGCGACGAAAGACACGAACGTCAGAGAATAGGATGAACCGTATAAGTTAAGGAAAGAAATTATAAAGGATCTGTAGAGTTTTAGCAGGGAGCCCGCATACGTCCGTCATCATGGCTATAAGTTTTCGCGGTTAGATTATAGCAAAACCAAGAGAAAAGAAATTTTTCTTAATTTTTTTTTCTTAACATTCCACGAGTTCTCAATGTGAATATCTAAAAACTAATATTCATATATTCTGTGAGTATTCGCTGTGTGCGGAGAGACTAGTGCTGCCGTGGTTGGTGAAATATCGCACATTTTGCTGGAATAGCTGTCAAATATTCGAGCTACGTAACCTGTCGTTAAGTAACTTGAATCTTAATTTCACTGATAAAAGCATTTTCGTTATATTACAAAACAGTTAAAATAGATTTTTCGCTATTTTTTTCCATTACGATGTACTCAGATGTACTAGAAAATAATAACTGTCACTCCAGAAAATAATGCAAATTCCGCCACCATGGGCGCCCTAAGTCCTACTTTTCCGCTATAGTGTACCATCGCACGGAGCGAATTATAAAGCGGAGAATCAATTCCGCTTTACCATTTTGTCGCGTGCGTGGATTTTCATTTTGGATAAAATACTTTTAGCACTCGCCACACGTAACGAGGAGAGGATATTTCATCAGACACGATAAATATCACGGATAATAATAACTCGTCAATTTTTCTATCCGCGACCTGCGTTACGTTACATATTCATACGCGCGCTTAATAAGAAACACGTGTTTAAATCCGCAGCATTGAATGCTGGAAAAGAGATCGTGGCTGTTGCGGTTGATTAGTGGCGAGCGTGATGTTCGTGAAACAGGCGATTATCGGCGATAATGATGCTGGGGATAGAGGCAGATAGATATACCAACGCGAAACGAATATTTCTCGGCCGTGCTCACGACCGTCCGTCCGTCCGCGTGGCAAATTTATTGCCGAAAATAAACTGCGCGTCGTCTACGGGTGCCAACTAGTGCCATATGGCACTGGTGAACTGGAAAGAGTTAATAACGAAAACGCACGCGTGACTATGACGATGAGACGCGCGTCCGTGATACACGTCAAGTTAACGGGCACGCCACTCTATATAAAGTTAGCTCGTAAATTCCGGCACGCGGCATGCGGGACGTTTCATATTCCAAATGATAGAATACGGAAAGGCTGCGGAGCCTTTACACGCGCGCGCACGGCAATAATATCGAAGAAACTTATTCGATGTTGTTCGGAGAGAGGAGTTATAGGATCCACTTCTCGGAGTGAATTATCTTCCCTGCACTCGCCTCGTAGATGCCGTGCGAGTTTCTCCCTCGAGTCGGTACACAGAGTCTCCGATTGGCAATAAAGTCGTCAGGCGGACTTGAAGAACTATAAAAATATTGAATTTACCTTTTTCAAACATATATACCGACTTGGATGCTGTACACGCGGTGGCGCACGGCAGTCTTGAAATTCCACGTTATTTCACGAAAGACAAGCACGCGTTTTCTCCGTGCGGACGACACACAACGTCGTTTTCACCGAACGAGCGAATTCAATTATTCCGCGTGCGTTTTTGCGAGAGATTCGCGTTGACCCGCACGTGAAACCGCACTCGTGCCGTCACGTAATGTAGCGAGGGCGATGTCGCCGGCCTTGCACGCGGCCGACGCGACAGGACAATTTTCCTCCGGGCGTAGTACCTACTCTGTTTAATCGGAGCAGCGTGCGATTCCGGGAATTGATCGGCGGTAAAATACATTTTATCGCGCTAATCGCGAGGCACGGCGCGAGAGGAAGGTTCGGGAGGGAGGAAGGGAGACATGGGGAAGGACACCCCGGTAAATGCGAGAGGCGGTCGAGTATCGGCGAAAAATACATCGTGGATCACCGCGGACGGGCACCGGCGGCGCGATTAACGAGCGCGCGTTACACCGAAAGCCCATTTCGCCGATATTTTCGCAATTATACGAGGCAGACGGATGCACGTGGACCCCCCCCCCCCGGCCATCCCCCTTTCCTCTCCTCCCTTACGCCCCCGCGGTGCGAAATTTAGCATGTACGCTCACGTCACAATTATACGGTTGCGCGTAATCACGCGTAGTCGCCCGCGTTGAGTTAACCGCGCGCCTGACGTGCACGATTCGCTCGCGTAACGACGCGATGTTAACGGGATTCATTGTAACTCATTCGTTACCGACGCGTCTCTTATACAGTCCGCGTTTAAGGATGCATTCGACCTATCTTTCAAAATAGTACGAAGTCAATAAAAATTGTGAGATTGTTCCTTTAGTCTTCCTGATATGCTGGAAAAAAAAGTTGAAACGAATTCACTAAACGGTTGCTGAGTTATAACGATTTTAAGGATGTATTGGAGATATTTCAAATATATTTAGAAATGGCTGTGAGATGTTTCTAAATTAAATTAAAAATACTCTGTAAAATTTTAGTGATTTACTAAACGATTATGAGAGTTATTTAAGTTTGAAGTTGATAAAATTAACATTATCCCTTATGGAGAATCGACATTTTTGCTGTAAATATAAATAAAAAAGTAAGATATATTTTTAAAACTTTTTTTTATATGTAAAACATACATCATTGATATTGTATTTTAAGTTTCAAAACTTTTTGCTAAAAACGAATTTTTTAAAAATTGTTTAAACAGTACTAATTACTAATTATTTAAATGACAAAAAAACATACACTCAAACTGTTAACGGTAATCCTTTCTAGCATATAAAAAATTTTGAGTCGTTTAACATACATTCAGTCTTCATTTTAGTAATTTTTTATTGAAAGTTTAACTTTTAGCAGGGATTGTATTTCCGATACATCCTTAAATCCCGTGCTTAGTGCTGGAGCAAACTCCTATTTCCATCTAACCGATGTACAACGGGCACTGTATTATAGATATTGCAGAGGACGAGTAATTGACAATTTATTACCTCTAACAGTTGATAATTTGTTATCTATAATTATGGTATTAATTAATGTTATTTATAATTTGTACATATTTCTCTTTTGTTGATCTATTTCAGAATGTCTTATGAAAGATGTAAATATGTAAGATGTTTCAATGCGATTGCGTGATCACCGATGACTGTTTCACAAGCGGGCGTGTAAAGTAAATTCTTAGAGAATGAAGAAACACGAGAGAGAAAAAAGGGAATATAGCGGAAAAAGAGGGGAAAAAGTGCAACGCTTGCGCATGTCGTAACGTATCTAATTCCGGAGCGTGCGAGCCTCGCGACAAGTGCGTTTCGATCTATGTATAGCGATGATGCGGGACGTACAAGTACAAGCCACCGCGACCTAATCGCCGTTTCGTCTCTCTCTCTCTCCGCCCGCTTCTTGTCCCCCTTTCCCACCGCTCCGCGATTTTCCCCGCGTCGTCTTCCTCCTCCTCCTCCCACCTCCTCCTCCCTCTCTCTAGTTTCTCGCGCTCCATCGGGCGATCGGGCTCGCGTGCACGAACACGTGAGCGTATTGCAGCCGTCTCGCGCGCGTAGATAGAACTCGCGCGCGCGAACGCCGTCAACCTCGCCTGACAGACAGTTCGGCGGCATGCCGATATCTCGCGATGACGCACGCACGTGCATGTGCGTGTTTCTCGCCCGTCTTGCCGCGCGGCGGTGGCACGGCCGACGCTACCACCCACTTGCCAACCATTCGAGAACAGATAGCGAGTGATTCGCTCGGGCGTCCTCTTTGTCCGGGTACGAGTATACGTGAGCAGTCACGCTACCGGGGAAATGTAATTAACCCACTGGCCGCGGGAATGTATAAATCGATCGTTGAGCCCGCCGTTTCTTTCGACTTTGCGGTCTTCATCATTAAATTTATCGACGCTAATTATGTGAGCGAGCCTCACATCAGACGAAATTTTCGCTCGAGCACACACACAATAGCCTTTACTCTTTCAGATTACTGAACTACGTTATGCAACGGTTATTAATATTAGCTAGGCATACGAATGCATAATTTTATTTGAACTTGTTAAGGATGATCGAGTCCGATCTCAAAAAGATAGAAATTGATGAACATTGGTGAGCATGTTCTTTAAGGCTTCCCACAGCTCCATAAAAATTTGAAATTAATTAGGATGCTCATTCGCGAGATATCGCGATTTTAAGGATGTATTGGAGGTATTTCAAATATATTCAGAAATGGCTGTAATGTTTCTAAAAATTAAAAATACTGTAAAATTTAAAAGTGATTTACTTAACGATTTAAGTTTGAAGTTGATAAAATTAACATTATTCCTTATGGAGAATCGACATTTTTGCTGTAAATATAAATTAAAAAGTAAGATTTCTAAAACTTTTTTCATATATAAAACATACATCATTGATATTGTATTTTAAGTTTCAAAACTTTGAAAAAAAATTTTTTTTAAATTTAAACAATACTAATTATTTAAATGACAAAAAAACATACTCAAACTGTTAACGGTAATCCTTTCTAACATATAAAAAATTTTGAGTTGTTTGACATACATGCAGTCTTCATTTTAGTAATTTTTTATTGAAAATTTAACTTCTAGCAGGGATTTGTACCCCTTAAACATCCTTAATTTCCCAGCAGTGTTTGCTATTTTCATTGTTATCTATGGACAAATGAACCTTTATTCAAATCGACAGGATGTAGATCGTACAGAGAAAGAAAGAAAAGTGCATTTCTTTCTCTAAGTACGTTACGCAGTAATTATTAATCGCATAAGTGTCTGACACGATCGAGTACAGGACTTTCGAGATGAAACAGTTCACGGAGAACTGAAGACAAGCAGTTTTACTTGTAACGAATAGAGGCACGAATGTACGGAGTTTCCGAGTCATCAGTTAAGGCCCATTTTCGCGTGACATTAAGTGTCCCGACATTTGCGGTTGCGACAGTGCCACTATTAGTCTTCATTATGTATCGCGACCTCGCAACATATGGCAGTCGCGATACGATGACGATACCGCGAAAACGAGTCTACGAGGTTCAAATTATTACGGGAAATAACGATAACTTGGAATACAATTAAGAGAAAGCAATTTTGTCTCGTGAAGAAACGCAAACTCAACCTAATTACATTATACATTCAAAGTTCTTTTAATTTTCTATTATATTATTATTTCATTAATTCTATTATTATCTCTGTATACGTAAGTTAAATAATGTTTAGTTTATGTATATTACTCTCCCTCTGTATTATCATTTCATTACTATTATCATTGTGACATTATACATTTTATATGATCAATCGTTAAATTAAATTGTATATTGTTAAATACTATCGGATGGAAAAGCGCGACGAGCGTGCTTTACAGATGCACAAATGCGTAGCAGACCGAAATGTGATAGTGTTCCTTCGAGTATCGGAGCGTCGTGTATCGGAATATCGGAAACGTTACATTAGCGTTGTGGAAAACTCCTAACGAGAACGATACCTGTACCGGAGGTGGTAAAACCGAAATTCACATATCGAGACTACGACAACGACAACTCGCGCGTATCGAACCGTTTTCAAAACGACGAAAGTTCTCGTTCGAAGTCGCCCCGCGCCCGCTCGCGATCGTCAACGGCAGCCGCGTCCCTAGCAAGTCGGAAATTTCTTTGGCAGGCACATAGGAAATACGAGGATGTCCAACTCTCAGGGAGAAGCCGGCGACGGAAACTTTTCGGCAATGTTTTCCGATTTGACGTATGGTGAACGTAATGCATTGTCCGCGGGTGTTTTATCTTCGGATAAAATTGGGGTTCTCCCCTCTCTAGATATCAATCTTTATCAGATTGACACAACGCCCAAACCTAATATTAAATTCTATATTCTTTTGTGCGTTATTATCGTCTACAGTATCGCTATTTATTGCCACGGATGATTGACCGCCAGATTTCGCAATGCGAATCCTTCGTGAAACTTGAGTTTTGAAAACGCGAACTGTCCTGGCGAAATCACCAGGTCATTTGACGTCGAATGCGCGACGGAAGCCGGCATAACGAGAGCGCGGAGCAAACGATCTACAATCTGTCGATAAATCGTGCTCCGCGCGCGTTTCATTAACGCGCCGCCTGTTCCCGGTCGAGTCCCGGCATTCGGCCAATATTCGGCGTACAATATTTCGAGCTGTCCGTCGGTTGGTCGCGACCGACCGCGGTTACTACGAAGCGCTCATTATTCCCGACAATGAAATCCCATAGAATCGACTCGTCTCGTTATTCGTCCCGGTTAACTGACGCTAATTACGATTCCGGGAACCATTAGCCGCCATTGTTCTCTCTCGCGCAAATAGATGCGCGATACCGCCGCCGTACGGCCGCTCGTATGTGTTTATGGATAATCAATCCCGCTGTCTTCCATTAGCTCCGGCCAACCGACCGCCCTCTTCCGCTTCTCGACTCTTTTTTTTCTCTTTTTCTACACTTCGGGAACGGCGAGATCCGGTACGTGCAGTTACTCTACCGTCGTAGAAACGTCGTGTGACAAAATGCTGGGTCCCATCCAGAGCACTCCAGGGTGGATTTCTCATACAATTAAATTCGCGACCGTTTTCGATGGTTCGTCCGAAATTGAATTGTGCCATCAAGGAATTGCATTCCGCGAGCGCGATTCGCATTTTCCGGACGGGCGCATCTTATATCATCCGCGCGCGCGACTGTGATGCCCAAGTGCGCCGATACCCTTTAAGATTCGATTGGCGAGAAAGCCGAATGGGTATCGATTTCGCAACCGCGAAGAGATGGGTATTTACGCGGCGGGGCGCCGATATTTCCACGGAAATGCAGTCTACTTCGGGAGGAGCGATTCGAGAGCGATGAAGATAGAATCCGATCGAACAGAAAGCGCGGATCCGTATAGCTGTAGCTTGTTGCTAAGGAGAGCAGGAGGAAGCGGTGTCGCCGCCCGTTCGGTAGTGGAGGACACGACGTCTGTGCGGCTCTCGGGGTGGCGCGAAAGGGGGTGGCTGACGGCAGGGGGTGAACTGCGTTCTCTGAGGCTCGCTCTCAGTTGGTTCAGTGGGACATATCGATCCAGCGAGCGGGGTGAGCCCCGTGGTGCAAGGAGGGGTGGTGCAGGAGGAAGGGTCGACTAACCCAACCATCCAAACCACCCAGCCGACGAACCATCCAGAGCAAGCATGCGTGGTTTCCCCCTCCCCGCTGGTTCCACCTCCCGCTGTCTCTTTACCGCCAACATGCCGTTCACCCCCCGGTGCCCTCGAGATGGGAGAGAGGCAGGGGAGGGAACGGTGGGAGAGCTCTGATCGGGCCTCCCCTTTGTACCAGCGGCTATATCCTGGACAAAGAGCTATCGCGCTCCTCTCGGCGAGAGGAAGATGGAGGATAAGCTCCGCGAACAAAGGAACCACACTTTTTTGTCCGTTTCAATTAAATCCTCATCGATATACTCTTGGCGGCGGAAGTGTTTTCGCGATACGGTCGCGCGTACGGGAGGCACCGTTTGTTCGAGGATAACCGTATCTCTCGAGTTCGCCGAATTCGATCCGAAATTCTCGTCTCGCGTCAACGCGACCCGCATATTAATCCGCGAGCGTATCGTCCTTACGGATTGGTGACGCTTCCCCCGCAACGCCGTTTCTGAATTAATAGCGGCGCGATGTGGCACTCGCGTGCGAGAAACGTCAAACGATCTCGTCGTAAATCTAACCGTTCATTTTGCTTCGTTGAAGAAATAAAACTCCGAATTGAATGTACGTCCACATTTAACATAAACGCAAATACATGTGACATAGGTAACAAAGCAGTGAATGATGTGTCGATCGCGAATTTTATTTCTTTGGCGAGAATGGTCCGAGAGAAAGAGAGATAGATAGAGAACGAGCATAGATAAAGAGCACGCAGGCACGGATGGTATCGATTTTGCGAGTTGCTACGTAAGATATCAAGGTTTCGCGGCGCGGCGCGTATCTCGACGTGGGGGTTTCCCCTTTAGCGAGGAGATGAGCGAGACCGCCACGGTGTCTTGGCGCGCGACGGCTCTTCCTCGTCTCTGTGATTTATAGCAAGCTCCGTGATCACGATAGTTACGGCGATAGTAGTAGCGGTGGGTGGGTGGGTCGGCAGTATTCGCATTCGTGCCCGTTGCCGATGGAACGCGCATACACGGTGTCCCTGGATCTCCGACAGTTTCTCTCGATTATCTGTCGATGTACTATCGGACATTCTTATCTTGTCTCAAAATCATGTGTATAAATACATGGTGTCTGAGACCACCCGTACACCCCTTTTAAAATAAAAGGAAGTGGTTTTTATCAAAAATCCCAAAAATTCCTTTCTTATTCTACGTATAAAAGTATTAAGGTAAAGTCATCGAAAATTGAATAATTTACGAGATATTTTATATTGAAAATTTCAGAAAGTTCTTGACGAAAGAGAGCTTTATTATAGTGTTTTGAAAACGTCTCGATAAGGGTTGCAAGAATATGCAATAAAAAGTGGGGAGTTCCATTTAAAAAATTTGACTATTGATCTAGACAGCTCATTTCCGGTCAGTACCGGAAGATAAAAATATCACCATTCGATAGAGCGTACCCGATTTACTTATCAAAATTTTTGAGATTTTTGATAAAAACCACTTCCTTTCATTTTAAAAGGGGTGTACGGGTGGTCTCAGACACCCTGTATATATAATATAGAGTGATAATTAGATATATCTTTACTTGACATAATACGATGAATCCGTAAAATTCTTCGAGCCGAACCAATCTTATGCATACGCGATGAAGAAGTTATACGTGTAGATTGATTTGCTTCTGAAAGTGTATCAAAAGTTTAACAATGTAAGAAGTTAAAGTTTTTATCGAGGGAATTTATTATATCGAACTGGTATTTTTTCTTACATAGGTACTTGAATTAAAAATGTTGTCAAGGTAAATCTTAATTAAAAGTAAGCGGAGGACAAAGTTTCATTATTTGCTTGTGATTTGAGTCATGAAAACATATCCAGATTTTCAATCGTTTAGAACTTGAAGACATTGGTGCATTTATGTTTTAAAGGAAAGGATCTGCTTAGAATTAATGGAAGAAGTTATATTAAGAAGCGATCAAGGACACCCTATAGAAAGTGCGAAAGAAAGTCGACTATGCGTCCGTGCTTATGCACGCGTCTTCGCTAACCACGATCCACCATCGCGTCTCGTCGTAATTCTTAATAAAGCTTTATGACCCCCGTAGAGATGTAAATTACTTGTCGCCGCGACTCGATTAATAATAGCATAATGTTACCGCGGTCGTAAAGGGATCCGGGACCTTTGCCATGCGTTTCGCATTTGCATTTATCGCGCGCGTGTCATAGAACGATTGATTGAAAAATAAAGAAAAATCCGTAAATGGAAAAAGAACGAGGAGAAACACATTCGATATAAGCGAATGCAAATAATTGCTGTCTTTACTATGTACGAGCAACTTCGGAGAGTTATCGAAATATAGAAATTAAATGCATATTTATAGACTTTAGACTATATATTATATGGAATATACATGCATAATTTCTCTCCTTGCAGATAATATTCATTTTCTAGAATAAAATTCAGCAGAATATGTAGTAGCACAATATCTTGTGATATGGTTCAGAAAACGTGCTCGTTTTATTGTCGACTCAATCATATCTATAATTTATTTCGCAGTATACAATTGACGTCACTACTACTGTATTAGTCATGAAATTTGCTGTTGTAGCTATAATCTGATATGGGACGACCTGCGAACACGCTCGTTACACTAGACGATAAATTAGCACGCGTGCATACGTATAATTGTAACGCAAATGAGCGCGATTTATTATTCTACATCTACCTACATAATGCAATGGCATTATCAGAAAATATATGAAAATTGCGCTTATTTATTTTCTGTCTGCGGACTTGTGACGTAAGTGCTTTATTGCAAGGACAAGAGAAACTGGTGACTTTTATTGTCGTTCCTTTCTCATATCGCTAAATATAAAGTTGAGCGCTAAATGCAGGGTGTCCTAAAACCACAGTACTTCTTCTTAATGGCAGGTTCCTTAGAACATTTCAAAACGAAAATTCTAATGCCAAAATGTCGAGACTGCTACAGTGTTTAAACGGGAAAGGTTTAAAGTTTACTAGTGTGCTTGTCAAAATTTTACGCACTCAGGGACGACGCATGTCAAAACAGCTGTTCCACACTACTCAACTCGATAGAAATATTTGAGATTATTATTCACTTTATTTCTTTGTACACTGTTTACAAGACCGACGAATATCGGGATGACAATTTGGCAGCCTCGATATTTTGGCATTAGGATTTTTGTCTTAAAATGTTCTAAGGAACCTGCCATTAAGAAGAAGTACGGTGGTTTTAGGACACCCTGTATAAAGTTGAGTTGATTATTAATATTAAGAAAATCCAGAAATAAAATTAATACAGAGCAGTTGTAAATGTAGAGAAATGATGAATTTAAATATATAATAAATACCTATATCAACTAATTCTGATGAGAGAGAAAGAAATATAGGGAAGAAAGCGGATTCGATGCTGGATATATATCTATATATATGTATATAAATATATATACGTGTATTTATATAGAAATGTATGCTCGATGCGTCACGGAGAATGTTTTACGAATTGGCAAAGAAACTGAGAAGAGCATACGAGCATGAAAGAGTTCCTATAGACGTACGTAAGTTGTATATGTATAGGGTTGGGTTTTTCACCGGAAGTGAGAAATTTTACGACTCTCCGCGTTGAGACGGTGGACATTTATAGTGACGTGACGTAATCTCGCAGCAATAAGTGCAAAAAGGATCGTGCGGCATTACCGATGAGCAGAACTCGATCGAAATCTCTCTTTCTCTTTTCCCTCTTTCTTTTTTTATTACTGAGAATTGTCTGAAGGATATTACGTTGCCTTTCTAGCTCGATAATGCCAGACGCCTTTTACAACGGCCGCAGTTTATAGCGCGACTTTAATAGAATGAGTTTCTTTGGCGTATCAAATTTTAATTAACTTGTTATGCGAATTCTCTTCTATAAACACTTGCGAATTAACGGCCGATAGCTTTTTCGTAATATTTGAACTATAAGAGACACTATATGTTTAATTAAGACACTTACATGTTTAATTTTTACTCTAAGAAACAATCATGAATATATAATTAGATTGGAGAAGGAGGTTTATTAGCGTAATTCGCGAACGTGTTCTCGCGATATGTCACGATCGTGCGAGCAAACGCGAGTGTTAAGAGGAGACCGTGAAAATGACAGCGAGAACTTCGAAATATCTCGGGCCTCTTTAAATAACGCACTTCCTTTCTCGCGTGTCACTGGGTTACCGTGTTTCCCCGCAAAACCCGCGGAAGAAAAAGTTTCCGTCGTGAATCTCCGCCATCCGCTTCTCTCCTCCTTCTCTCCCTTTCGCTCCCTTCTCGGGAACCCCCCGTACGTTCTTCGGCCTACAGCAGGTTCACCCGTCGTCCGTGTGGCGATGCATAGGTGGAGTATGAAGCTTCGAGGGGGAAGAAAGGGGTCGGAGGACGCAGGGGTGAAGAAACGCCGAGGAGAAATCGTAGAACGAAGTCGTCGAACTGGGAGGGAGAATTATATCGCACCTAAATCATACACGACGCCGGCGCAAGGCCGTTTTATTTCACCGGTATGTTTTACGGGGTTGGGAGAAGAGGATGAGAGTGTAGCGAAGGGGTGAGATTTGCTCCGTCGCGGATATCATCCTCTCTGCTCGCTTCTCTCTACTCTCTTTTGCCTTTTGTTCTCTCTTCGAAATCTAGCGAAAACGAGCACGCCTTTTCTCCCTCATGGCGAGTCAATACGAGAAAAATACAAGGAAAATCCATACCCGGGGTCAGAGAGGAACGACGCAGGTTTTTCCTTTCAACGTCACAGAGTCGACGCCCGTCGTCGTCGTCGTCGTTGCCGCCGAAACGATCCTTTGATAAAGCAGCGATGCATGCAGATAGCTTGTTGAGAAGAAACGGGCTCAATAAAAACGGTAACAATGGCCCGGGTGCGAGGTAACAAGGGCGTGGGTTGAAAAAATGGGATAAAAGGGATCTCTGAAGGTGGAGTCCAAGAAAAAGGGCTTGCGGGAAGGAAGATATTCTCGTAAAAGCGCTGCAATTTCAATTCGGCTAATTTAATTCAATGTTTACTCTTCTCATTATTTTACTTTTATCTGCCGCCGTCTTATTTGAACTCACTTTCATCAGTTTGTATTTTTGCGACAGAGCTCGGGATGAAATTCTATTTATAAGTTTATATGTCGTGTATATATTCTGTATAATATGCCAGTCTCATACTAGTTGGTTACAAAAACCTTTCGCAAATATTCTCTATGCTCACGAAATTCTCTTAAGCATTCGGCGTATAGGTTACACTAGGTGTTCCCCCCTTTAAACGCGCCATAATAAAGCCTCCTCCAAATTGTACGTTAGACTACGACGCGGCGTCATTTAATCATCCACTCTTAGAGAGGACGAGTCGAAAATGACTTCTCGTCCGTCTCAGACCGCTCGTCATTCTTCCAGACACGGTACAATCTTCTCCCCATTCTTCTCCGTGGCACAAAGTAGCGCTGTTCCCAAGCAAGCTCAGATTTAACCGGGGTCCTCTCTTTTGCCTTCTCTCCCTGCCCCTCGTGCGACTTCTCTTTCTTCTTTTTTTTTTCTCTCTCGGAGAGATGCGCTGCTCGTAAAATTTTTAAAAGCATCCTTCGGCAACTTTGTCTCCTGCTGAACCGTTCCTTTCCTCTGCCCTCTCACTTCTCTTTCCGTTCTATTCCATCGCCTGGGACGATGCCGATCATCGACGGGGCCGACACCAGACGTCCGAGGAAAATCACGATAATCCCCCCCTGGTCGTTTGTAAAATTTGGCGCGATCGTAAAACCGAGAGAGATGGTAGTTACGTGTAGGGGAGTATAAGAGACAGAAGGGAGATATTATGAGTGGCCCAGAGGAGGGAGGATGATCCCTTTCCGAAACGCTCCCGCTGCAGTGTCCCAGCCCCGGTCGTAAAATCGTCCCAAACCGTAGGGACTTTGCCTTTCCTAAGAACGTATCCGGAGCGTTTCCGAGTATCGATCCTGAGCAGCAAGATCCAGGCCCGGCATTACACAAGCAGCCAGCCCGAGCTAATTGTTAAGCTGAGCTTACTTAAATGCAGATCGTTTGTACGTTCGGGTCTTTTAACCGGCCGTAACGAAAATTAAGAAATACCTAACCATTTTCAGGAATCTTTAATAAAGGGTTAGCCGTTTTATTGACTTTTTTATGAAGATTCGTTGTCGCTTTTGTTGTAAAAAGTTTATCCAATTAGTTTGCTGTAAGTATCCTTGGGGTGCCAGGTTCTAATTCCACGAGATCGATCGGAGAGTTGATCTCGTACAATCGCGAGGTGGATTTCTTTCCTTCGTCTCGGCGGATCGTAAAACGTTTTTATGTTCTTTCGTGCCGCCGTTTCCGGTTTTCATTCTTTCGACTAAATCGACAGCGTACCTATCCTTCTCTTCTTTCCATTCTTACATTCGTGAATTTTTATGTTCGCAAAATTTTGCATTACTTAAATCTCCTGCCGAGTGATCCAAACTCCAGAATTCATTTAAAACCGAGATGTAGAAATCGAGAATTTAACGTAATCTATGGAAGATTCTTTTTATCGATTTATTCGCCGCGATTT
This sequence comes from Leptothorax acervorum, assembly GCA_035220615.1. Taxonomy (NCBI): domain Eukaryota; kingdom Metazoa; phylum Arthropoda; class Insecta; order Hymenoptera; family Formicidae; genus Leptothorax; species Leptothorax acervorum. The sequence goes on along the minus strand of JASTWQ010000042.1, from coordinate 1,052,067 downwards.
GAGCAAATCCCGAGGATCGTTCTTGTCGTCCTTCGCATGGGACGCGGCGACGTAGCGGAGTCGACACCGTTTAAGCGTGTCCCTGTATCTTGAATTTTACGAGCGCCACAAAAACATCCCCGCGCGTCCGTCCGGCCGCGAAAAAGCAGCCTCGTAAAATCAGGAGCCGGTAGACAACTTTCGTCTTGGGTCCTTATATTCGCTATTTTCCGCGAAGAAATAGCGAAACTTTGGCGCTCGCCGAGTTCTCTATGGCTCGGTCGTTCGTTATTCTCGTGGCGAAGCTCCGAGCTTGCAGATCCGAAACTCGATTCAGTTATGAGAATAGTCTTAAGTTACGAGAATAACGTTGTCGTGCTACAAGTAATAAACGTATCTTCCAAAATCCAAAGACAGAAATAATTTGATATCGCAGCATTTTTATTTGCAAAAACGTTTTACTATTTTCATATTTGTTTTGCGAGATGTGCATAATTGTTTGGCATGTTCTAAATTGATATTGAAAAGTCGTGCCGTTCTGTCGACCTCAGCAAAATCTGCATATTTCGAAAAAATCAGTTGTTTCGAGAAAATGATCACCCTAACTCGCTGTTTATTCTCAGCGAGAGCGACAGGACTCTATCCAGGAAAAAATAAAACGTTCTGCCAATTTACGAGCACCGTATTTCGTCTGAAAATAATTTGAGACCCGATTTACATGGGAAGAATGTAATCGTTCATTTTTATGCGGATCACCGCTATATTATAAGATAATTCGGATTCACTTCACTACTCACAACACAACACGGAATTTTATGATCCCTCATATTTTACGTACTTCGCATCCCACATCAAGAATTCTCATTATGCACAGTTTAAAGATTTTTTTAAAGTTATAGTATGTTTGTACGTAGGTTATTTTTTAACAAAATTAACGTTTTGTTAAAGACACGTCTACGAACATATTTTTAATTAAAATTTAAACTAATTAGGCTGACGAATACATTTATCATTTTCTCGAAACGACTGATTTTATCGAGATATGCAGATTTTGCTGAGGACAGAACGGCACGACTCCCGCGAATTCGGCAACCGAATCCCGCGTGACAAGGTCGTAAAGTAGAAGAGCGAAGGCCACACTTCTCCGCGAGAAAGAAATTCTGCATTCCTATGCGCACCGCGCTCGCAGATATGTGGTGCTGCGTGAGAAACCGACTCTTGCGATCCGTGACTATTTCAAGAAGAACGGATCCTTCTCTTTCTTTCTCTTGCCCTTTCACCCATTCCTCCTCTGTGCAACGTCGGCAGGCGTGTATCGCATTCGCGATGTTGCTCCTCCGGCGGGGCCGGAAAGCCACGACATCGCCGAGATTGATCCCCGAGCGCGCGCGTTCGTAACAGACAGAACGCGCCGACTTTGTAACGTTTTCATTTTCTTTTTACCTTTTTACGGATGTCTGATAACTTAGGCGAATGGCCGGAAGTTACACTACGAGTTTATTATATGAAGAATATTGCGCTTCGGTATCTAACTATATGAAGATAGATTAACATATCTATTTTAAAGAATTTTTTATTAAAGCTATTAGAGAATTATATTATTGTATATGTATACACTATACAGGAAGGAATATGTATAAATTCAGCAGTAAATTTATTTTGTATGTAACATCAATCACTTTTATTAAAATATCTAGAAATACAGAAGAACAGGGAAAAGAAAATTATTCCGTTGAAATTAATAATTTCAAGAGCATTTATTTATTTTTACGTGAAACTGAGAGGTTCCACATATTTTTGTTGAGAGTTGATGGAAATGCGCGCTGTTGGATGAAATGTCGCGGTGTCGGGCGGTCCAATCGAGATACTTAATGAAATCTCGACGTTTCTCGTTAAAGAAACGAATAGTCTTTGAAGAACGTCGTCGTCGGGGCGACGACGATATTCGGGCTGACCTCGTTTCGTGACGGCGAAGACGTTAGACAGGGAGACGTTTCTGCTCTCACTCTCGCTCGTGCCATTTGTCCATCGAGCAGCAGCCGGCTATTTTCGGGGTTTTATTCGGGCACCCGGTTTCTATCGCCCTTGTGTAATTCGCCTGGAGCAATGAAACACACGCGAGCGTCGTCTCGGCCACTCGAGAGAAATCAATTTTCACTTACAATTAGACCATTAAACCCGTATCGTCGCGCTTGCAAAAATCTCCGCAGAAACCCGCGCGGAGACGGATCCGCAGACAGAGATAAAGAGCGGGAATAAAGACAACAGAGGGAAGAAGGGGAGGGCTATTTCAGTGTGTACGTTGCATTATTCGCCGAGTCGCTCGTTAAAATGGCGGCGCACCGCCGCGAGGAAAATTAACTCTGAGAAAGCAACCTCTCGCTTTTCCCGGGAAACATCCTCCACAAGAATATTACCCCGGCGATTAAAATAATGGCACAGGACATCTGGCCTCTTCCTCGGTGAATTAATTTCACATAACGTCCCGATTGCGTCTCTTTAACGCGATATCCTGCTTCGCTGTTATTCGGTAATTTTAATTTTAACATTTTAATAATATTATTATTTAAACGATCGCGCGCGCGTCACGGGAGCGTATTTTACGTTGCCTAACGAAATCACTGCGATGTCTACGATGTGTTCGATTCGATGTTGGCAAAGAACCGCGAATATAAATTTTTCCACGGGTTCTCCATCGATTACCCGCGACTGCAACAGCGCGTCCTTTGTCCCGGAAACAAGGATGCTGTTCCTTCAGCTTTAAAGAAGCTCTCAAAGGAACAAAGGTTAGTGTTTGCCGCACAAAATTCGACCACGTGCCGAAGCCTCTTGGGGGAATACATCCTCCCTAGAACGGCGGTGGTGCCGGTGGTGGTGACGATAGTGGTGGTTGAACTCGCGCACGTTTCCCTTTTCCTTTGTTCAGAAAGTTACGCTATCGTTTCTCGCCGTTGTCGTCGACCGCACCGGGGTCGTTAATCGAGTGTGGATGACGTACCGATCGCATCTTCAAGTGAGACGTGACGTTTTCCCAACACAGGATCATATTTTTCTCTTCTTTCTTTCTCCTCAATCAGTCCTTCGTGAAAGGGATGACGTGTTCGGCGAGCGTTTCTCAGGTGTTCCGACTCGCGCCGGTAAATGTAGTAGAATCGAGGCGCCTTAGCGGATTTGGGTCAGACTGATAAGAAAGGATTAGATGTCAAATAAGTTACGATTTGCGATGATTCATCGTTGTCAATGAGTCATTTCGTATCACGAAGAACCTGTCTTGTGACTAATTCCAAATGCCGTAAGTGAATCGCACAGAGCAGAGGCGCGTATATCGATTTAACTGACACGGACGAGTCTTATGTACCTATCTTGGAAGGTTTCCACAAACGTTGGAAACGATGATATTGAAAAGTCGATGTAAAAATAATAACTTAAGTAAAAGAAGGATAAAATCTTCGTTAGCAGTTTATCTCTTGTTTTATTCTCAAAACTCTAATTAAATGCTCTCCTTCTATTATCTTCGCATGTACATTTTGTACGTTATATAAGATTCTTTCTTGCCAGATTCAAGAAATTTTTACTAATCTTAACTGTCCGAGGAGTTTTAGAGAAGATTTTCGTCGTCTTTCCAAGAACGTTTGTCGTCTTTCCAAGAAAATCTCATCGAAACGAAGTAATTTCGAAGTAAGGAGGAACGCCGGAAAAGGCGAAGGTATATATAGGCAAAGACGGGGGACGAAATATCCGTGGCAGGATGCGAATCCTTTGTGTGGCACTGTGGCGCACGCGGCCTTCCTTTTTGTCCTAGAGGCACGCTTCTCTCAGCCAATCGATAGAACGCCTTGTTTTAATGCGAATCCCCATCGCCCGCGGTCTCCACCCTTCGCCGTGTTCCCACCGCTGCCACACAACCCCCCGTTCCCCATTACTTCGCTCTTGTATGTACCGCGATGGAGATATTGGGCTGCGCGGATATTTGGACAGCGGCTACTGCTGACGCCTTTTGAAAAATCGATGTTTCATCAATCAAGCGATATGTTACTCGCGGGCGCGCCGCCGCGGCCGTCGCCGCCGCCGGGGCGATTTTTCCAACTCGGCATTTCGCACGCTCGATCGATCCCTGGACGACCGGAAACCGACGACCGATCGCGCTAACGACTTCGGCAATCAATACCACAATGGCGAATAGATAAGAGTGGTGCAGGATTACCATATTTGACAGAAAAAAGGATGAGGGTACATATTTCATTTAAATTTTTTTTTTTATCGAGAATTGACTGGATTCATATTAGAAAAACGACATTTCGTTATCAATTCATTTTCTCTTTAGTCGTCAAAACGGATATTATAGAAAATAGAAAACTGCTCTGGAAAAACTGAGAAATTCACAGAAAAGAGGAAAATGGAGAAAAGACTATTCTAATAAAATCGAATAAGAGAAAAATGAAGGCTAACGAGGCCCAGCGGCAAGATTTCTTTTTTCAAGTTCTTTTGTAGGATTGTATGCGGAAAGCGCAATAAACAACTGAACATCATACGCACATTTTAGTTACATCGCCAACGATTCGCACTGTTCGCGCTCTCCGCTTTAAAGCCTGCGTTCGCATAAATCCTATATATTCGCTCTATCTATCTTTCTATCTCTGTCTCTCTTTAAAGTTCCCTTTGTTCTGCGTGTTTAGCATTGATCGCTCGGAGTCACCTCCGCTCTCGCTAGCTCTTGCTCGCGTTCTGCCAAAATTCTGGCAAACATTTGACCTTCGTCTGAAATCTGAATACCCACCGAAAACGTAATGGATGCTCTTTTCCTCTCTTTGTCTCTCTCTCTCTCTCTATCTCTGTCTTTCTCTCGACATAATTTTCGCGAGACGTCCGAATCCGTAATCTCAATCCGCTAACCACATTCGTGCGGGCGCAGATGCATGCGCGAGTGTCCTCTTTCGTGAGAGCGGTTTGTCGGTGGCAACAAACCTCGATTACGTACGTACAAATCGAGACCCGAGAGCAGAAACGGTCCGCGGATCTCTCTGGTTTACTTCTTTGTTTCTGGTCGCGTCCTGGATACGATCGAGCGCTCGCTCGCGTTCACGCGACACATCGTCTTCGATTTCTTCTCCTCCTTTGTTCGCGAATTGGAGAATTAACGAAAGTCCTTTCCCGTATGACGGCATTGCGGTTCCCCGTTGACGCTATCGCGTCGACGTTCTCATGACGCGTGTTACATGTAGGTACGCGTGTAAAATATTCGCGCGGGAGGAGCAAAGGGCATTTGGAACGAATGCCAGTTTTCGCTCTTGGCCGCTGCGGCCTCGTCGTCATGTGAAACAATAACGACAATGGCGTGTCATCGAGTATAACGGAATTGAAGTGGCCGCAGGAAAAGAGGCTATAATGCGATATGATGTGTGAAGCAGCCTGTCGGTAGGTACAACTCGTCAGCGTTACGCATCGCTTGACCCGAGGCCAAGAGTTGACTTTGACTTGTCGGATATTCGGATAAATGCGAGATACCTGATCATTGGAACACGGCCAAAGAGATTTATAGAAAGCGAAGAGAAATACGTTGCGGTATTAAAATACTTTTTTTACAGAAAAAAAAAAGAAAAAAGACTTATGCGAGCCATATCGCAGACATTGATACGTAAATGATTCCAATTTTAATTTGATGAACGGCGGGCACATCTCTTTTTTTTTCTTTTTGATTGGAAATCAAAATAAATCTTAATTTTTACAGAAATTATTTCTATAATGCTAAGGTAAGAAATCGTTGAGAATCTAAAAAATATGTGGAATATCCTTCGCTTCGACTAATATCGATTGACACAAAATATTTCATTATTGTGAACTTCGTTCTTGCATATAGTCGTATGAATTTTTCGACGACTGAATCAATACGTCGGGACTAAAACGATCAATGTCGTTCTACAGGTCGCAAATAGAAGAACGAACATCCTTTGTTCGTTGCGTGATCGTAGTCACACTATTTCTTATTCTACGCGAACGCTATCGATTATTCCAGTCCCAAGGTATTGAAGTTTTTTTGTTCTTGAAAAGAAACCAGTAAATGCAGATTACACTATCGATGAATGAATCCGAGACGTCGTAATTCCGCGTATTAGATTCGCGCAACTGATCGCAAAACAGGACGATCTGGGTCATCGCTTTCACCCCGGGGTCATTATTTTCCGGTAATGTCGCCTCGAATTCCAGATGAGTTTGGCCTTTTACCGAGAGCGTCGCGGTAAAAGCGCCATTTAAGAGGCGTGTAATAAAATGTGCATTAACGTCCCGCGGCCCTGGCACGTAGCCGCGCGGAGGTTAACGCGCGGCGTGCATTCTGCGTTCTTCCCTTCGTTCTCCCTTATTTCACCTCCTCCTGCCTGTCTCTGCCCTTCCACCTTTGCCGAGAGACAGTGGCAATTTAGAATTTCATAACGAGAGAAAAAGGATTTAAAAAGCGTTTAATGCCCGTCGCCTTGCGCGGCTGACTTGCCCGCAAAAAAGGGGGGAAAAATAAGAAAGAAAAGGGAAGGAAGAGGAGAGAAGAAAGGAAAAAGCCGAGACGAAGATAGGAAGAACGACGAACGACTATTATCGCTTTCGGAGACAATGAGAGCGAGTAACGGAGGAAAAGAAGTGCTTCAGCGCCGCGTTCCTTGACATAATTCTACGATCAAGATATCGGTAACGATACGGTAATTGCTCAGCGCGGTGTTACCTTGTTCCTCCTCTCCGCTAATTTCGCGATCGCAGCCGGAAGATATTAAATTGCTGCGAAGCGATTTCTTGTAACGCCGAGTAAACGCACACGATCAGCGATCGATGCTTGATTTATTTAGTTACGCCAGTCACTCTGTCTGTAGAAAGGTGTAATAATTGAATGCATTGCATAAATTAATGTTTAGATCACTCGATACGGCGTGATATAATACCTAACGTTATCGTGATGTAACCACATCACAGCGGTGCAACAACCACGTAGAATTTGTGATATTTAATGTTATAAACGTTTGTTGTGGTATTTAAATATCTAGGCATTGTAAACGTTTAAGCACACGGTAACGAGTCTAGATAAATCTTTTTTTCATTTCACAACGCTTGATATACTTGGGATTGGTAGCGTGAGAGTTTCCTCTGCGAGGAAAATAAAAATTCTTATCCAAGTATGTCGTCGATAAGTTGATTACTGACGAGATAATCTTGCAGTGAGTGCTCTCTCGAGTACTCCTTACCCCTGATCTTAAATAGAATAAAAAATCTTATCTATGCAGCTTGGCTTATGCGTTCTATCATACTGATATTTTATCGCTTTATCATTGAAGAGACGTGCATTCGCAAGCAAGGCGGTTTCAATTTTTCTGATCAATCCTTTGTGGATATTCACTTGATAAGCTCAATGAAATTATTTTTAAAATGCACATACGATAGTTACACGCGTAAGTGATAATTGAAATTATTTATAAAAAATAATTACGGTTATTTTTATTAAACCCAATAAACAGAAAATTTTCGCACATTAATATTTGTTGAAATAAAAATTTAATTATAAAGAAAGAATTCTATATAAAAATTGAACAAATTTTCGATTTTCTGTAATTGCCTCCAGATTTTGAACCACATTATGATTTTAAGTTTATCCCCGCAGTTTCATTGAATTTAGGGTGTAAAATGCTATCATGCGACGCGAAGCGTGACGGTGAAGGGTTAAGCGGTTGCGGCGACCAAAGAAACTCCTCGGGCGCGGATCCGAACGTACGCTTCCGGTTGCTCCTTTCCGGTCTTTCTAGTAGTCGCGTAGGAGTGGAATTACCCTGCTCACACGGGGGGGGGGGGGGGGGCTGGCAGAATGCCTCCTCACCCTAACGCGATTAACGCCAATTTACGCCGCGCGTTGGACACGGAGAAAGCCAGAGAGCGAATGACGAGAGGGAGGAAGGAAGAGATGTGGAAAAAGAACAAAAAAAAAAGAGCCATTTTCACTTTCTCCTACGTACGTCTTCTTTCTGTCCTTCTTTCTTCCGCCATTTCTGTTCCGTCAAACAATACGACGAATTTTTCAAATTCTTTAAATGTTTATCGGATTTCTCTAGTTCGGAATATTCCAGGCATTCGAATATCTCTAATCGAAGAAATCTCGTATTCAATCCTGCTTGAATTATTCGGGCGATATGATCGTTCGAATATTTCCAACCCTAACCGGCCGGTGAGGACGAAGAGGGAAGAGTCAGCGGCTGTTGCGTCTCGCACGTTGAACGAACGAACGAACGACCGGCCCTGGCGAAGAAACTGTGTTACTGCACCCTCTGTCAGCCCCCTCCCTTCCCCCCGCCGCCATCCCCAGTTGTCGCTACCTCTCGCCGCTTTCCAAGGCGCCGCGCCGTCGTGAATATTCATGAACCGTGCGCGCCTGTCGCCGTAGTCATCCTCCCGGTCGTCACGAGACATCCCGTCGCACGGAAATTCGTAAGGGAACTTCCGGGGTGGCCGCAAAGCGCGGAGGGTGGGAGGGGCACGAGGGGATGGAATTTCTATCGAGTTTTCGAAACGAGGGTGGGCCCGCGAGAGCGAAAACTTTTTGGCAGGGATTGAAACCCATGTTAATCCCGATGACGCCGGCGAAAATGTGCCTCGGCAGCCAATCGTCGCCATGAATCGTGAAACGAACGCGAAGATTATTTCACGCGGGAGGAGGGGGGGGGGGGGGGGAGTGAGTCTCGTGCCTCAATGTGAATGAGTCTCATTGCCATGCGAGCCGTGAATGGACGGATTATGTTTTTTTTTCTTTTCGCGCATCTGCCATCGAATCTTTCGGTTTCGATCCCTGCGCCCGTCGTTTAGACGGGCGGCGGCTCCGCGAGAGGTCCGGCTTGCGTACGCCTGCCTTGCGAAACACAAGTTGTAGAGCCTTTTTGCGTGGCGACATTCGCTATTCGCAGTACGAAGAAGAGTACTTGAAGGCAAGTCCAGCTGTTGTTTCGTCAGCGATTGCGTCAGCGCGCTTGATGGGAGCGCAAGAGCCTCTTGAAGAATGCATTGAATTTCGTGTCCCTTTGCGAGAACCGGCCTGGAACGGCAACGAAATATCTGGTATAAGAATGCGCGGTCTACGAACGGCCCTCAACGTCATCTTCAAATATTCAAATATGTATTCAGCTTCTAATACGTATCTACATATGTGATTTGTCAAAACCGCTTGTTTTAAATGTAAGATATTTAAATCGATTAGCTGATGTTTATTAAACGAATTTATTGTACAAAGTATCGCATAATCATATGTAATCAAGATGAATATTGTGCAGACGTTGACGATGGCAGTTTCGAAATTATAAATTAGAACGTACGAGATAGCTGCGAGCCGTAATATTCCTTGCCCGTGGTCTGCAATTATCGGTAAACTATTACGCGATATGCACACGCGTGCCACGTATTACACGCGGAGGCGGAAAACGTGTTCGTGCAAGATGGTGCTTCGCGTTAAACCGAGACACCTCGCTCGTTGAATCGATCCTGACAACACCTGCACACAATCTCTAGACACCAAAATTAGTCATCCAGCTTTTATAGGCCGAAAGCGTGTCGGGGCTTGAGAAAGCTCGTAATCCTCGCGTCACTCGCGGCGTATCCGATATCGAGCCACCTTGTAAAACGAGACGCCCGTAAATTTAACGTTAGAACGCTCTGACTGAGACTTACCTCATGTGCAATCTCAGTTTGCAACTGTAAACGCCCGTCGCATTCTTTCGCGAGCGCGTTTAGATCAAGAAAATCAATCTCTCCAATCTTCTACGCCGTTCAAACTTCAAAATTTGCTTGAAGTTATAAATTTATATATTTTCTTACGTTACTTATTTATAAATTTATTTTTTACATAATTATATATATAATTATCTTATATGATTCTATTTTATATAACAATAAAACAAAATTTTTCTCCATTAATTTACTTTTACAAAATGTGCTCGGTAGATTTCCGGTATTTTGCGATTTGCGACGTGAGAGGATTTTCCATGGAATCTCATGGACGCGAATTCCGGATCTAGATGACTCCGGAGTCACGCAGGAATTTCGTCATTGATGGTCGGTCGGTCATTCGCTGCGGTTTAGAGGCAGTGCATTCCCGCGTTTACGGTGCTTCACGAAACCCCTCACGGTTTGCGTTTCACGAAAAAAGGAGCCATTGCATCGCCCGCGCCGTCGGGTTCTTTCGAACGGATCGCGTGCCCGCGTCCCGTTCCGTTCTGTTCCCGAGACAGTGTAACGACGCATCGCGACAATGTAGGTAATTTTTCCGTGCACGGTGCCGCTGCAGTTTAAACGATAAAGCCGCGGTTTCGCGGAAGCGCGCTTCGTGGAAATGCATTTCGTGGAAGTTCGTCTGCTCCGAGTGACAAGGCGATTGCACCTGCCACGCGCTGCGTTGCGCAATCGCGACATGCATATGCTTCTAACACATAATATGCCTTCGTTCTTGCGCATGGTCGCGGCGCGGAGCGTTTGGAAAAGCGATGTTCGGAAACGCGCATTTATTCACGCGCCGTTTCTTACGGCGTTGTCGTAAAACGACGATGGTCCTTTTTTTCAGCACAATAGGTTGTTTCAAAAAGACTATAATGAGCACGAATTTGCAACAGCTGGAGAAAAAGGGTTTTTATACAGGTTGACTGAGCCATTTCACAGTTTTCAAACCAGAAACTTTAATAACAGTGATAAAAATCATACTCGTAGATGAAAAAACCTCTCTCTGATTCTAAATTTTCTTAGAGCCTCTCGCAACAACGCACGTGCCGTTCTGCGGTGCAATCAGGACGGGGCGTCACTGGGTCGCTCTTTCGAAACTCGTTCTCGCTCGACCTTGGCGCGCTCAGCTGTCCCGCGGTGATCTCGTGATCTCGGGCGAGAACTAGGCTCGAGAACGTAATCGGTAATCGGAAGAGAAGCGTTGGTAGATGACGAGGGGTCGAGGGAGATGAGCGAGGAGGGGAAAAAAATGTCGACCCAGTTAGGAGGTGGTGTAGAATTCAAGCCCTGGTACATACAATGCATGCAACCGATGCCCGACTTGTCCCCTTTAAGGGTCCGGACCGGTGGGACCAGCGGTCGACCCCCTCCCGTTGTAAAATTACAATCCTTTCGCCTTCAGAGAGAGAGAGCGAGAGAGGGAGGGGAGAGGGGTGTAGCTGACCGCTCTCTGCGCGAACAATGGGGGGATTTATAGAACGCACCCCCTGTTCGCGCGCTACAGACCCACATGTGTGTCCGCATGTGTGTGTGTGTGTGTGTGCGCGCACCAGAGAAACGACTTACTGTACCGTGCCCGGGGAATAGGTTCCCCGCGTTCGTAATAATCACCCTAACCCTCCTCTCCTTCGCAATCGTTCACTCTACGATCGCACTTGTGGGTCATTCTCACAAACAGTCGTCAAAGTTAACCAAAATTCGACCATTTGGTGCGTACGTTCCGCTAATTTTCTTTCGATATCAAATAATGTTTACCTTCATTGCAGAGGTGATGTGATAAATGGAACATAGTGTAACTAGGAGCATCGAATGGAAAAGTGTCACTGTAGGTCTCTTTGAGAACTTTAACCTTAGGTTAACTCACTCTTTGTCTCTTTCTAACTGTCGTCCTTAGAAAGAGACGAAGAGTGGGTTAACCTAAAGTTGAAGTTTCTACCAACCTGACGTTGGTAGAAACAGGCATTAATGTGATTTTATTGGCAGCGTTTAACTCATATTATAACTCGTTAGGTGAATAACTCCAATTTGAACTTGGAATATAATTGTTTTAATGCAGTTTCTTTTTGTTATAATAATGTCATTTCTAAAAATTTAACATGGTAGAATATGAGAGAATGCGGACTATTGGTTTAGATATAAATTCAGTTCACTGGCGTTAACATCGGGAACCTTTATATTATTTATTATAGTCATATAATACTCAGCTTTTACAAATTGAATTATTGAAACGATATTCAGCATGAAAAAGCACCATGGTTGATTAAACCATGTTTATTGCACGTCCGTGCAATAAAATACAATAATTCTACCAGGGAGTGATTTCTCAACGTATTTTTACAGCCATTGTCAAAGTAGCATAAAACATTGCACGGCGCGACTTGATACGAGTTACTCTACTACTTGAATTACGACTCTCTTTCTCTCTCTCACTTTTTTTTTTCGAGGGGTCCTCTTGTAAAATCTACCGTTCGCGTCTATATCACTGTCGGCACTTCGATTATTTGTGAGCCAATCGTTGCCGGGCACGTCTGTATTTTCGCGTCGCGATTAATTGAATCGGCATCCTCGCAATCTCAACGAAACTCGACTCGATATTAATTTCCCAGCGCGGCCTCCGCTGTACGCGCCCGCGTTTGTTCGCGCAGTTTCAATTTACGACCAGACAGCGCCGCACGACACCGGAAGAACATTGTCGCCCCTCGATGCCGAAAGTTTGCCGGTTCGCAGACACGAGTCGCCGCGCGATCTTTATCGCAAAACTTTGTTCTCCTCTTTCAGCTTTGTCTTCTTTCCTCGCGGCGCGCAGCGGGAAGCCTTCTAATTCACATAGAATCATCGTCTCCCAGCGCGCGGTACTCGGCGGTAGCGGCATTTTACGAACCTTGACTCCTTCCTCGCTGCTCCCACTCTTGTCCATTTGTGTTAATATTATCGTACGTTGTTACGAAGCTCCGTCATTGGTGGGAAAAAATATTGCAGGAAGAGTAGTTGAAAATCGCGATAGTTTTGATAATTTTCCTAGCAAATGACCCGTGCTCGTGTTACTCGCGAACGCATATCACGAATGCGCGAGTCATCGTGATCATGCAACTATATTCACATGCACATTGCTCTATCTTACTAATCATGAAATATATTGAGAAAATTTCTAAAGACTGATAATTAATAGACGATAAGAAGGACGTAAAGAATGACGCAAGTCAAACGAGAAAATGCTCAAGTTCTCACTTAGAATCACCGATAACGAGGAAATCCAGAAGTGCGAATCGTACGAATATGTCGCAATCGATTACTCCAGCGCGCAGCGTATCGGTCAGTGATATGCATCGAAATGCGGATCGGATAAAAAGGTGATATCGCAGTTATCATGATAACGGGGCCAGCTAAATGAACTCTCGCAACATCAATGGAAGATCGAGGCTATAATATACGCAATAATTGATCGCGAAGATCTAGCCTCGAGCGAGATTTTCAATTAGTCAAACCGGTATTTTAAACGAATTACAAAAATTATACTATATTGAAAATGTAACAAGTAATTCACAGACTATGTACTAGATGACTAAAAATCTTTTTCCCTTTTCGCGACGTTACTGTAAAACGAACGAGATTTTCAATTAGTCGAACCGGTATTTTAAACAAATTAAAAAATTATACTATATTGAAAATATAACAAATAATTCACAGACTATGTAACAAATAACTAAAAATCTTTTTTCCTTTTCGCGACGTACTGTAAAACGAACGAGTTTTTCAATTAGTCGGACCGGTATTTTAAACAAATTAAAAAATTATACTATATTGAAAATATAACAAATAATTCACAGACTATGTAATAAATAATAACTAAAAATCTTTTTTCCTTTTTGCGACGTACTGTAAAACGAACGAGTTTTTTAATTAGTCTCGGACCGGTATTTTAAATAAATTAAAAAAATTATACTATATTGAAAATACAACAAATAATTCACAGACTATGTAATAAATGACTAAAAATCCTTTTTTCCTTTTCGCGACGTACTGTAAAACGAACGTTAATTGTAATGGTTATTAGTTGCACGAAGTTTGAAAATTCTGCATTTTCTTCTAGCTTCTAATCCAGTTGAAAATATAAAAAAGTATTAGCTGCAGTTAATTTTTTTTCGCTCCATTTGTCTCGATTATGATGACGAGGAATTAAGGCTCGTTCTTTGTTTCTCGTCGAGCGATTGAGCTATCGCGAATATTTTCCGTCTCACCGCGGTAAAAATAAATTCTGACTAATGAGAGAGATCCGTTCTACGTGCCACGTTGCACGCCGATAAATTCCGTCAATCAGCGTGGTGACGAAACCGCAGGAGTGAGGCGATACCGGATATGCTGCCGGCGCGGCGTTGCACCGGCACGACGACGGACGCGGGAAAGGCTCGCCGCTTCCTGCTTCGGTTTCCACCGTCGCGTCGCCCGGTGCTCGCATAATTTTCACGCGGCTCGCGTCTTCCTCCCGCCTTTGTTCTTTTGTGGCCGAGGCCGCGCACGGCCGTCGCCGTCCTATACCGTGGCCGATATGTGGCGCGATTAGGAAAGCACATAGTCGCGCGCTCGCGGCCCGGCCGGTGCAACGCGCGCACCGATCGCACACTCGCACGCCGGGAGTGCCGGGAGCGGGACGGGAAGGCCTCGTCCACGTCATCGAGCCGACGCGACGCGACGGTAGCTAGCTACCGCCGTTTTACGGAGCCGCTCGACTCCGTTGCACTCAATACTCAAATGCGGCTCGGTTCGACGCGATTCGCTCGCGAGAATGTTGCATGCTGGCAGCGAGAAAGCAAAGCGGCTGCTGCTGCTGCGGCAGGGCTCTCGTCTCGTGACGCTTCTGGTCGGGCCCGGAGAGTAAGCTAGACTCTAGAGCGGCGCGAGAGAGAGTACATAGAGGCTGATAGAGGAGAGGACGCGCACACCGGCGCGAGAGTACTGCGCGCGGGTGACGAGGAGAGAGAGAGAGAGAGAGGAGTCTGGCATGTGAGAGAGGGAGGAAACGAGACACGGATAGGACGACGATAGAGGATAGAGGCAAGGGCGCCGCGCCGGGGCGACGGTTGGTGGGTGAGAGGATAAGGGGAGGGGGAGGGGGACGGGGACCGGCGGGAGGAGGATGCGGCGCGGCGCGCAGCCAGCTGACTCGGGAAAGTTCGTGGACGACCGTCATCGAACCGAAGGAACGGAGGATAGCAGCACCGGCGCACGGCCGATGCAGTCGGCTGCCACCGGGGAGCCAGCTGACTCTGGCCGGCTCTCGGGCGTTTCCGCCGCGTTTCGGCCCCCGTCGGATCTTTGTCCGCCGTTGTGCACGAGGGTACCGGCGAGCGACCAGCCGCTGTCAGTTGGCGCTGTGACACCGGAGGGAAGTAACGGTGCCGTTCCGAGGAACGACCCAGCACCGGTGTGAGAGAGAGAGAGAGAGGAACAGGATTAGGAGGAAGGAGGAGGCGGAGAGACGGGCAGGGAAAGAGAAGAGGAAAGAGGAGACGATAGACTGAAAAAGGGAAAAGAGAGCGGAGAAGAGAAAGAGAGAGAGAGAGAGAGGAAGAGAGAGAAAGAGAGATGATCAAGAGGTGCCAACCGGGGAATTAACGATCGGCGGAAGAAACATCGTTCAGGAACACACAGGCTCCTCACCCGAACATTGAACGACACCCACTCTCTCAGCTCGACTAGTAACACCTCGCCGCCGCGGTACCGAGGAATTTCGCCGGTGCCGTTTCCATACATTAGGTTAGGTCGAGGGAGGCCCAGGTATATCCATCGAGGCGGAGCTCGACGCCCAACGCCGCCGCCGGTCCCGACAAACGACCGCCGAGAACGGAACGGAATCGCGAATTGCGGAGGCCAACGGAGAGAACGCAACGGAGAAACAAATGGCAGGTGGGAGCGATCGTCGAGAGTAAGATAATGACGAATGTGATATAACAACGGGGGAGAAGCGCCCGCGCCGTCGTGCTCGCGTTTTTTTTCCGGGGGTGAATTTGCGGGTTGTATATGCGTGCCGATATATTCGCTCGTGCGAATCAACGTGACGTCCCGAGGGGCCGAGGAAGGGCAGTCCATCAGCGGGAGGAAAGTCCGTGCGGAAAAACGGAAGGCGCTCCACGACACGTTCGCCGGTCGAAGAAGCGGCGAGGGATCACGAGGACGGCTGCGATTCACTTCGGTAAGTCGTCAAGATTCCAAAATATCGTTTTCATACTCGTGATGATCAATTCAGCAAAAATTGTGTACACACACGGGGGCCTCGTCCTCCGACGAAGTCAGTCGCTCTATCCGACGCGAGAGAGACAGAGAGAGTAGGAGAGAGAGAGTGAGGACGATCGATGGCCGACGAGTGCACTCGCGAAAATGATGTTGCACCTAACTGGCGGAATAGCCTTTGCCGATTACGCGAGCCAATTTTTCTCCCACATTCGATGACGAATTGCAATTGTGCGTAAAATTGTACGTTTCGCGAGAATTACGCCAACGCGTCGAATCGACGGGACACTCGGTCGAAAATTGGAAAACCGGAGTCGGTGGGATTTTAAAAAGATGATCGAAAATCCGGAGTATTTCAAGAGCTAAAAGGATAGATTTGAAAAAGAGACGCTGAGATTTCTGCCCGGTTAAAAATACGTGATCGTAAACGCATGGATCGGAAGGAGAAAATTTAATCAGACGCGTACACAGAAAAGAAAATGCAGTTGCTTGAATTTAAACGTCTACGTCACGGGCTGCCACAAGCATAAACAGTTAATTCAATTGGATATTATTTGATCCAAATATTTGGATTATTAAAACACCTATCTGATGTTTTCGTTTCAAGTAATATTCCACTTGAATTAACTGTTTATGTTTGTGACAGCCCGTGACGTCGCGTTTAATTGAAGCAACTTTATTTTTTTTTCCGTGTAGGCAATAGATAGGTACAGATAATGTTCGTTCGCGTATCGCGAGGAGGAAAGCGCGAAAAATTTGAAAGCGTGAAAACTGCCGTCGGGCACTTGCGCGGCGTTTTGCATTCCCTGCAATTTGCATCGAAATTGACTTCGCGAAGAAGTCGATCGGCTTATTAAGCAATCATATACGTCTCGATACTTTTTTTATATACGTATATATATACGCATCGCGCGTGAACAATCTGTCATTAAGCGATACAGGCGAGCGTCCGTCTGATCGTGCTGTAATGTGGGATTATCGCCGGATTACTCATCCAGCAATTCTCGCAAAAAACTTATAGCGTTTTCTACTGGGAAAACTAGTGCAACACTGGTGCACACTGAGCTAGTGCAATTTTATTGTTGTAATATAAAAATTAATTCACATATTTTCAGTGTTTAATGTTCTACTGTGTTTAATTTGACAAATTTTTGCCAGTAGAACATTAAACGCACTAAAAATATGTGAATTGATTTTTATATTACAACAATAAGATTGCACTTAGTGTGCACCAGTGTTGCACTAGTTTTCCTAGTAGAAAACGCTATTATTCTTTCGCTTACTACGACTTAATGCCGCTCGCAACATTAACGCTTAATGTTAGATAGTCGTATGACTTATGTGACATTCGCGTTTGACGCGAAAATGAGAATCTCAGACAGCCGCGTTTAGCGTAAGCGGCGGGAGAAGTACGGAATCTTTGTCTTGGCGGAGCCCGTTACGTGTCCTAGCATTTCCGTGAGAGAGAGATCTAATGATGTGGCATATAAATATCGTGCCGCGCGCAGCGCAGCGTCGCGTGATGGATCATCGTGCAGCAACGTTCCTCCTAAATTTTAATGGTCTCGAACGCGATGCCTTGTTTAACCCATTTAGAGGGAATTAGCCCTCGTAGCCGGCTGCACGACCCTGCCCGTCGTCAATCGGCAGTGCTGCTAGTTGGACCGTCGTTGCTATCGTACGGATAGTTACAATATGAGCCAGTGATTCCAAGTAAAAAAAAAAAAAAAGAAAAAGAGTTTCCTCCGCTCCTTGTATCTCGAATATAACACTCCGATGCATTTTAATGCGATTTACGTAACCCTCTTACCGCATACGCGCGGCTTTATGGGTATCGACTTATCGCTAAAGTTCTATTTTATCCGGCATTCACGACGGCACAAAGACCCCCCCAGGCCCCGTTTTAAGTTTCTTTATGCATAATTTCTCGGTAAGGTGGAAATTGAATTGCGCAACGGAGAACTATAATGGCGACTGAGATTCGCTGACCCGCGCTCCGCTCGCGATAGGTACATGTCTATATTATGTATCGGTATCTCTACCTGCACCGGCGCGGCGGTAGCAGTTGTTCACTCTTCAGATTAAAGGATTTGAGGGACCGTTCTATTATACGCACGCGAGGAGGCGCGGTCGCGAGGCACACATTCGCCGCGACCAGTTTCCCCGGGGTGCACAATCTCGGGGGCCGACGAGCAGCCGATGAGAGACGTTCGATAGCGGTCGTGCGGCGGACGTGTTTAACGAGCTCGACACACGTGCGTTCGTATCTTCCACGTCACGTTTCGCGATCACGCGAGCGATCGTTCGACTTACGTTTGCAACAAAGTAGACGACACGGGAATTCACGTCGCTCGGTGAACTTACGTTTCCATTTATCGTACCGCGTACGGGTTTATTGCGCCCCGCACTTGTGTCCAAAAAATCTTCCAGAGACATGATCGAGCACGCGGCAGACTAGGAGCTTATGATTTTATAAAACTGAGCCTGTCACAAGCGTTTAATATATGTACATACGATATATCACCGCAAAGTTGCAATTGTTGAGTCACCTCGTTCGATGTATATATGTCGTAGCCAGATTACAAAGTCCGCCGTTTTATAAAACGTCTAGGCATTTTATAAAGTGCGGCCACATTCTCAAATCATGCTTCAAAATGAAATGTTTTACAATCTGGCTAAGAATTTTAGTCGTTTTATAAAACGCTAATAAGCGACCCGCCACATTGTCAAACGCAACGATTTGTACATCCGTTTCAGATTCTTGCTAGTTCATTTCAGTCATTTTATGAACGGCGCGTTTTTACCGACGTTTCGTGTTTCGTGCAACCCAAACCAATTGTTGTGTGGGTGAGCCACAGTCACTATCTTTAATTGTACAATTATGGTTAAAGCAGAGAATACTTTATATTTATAATGCTAACACATAAAATTGTATATACAATACATACCTTTCTATACCAACTATTCTCTGCTTTAACAAAAAGACTGTTTAATATATCAACGATTCACTGCTATAAACAATGGCTGATGTTACTTTCTATAAAATCTTAATCGTAATAAACGTGTTTATACAAGCCTGAAAATTTTCTCATTTAAAAATACACATAATTATCTATTAATATTATTAATATTACAAAGACTTGTTGGACTCCACTTGAATATTACGCGATAGTTACAGGTATTTTCTCATTGTTACGAAAAGAGATAAAATCGGAAAATTATTCAATATATGTTAAGTAAAATAAATCATGAAAGAAGCAATAAAATTGATAAGTGAGTCTTACTACGTCTCGCTTACTCAATAGGAAGTCTCTTGAAATTTATTTTGGTTTGTTACGGTTACCATGACTTCGCCTTAGAAGGAATGCTTAATGGAACATGTAGAAAAACCGCGAGAAAAGGTCGGTCTCACCGTGTATGTGTACGTGTGTGTATGTGGGCATGTAAAAAGAGAGAAATGAGGGACGCTGCGATAATTCGACGCGAGCGATCCGCTCGAACCGGCCCCGATGGAATTGAATTCAAATTAAATCGAATTTATTTGCGGATCACCGTGTCCCTGCCGCTATTCTCACTAACAACGCGAATCTCTTTCGCCATTTCTCGCTATCTTCGGAACTTTTCCCATTTCCCATTTGCGATATATAATTACGTATATATTTTCTCGGTTACGCCTCTGTAATAAATCTCTCGCTAAAAGTTGCTCGTGGCACAATCTCGCGCGACGCCTCCTACATAGAAAAACGCAAAATCACACGTGATGCGATTTGAAATTTTCACACAGCTATCGTTAACATTCGTATCTCTCTCTCTCTCTGAAATATTGCGCGGACCGGTTTGCGAAATTGCGTTGCATCAAGGCGGAATGCGTTACGTGTGATTTAATAATTGAAGATTAAAAGGAAAACACGCTCGAAAATGTTTGTCCAGACATTTTTTTTTTTTTTTGCTGACGCAAGGTCTGGGCAAATATTTCCGCGGAAGTCTGGCACAACGCATGTATGTATGCACGCGGTATATATCGCGGCACCGTCGGACTCGCGCAATTTTGGCTGGACGCGTGTATTTCCATTCGCGGGCAAAAGCGCACGGAAACCTAGGAATTGCGCGGTCATCGCTGCGTTTGGGCAGAGAGTCCTGCACGGTGGCCTTTATTGGCACGTTGACCGCGGGGGTTAATTGATAGGCGTCCAGCCAACCGGATTTGAAGTTTGGTACGTCGGTTCGGCGCTTTTAATTAGAACGCGCGATGTACCGGAAAAATTTCTATGTCCGACAATGCTGCCGACCGGTGCATCGTGAATTCTCCTCTCGTAAATTCTTTTCACCTGCGGTGAACTTCTTTTTCGTACAACGAATCTCTTCTTGATCATATGATTGCAGAACGTATCGTAGGGCTTAATTCTACAAAGACGATATGCTCACCGAAGAATGAAATTTCTATTTGTTTTGTCGAGAACTCTCGCCTCCGCTTTTGCCTTGAACAACGCTCCGATGTAGGTAGATATAAGTGACGTTTCTTAATGAGAAATTAATTCTTGCAGCGAATAGTTCATGATCGTGGCTGGATTTAAAACGAGAAAAAAATTGATATTAATATACCGTGTTAATATAACCGCATGATAAACAGTATCTATATGATATATCAGTATCGCGAAAGTTTCGGTTATACACCGATATTTAACATTCAATACCAACATGATTGAATGCTTTTTTTATACAGCTTGAATTGAATTTTCTGATATCTTTCTTTTGTAGAGAGATTGAAAATACATGTTCGCGGACTTGCGATGCGTAATTCTCGGGCTGCCGTGTGGCCACTCCTGGGATCGTTGTTCGCAACTTATTAGCAGTCATTGCGGGCCCGCTTCTACTTAATGCATCGTTTATTGCGTTAGCTCTTCGATGCGTGCGTCGTCGCCGCCGTTGTCGTCGTCGCTCGGTGGCGCGGCGGCGGCGTAGGCGAAATTCCATTCCGCGCGCCACGAGTATCGTAAGTTTCTCTCGAAGCCATCGAGAGTTATCAGGGCGACCCTTTCTACCGGCTAATGCCCGCCTAAGGAGCTACCGTGCCTAACGATGCGTTACGACGATTGTCGAGAAACGAGCACGAACGCCCACGAGGTTAACACTTTCACAGACGATAAATCTTCACCGGCCAATCGCCGGTCGCGAAATTTTGTGCCGCTAATGCCCTGGCAATTAGCCGTGCTGCTTTTTCCGAGAGACAGTGCTCGAACTTTTATATAGTAACTTGAACGAGCCAAACTTTTATTACCTCCATCTGTCATTTGAAATTTGAATTATTGAATTATTTATATATAATATTTATTATAAAACATGATATATACCTATACAAGTTTTCTGTTTCTCATAAAAGAGAATATTTGTACATATTACTTATGACATTTAAATTTTTGCTGTTATAAAAATATAGTGTATTTAATAAGAATTTTTCTTCTTTTGTCTGGAAAACAAGCTGTCTGGATAAAAATTACCAGCTGCTACGTCAATATCTTGATGTAATATTAAAGCGTTTCGCCGCGAGGCTCTGATCTTCGATCGCGCGATCATGCGCGGCGAGCCGATGATTTATTGTGCCACGCTATACAACAAAAAAGAAGCGGCGGAGCATTATCAGGACGTTGCGCCTGCCTTTTTGTAACGCGTTATTGAGGGTCTGCTGTTATCGCGCAAAAGGTTTTTCAGATAACGGCCTGTTGAACATGCATGACGCGTGCGCGAGTTTCAATTTGGTGAAATTCTCGCATCCCGCAGCCCCATTGACGTATTCTCGATAATTTTCCATTTTTCCTTCGACTATAGACATGAGAAGTGTGGAAATTTTGATTCGATCGACGTGTCGCAATATCTTGCAAACGTTCTGAGATTTTTTCCAATGATCCCTCGCGCGCATTATTCGATTTGTTTAACTCATCAAGATTGCTTAATGAAAGAAACAACTTTTTAATCTAAGTATATAATTTTTATTGCATTTTTTATATTTTTTATACATATTTGACGAATTATGGTAACAATATGATGCGTAGCTCCTAAAATTATATTAATAAACTCGAACTGTCAACACGAAATTCATTCGTCTCGACTTGGCACGGAAGGGGAGTCGCGCACGGTCCAGCGTTCTTCGCGGGATCCCGTTTAGTATCGTCCCGCCGCGCGTATGATCGAATGCACGGTGATTTTATGCGTTCGTGCGCTCCGCCACGCTGACAAGAGAGGCCGATGTCGAAAGTCGGCCACGGACGTTCGCGTAAGGTCGTTACGTCACATAATCACGATCCGACGAAAATTGCTAGCGATCGCCTGAAGACCAGATAAACCACATCCTCACGCGCCACCGTCTCTTGCGTCGAAGATCGTAAAAGCTATTTTATTTTCCGCATTTAGATACGGGTTACGGGTGAAAAGATGCGCGTATGTAATCGGGTGAAAATACGAGGCCATGAAAGCCGATATATAGTCTCGGTACAGCTCGGATTTCGATGATGCGCGAGCACGTTTCGGTTGTGGTGTCAGCGATGTTGCATTTTACTTTTTCCGTCGAGCGTTGAAAGTCAAAAAGTCGTCGAAATTACCGGCGTTCTCGATCGCTGCCTATCACCGTGCGCACTCCGCGCGAGAGGCAATGCCCGAAAAAGCAGGCGAAACGTAGTCGTAGAGCATGAAATAACGATAAAAATTCCGGGAGCGTGTTTTGTCATTCTCTCACCACCCTCGTGCTCCTATTTCTATTTCCCTGTCATCGCCGGGGAAGCCTCTATCGTATCGGGCGCTCTATTCACGGCTCATAGATTCTTAAAGCTTTCTCACGCGGCGTCGGCTCCGACCGGCATGGGCATTTGCATCACAACGCGAGAATCGTTCGTAATATACGGCGGACGATGCCATAAGCACGGAAGCATCGATTATTCTTTTGGCCGCTCCCGCCGTTATCCGCCGTCGCCGTCGCGATTAC
The DNA here is from genome assembly GCA_035220615.1 of Leptothorax acervorum. Lineage (NCBI taxonomy): Eukaryota > Metazoa > Arthropoda > Insecta > Hymenoptera > Formicidae > Leptothorax > Leptothorax acervorum. The sequence continues at coordinate 1,029,152 of JASTWQ010000042.1, read as the reverse complement.
AGTGCGATCCCGTGCTTGCCCTTCTCTCTCCGGTTCCAACCAAAAGGACATACACGGTGTTCGCATTGTGCATTGTGCATCCCCGCGGCGCGGGCGCGGGGGATCTCAAAGTCGACTGAATCGCGCGACTTGTGTAAAATCGATGAAATAAATTCTGTCTCGCCTCCTCGAGACGCGCCATCGCAATTTCAGGGCCTCTCGGTGTCACTCACGTATTCTGCATATTGTCATGCCGTCATTTTACTGGAAATTGCGTGTAACGTGTAACATTATGCGGCGGGCGCGGGCCGCTCCCATCGCATTAAATTTTAATGACGGATTCTCTCTCAACAATTTAAGATGGATTTTTTCGTTAACGGCAGCTGTCGAGACGGTAATACTTTTTGGAATACAGAAAACCGTAAGCAAGTAATTTTTGGGGAATTAATCGTGGAATTATTCGAGAAAGATTTAACTTATTAGGAGATAAGAAGGATAAAATAAACGTATCTTATTTTTCGCGCAGTTGTGAACTGGAATCCATTTTCAAAATATTTATTTAAATTAAATAAGTAGAGCGTAGTTTATTAATTAATTTCAATACTGATACATTTCTCTGGTCGAAGCTGATTGTTTCTCGGTTATTCATGCGGCTTATTGTCTCGCTTCATGGTTGGATGGTACACGATGGGAGGAACGGCTAATAAGTCGTTTGCGAGCCACCGAATTTAATTGGCCGTATTGAAACGGCTCGTAAGTCAACTAGACAAAAGAAAATGTCAGGTAGGTCAAGAACCGGTTTACCGCCTTAGCGGTATTATACATACTCGGATCGTATAGGTACCCAGGTCCTGTCTCCGGATTCGATGCATACGACGCTCTCTTTCTCTCTGTCTCTCTTTCTACCTCCTTTCCTTTTCTTCTTTCTCCCCTTTCCTTCTGCACCTCCTTTCAGACGGTGTGCCTTAATTGCAAAACTTTTTCGTCGAATTTCTACGGTTTCTCAGAAGATTGGTAATCACGAGAGCTCTCTTCCTCTCCGCGTCTCTTTTTTTCTTCCTTTCTCTCTCTCGCTCTCTCTCTCTCTCTCCTTCGCTCTCAAGCGCTATCCGTTTCTTGTTCCTTCTGTTCTACCGGGGGGCATTTTCTTAGCACGCGAGCAGGCACCGATGTGATTTGCGCTCACGATCGTTATACGGTTTCGTTCCGAGGAAAAAGGAGGAGAAAAAACGATGCGAGGAGGGACGAGAGAAAGAGAGAAGCAAAGGCCAGAGGCTGCCTATGGGCGAGTGCGCATCATCCCGGGACGAAAAGGACGAATTGAAATGCGAGAGAGCGCGGGCGCAGAGGCGGATGATGATCGATCGCCTCTCTCGAGGCCTTGAATTCGATTTTAGCTTCCGGCGACGCGACGGGAGGAATGCATACCGTACACCACCTCGTTTCTGCATTTCTTTCTGTGTGTTTTTTTTTACCACCTCTTCTTTTCCGTATTCCGTTTCTCCCTCCTGAAAAAGTCGTCGAGTTTTCCGACTGCGCGCGAGATCCGATACTCTCCGTATCGGATCCTGGCGATTTTCCAGATGCGCGCATTCGATCGCGCGGTTGAAGGATGTCATCGGGAGAGGATGGGCCGGGGCCAGACCCTCTCGACCGAGCGAATTATTTCAGCGGTCTCGATTTTTCGATATTGCACTCGGAATGACATGGCGGTTTCTCGATGAGACGCGCCCGATTAATACGTTTCCCGCGTCAGATTTTTCGGGGTTTTTCATCGGCAAAGCGAATTTTGTCCGATAATTAAATCGCCGTACTTTTATCTCAGCTCTGATGCTTGAACTTGAGTCACGTCACCGTCGCTAGTATTTAACACACAGTAACGGTTGCTTCAAGCAACAAAGTTTGCGGAACGAAACTGCCCGCGGGCTGTCGCCCCCGAGTTTAGATATCGAGCCCGAGATATCATTAAATGCGTTTTACTCCGGCACCCGATTAAGTTCTCAGATATTAATCAGAGCACGTTTAAAATAGCGAATCGCGCGCTCGTATATCATCGATATCCGCGATATCGGTACGCGGCGGCGACTCTCGCGCGGCGCGCTCGTAAAAGCGCGAGAGCAGCGACTATAAATAGAACGGCACGGCCGAGGCGCTTTTCAGGGTAAACCGACTTACTCGGAGAAACTTTATTAAACGAGCCCGCGCGCCATTAATCACTCAACGACGGAAATGCGTCTGGCCGGTAAATAAATGAAAGCTCCTAGGCCGTAGGATATATCGGATCGAGGGTGGTTGGCTGGCTAGCTGACCGAGAGAGAGAGACAGAGAGAGGGAGAAACTTTATAACCCTCGATCGAACGTTCTCGTACCTGTACGTTCTCTTTCCGCCTCTTCTTTTCCATCCTCCCTTCTCTTTCAAAGGGAGGACTTTTTGACGAAATTTGCGCCGCGGTAGAAGAGAGACGAGCCGAGACTTCTCTTGGGCGGACCGAGGAGGAAAAAATCGATACGAGAGAGATCCTGTTGTATGACACTCTTCTCCCTTCGCGATTTGGCATGCCCGACGCATGGGGGCCAAGGCTCTATTTCTAGCACGGTCAGCGTGCCAGCGACAGAGAAGTGCAACGGATCCGCTATAAACTGCTTTCGTGTAATGGCGACCGATAGCGAGATCCCTCTAACGCGTAATCCCTCTCTCGCGAAATAACGCGTTCGCAGAAGAGATTTTCGTAATGAAGCACGTTCGAGTTGAATTTCGCAGATGGTGGCATATAATATCCAGCATTTAAACGACTCTAAGCCAAGCTGGCAAAATCTCTACGCTTTCCTTGTTTCAATTAAAAGCCAGAAGCTGCGGGTATGGCACTTAGCCATTCATATGACGGTTCGTGTTGCAACGCTACATTGTTCTGGGAAAATGAAAAGGCCGCACACACTAAATCCTAACGCGGAGTTTGAGTCAGGTGTACAATCTACGTTCACTTATATTATACCGTACATTATACGTTCACTCGTCTGATCTCAACTTCTCTCGTCAGAAAGCTCAGATTGGATCGCCTTTGTCAATCGTCATCACAGTTACGCCTATACAATGTATAAAGAAACGACCATAATTCTGCCTGCTTTTATCATCTCGATGTGTGAACTTTTCCGGTCGACCTTCCGCGCCTCGGCGGAAATTGCTTCCAATCGACAGCCTCCTTGATTCAACCCTCGGGGTATCGAACGCAATAACATTCAATAACGAGTAACATTCAATAGCGAGTATCGCGAAGCGTATATAAATTTACTTATGTTTCTCCGTTCTTGAAATTATTTTCTCCGTTTTATATCGTATCCTGGCTCGACCTGCCTTGAATTTTCGCGAATTGTAGATTGTCTTGCGTCACGGCCCAGTATCCCTCCGAGTCATATATCACGCGACTTCCCGTTAAACCTTTACGTTCGCTCGTATTCTCGGCTTTCAATGTTACGTCCTGCCGGCCAGGCCGTTTCTTTTTTCGGTCGATCGTAAAGTTGCGGACATGCCGGTCCGGGCCGGTCCGGGCCGGTCCGGGTCCCGGGATATGGTATCGTGGTTGCGGATCGGCGCCGATTTAATTCGGCACGTGCACATACGTATGCACCCGACGAACAACGCGCGCATACGAGGCGAAAGACGTCGCTCGGTTGGATTTTTACGAACCGGTCGCGATGGGAGTTTTTAAGAGCGCGGCCGAAATAGCGTTTTTAAAGCTGGCAAGCGTGCTGCGCGTATCGAAGAAAGAAACCTCATCCTCCGTCTCGATTCTTCCTGCGTCTGAAAGCTTGCGGTGTACCTTGGGAACCGAGCTATCGGTAGAAAATACGCACGATTCGTTCCACGGTTTCTTTGCCACTTTCTCCCGAACGAGCGATCGGCGCGGGCGCTCGCCCATGATAGACGAGACTATTCCATCGTTTAAGAATAAGTAAGGCATGGGCGGAACGAATCTTGAATCGGAAATTGTTTCTTTTTTCTGTAAACTTTTAAACTTTTTTCCCCCGCGTGCGATATAGGTAACGAGTAATCTAAACTAGCGGGTATAAAGAGTTTTATATCTCTTTCTACGATGCGAAAATAAATTAAATGTCGTTTGTATATTATATACATATTGTTTGTTGAACATTTTATTGTAGGTATTATAGTTCATATTTATTAAATTTATGTCCACAAATCGCTCATTTGCTACAACAGCGACATAACTCAAAAATTGTCACTTTTCAATTGTTTGCGAAAGAATGATGAGAATTCAATACACCGAATGAATAACTAATATATAAGATACTTTTGTTCCTCTACAATCAGTTATTACACCAAAATTGCATTAAAAATGTTATTACCTACAAAATTTTAATGATTCAAAACATTCAAATTTATTTTCTGGAAAACTTTGTTTTTTGAGTTATGTCATTGTTGCAGCAAATGAGCGAAATATGAAATAAAAAATGTAGGCTCTTCGAGTTCATTGAAAAATTCCATTACGTGAAATATGAGCGTGAATTGCAGTCATCTTTCATCACTTCTCGACTTAATCGAGTGCAATTCTATCAATGCAATACTATCGTTGTGCGTCAGATGTTATCGTGCCGATAAGTATTATCGCATTCTACGTCGAAGACGCGGTAATGAGGTCCACGTATTACAAGGACGTAACTTATCTTGCCTCGCGGACTTCTCGCAATTTCTTGTCCGCGAATTCTTTTTCTTCCACTCGCGGACTTTTCGTTTCTGGTTCGCCGCGCACCACGGCAAACTTCCCGAGGCTTCCGACACGGCGCGTGTATCTAATTGACCGTAAACTTCACGAAATTAAGCAATTGTGAACTTAAGATTATATTCTAATTATTGTAATATACATTTTGAATATAGATTACAGTGTACAATATACTAAAAAAAAACGAGATGTATTTTACACCATAGAAATGGAGGTCAGGAAATTAAATTGTTAAACAACGCGCGACAGAGTGACAGAAATGAAGTTTGAGCTGTTGCAAATTTATTGGTGAATTGGTGAAAGAAAGGACCCCATCGTCGAAATTGCTACGAAGATTCCACGATAATGCTTAGTCGTTCCCGCGGACTGTTGCGGGCTTCCCGTTATACTACTAGCACTCAGGAGCTACTCGGTTGCGGTAATGCCGAGGGATATGCAATTTACGTGAGTCTTTAATTTACAATCGGCCGAGAGCGGTTCTTCAAAGCAATCCATGATTCCTGCGATCCTAGCTTGGGGTCGCAACTTCAATTGCGCGACTTTTAATTGCATTTGGTAATCGAGCGAAAGAGCATATATCCTGGGTATAATTAACCTTCGGCGATCTTCCTTCGAAGAACCTTGACACGCGCGTCATCGTCCAGTAACGCACAGTTCATTAATGGGGAGATAGCTCTCTGCCGTAGTTCGAGCGTTGATTAACGCTAAAATTCCACGTTCAACGCCGAACGAGGTACGACATATTACGGGCAATCTCTTGGACCTCTTCTTGCATTCATTGGGCGCGCTACCAGACCGACCAGACACACGTGATCAGCGTGATTACCGTATTCGGGGCACCATGTCGCAAGCAATCTCTGTTATCACTGGCGAAGGCCGTGTTCGCGATACGCGCCGCGTCTTGCGTATCTCGCGGAGAAACGCCGACGCGTGTGCACTCAATGCGAGCTCCTGCGTGCTTCTGAAGCTCTTCGGCTTGGCTCGAGTATCTCCGCATCGCGGCCGAGCCGTGTCATGCAACTTGTGGGGGGTACAACGCGACTGAAAGTGCATGCGCGGTGCATTCGCGATTCTCTCTTTTCTCTCCCTGCCTCCTCCCTCTCGAACTCGCGCCGCCGGCCGCCGTCTCGCTCGGCTCGAATCGACTTCGGTCTTGCGGGAGTAGAAAGACATCGGGCACGTCGACCGCAATTATCGTGGCAATTCGTCCTGAACGAAGCGCGGGGGACGGCTTTTTCCACCGAAGGATGGATGCACCGTTGCACGGCCGCACCGTCGCGGATTTTCGCCGGGAAAGTAGCGCGACGTAGATCGTCACGTTACTCACGAAACGAAGGCGGAATCAAACTGGTCTCCGTTCATCGATTCGCGATGAGGTCGCTAGGTACTAGGTCGTCGTAGCCACGATATTTTTTATGCGTATACTCTTGCACAATTAGATCCGGGGACTAGCGGGAAGGACACGAGGGTCAAGAGTCATAAAAGGTTCGAAAGATCCGCGTATCCGAGTAATATATCTGTTTTATGAAATCGCCCAATTTCTTCCAGAATAAATTTATTAATAATACCTTTTATATGACTTATGGAGAGAGAGAGAGAGAGAGAGAGAGAGAGAGATTTAAGTAGATGTTGATTATGGGAAAAGACAATGAAAAGATAATTAGCGTGTAAAAAGTAACGAAGAAATCTGCAATCTTGAACATTGCATATGATGGTTATGAATAACTCTATGATGTACGATTCGGTAGGAACTGTGATGTAAATTATAAACTACACATTTATTCGTAATTCGCGGGCCTATTAAGCGTATAAAGGCGAGCGAAATGATCGCCGAGTAACTTCGAGTGAGATTTTCAGTGGCGCTGTACTTGATCTCCTTTCATTTTCGCGATATATACGCGCGACGTATTGTGTGCACGTCGCTCCGTTTCGCGCCGCTCGATCGAGTCACTTTTCGTCGATTTTTGCCAACGAGCGCAATACGGAGCGCAATCCGCTTACGCGGCACGTTTTGAGTTGTACAAATAGCCTTGCGTCTCAATCCTCTACTTGGTGGCGCCTTATTATGCTTAAGTTCGTTATCGTCGGTTATACGCTTCGCACATGCATACGCGCCCCTGTTGCCAGGCACGGATGCAACGAAGCGAGACGAGCGCGGAGCAGTCTCTTGCCTGGAATTGCTGAAAAGCACTTCAGAGATTTTCGGATTCTCTTTGCTGTTTATATAATCTTATCTCTTGGCAACAACATCAAAATTATAAGACCAGTGTTTGAATACAAAAAAGTCAATGCAAACTTGTTTTAATAAAACTTTTACAATATTTGTTCGATTGAATAACGTTGTATAAATAAATGTTGGTACGAAGTTGACGTTTTATGGCGAAGATATCAGAAAATATTGCGTATATTAGCAGCATTCAATGGCACCGATATTTCATAGTTTCATTCGGCAATGCATCCAACCGATATCTCATTTCCCATATCGGGAAACGGCGATTCTATCAATTCCATGACACGGATATGTCTCTTGTCAATTTATAGCACATACTTACTCGCACGAAAGTATCGTGTTGCTCGGGATAACTGTACGAGCGCGGGCGAGAACATCATCATCGTCGCCGTCGTCGTCAGAGTAGTAACTGCAGATATTGGTCCTGACCTATCCCACAAGGATAGTCCGAGACCGATGATGATGACGACGACGGCGACGATAACGACGAGGAGGCTCTTGCGGGCAACGTCGTGAATCCCCCGTCTCTCTTTCTCACATACTCATATCAGCTAGGCGACATAAACTTCTTTATTCCTCTTCTCGTTCGCGCTCTCTATCGCGAAACCACTCGTATCTTATCCACCGTCTCTTCCTTTTCGCTGCCGTCCTCCTCCCGGCTCCCCGCCTTCGTCCCCCTGCTCTCTCCCGCCATGTTTGCGGCTTGTTCCTTCCTTCTCCTTTTCCGCCTGAGGGCGTGAAATACGAAGTCGCGTGTGACAGAAACGAGGTCGTAGCTCTTAAGTTACGGGAGGAACAACCCGGCTTTTCTTACGTATACGTGCGCCACGTACGGCGGGGGCTCCTCGCGCTCTCCTCCGCTTCTTCCGCGAAACTTCCGCGAATGTGGACTATACACACCGCCCTTCTATCGCGTATCGCCATCGCCACCACCGCCAGCATCGCGTATAGCTTCTCTCTGTCCGTCGCGGCCGCTGAAATTGTTTGGCCATTTTTCACGGCCGCTGCGCTGGAACACTCTCGCGAGGTTCGCGTTTGCACATCACGATAGGTCGGCTGAATTATACTTGGTCGGACAATAAATTTTCCGCAAATTTATCGCCGCGCGCGCGTACATCGGTGCTTTCTTTCTCTCTCTCTCTCCCCGAGAAACGGCTCGTCATTCCCCTTTCTCCACTCCTCTCTTCACGTATGTATGTAAGAGCTCTCTCGCATCTTCCGGGCAATTCGCTCTTAACGCACGGACTCTTTCCCTCGGTTCAAAATTCCTCAAATCTAGAATCGATACCGAGAAGAATCGTTCTTTAAGCATCAGTCAAAATTCTGTTAAAAAGAATAAGAGGAACGTTTTGAAAATATATCTATTTAAGTAGTCACTTTAATTAATATAACGTTATTAAGATAGATTAACATTTCGTTATATAAAAAAGGTTTCTTTTTTTTATAAGTTCATCATTCTATTACGCACACATACGCGTCCTGAAATTTTGGTATTACGCAAACTTCGTATTTTTCAGTAATTTATTATTTAAGCATTATTTAATTATTGTCCGCGCGGTGAATATTACTTTATATTTATATTATTTTATTTTATTTTGTCTCACATTTACGCAGATTATCTCGTTGCCTTTCAAAGAGTTTATTCCCCGTTAATGTAGCACTAATTAATATAGAATAGAATATTTAATTAGTAATATGACACATGAATGTTCCCTTGTGGGAATTGTAGAGACAGTCGGGGAGGATTTATTCCGCGATTGGATAAAGCGATACAATCGCAATTCTTTTTATGATCCCGAACGTAGAAACATAGCGCTGTAGTTTTGTCCTTTTTCTCGTTTTTCAGTGATCATCGGACTTGTTTCGCCGGGTCTTTAGTCGGACGCGGTGCGTCGTTCCTTCAGGGTAGTTTATTACCCGCCCCTGCCTTCGCTTTCCTCCCTGCGCCTTCTCGTTTCTGTGTGCTTCTCTCTCTTTCTTTTCTATCTCTCCTCTTGCTCTCTTTTCAAGCTTCGATTAATCACCGTGGCTTCTACCATCGATCCTATGAAAAGAATAATCACCAACCACCACTACCACTTTCCTTCGTGCTACGTAATCTTGCGCATCGTTATCGAGGCGAACGCCTTCGATCAAATGAATCGATCGTGCTTTAGCTGGAAGTTATGTTTATCTCTCGAATTTATTTAATATCTAAAAGAATGTGTTTTGAAGACGAGAAGTATTTTATATTTTCCAGACTACAGAGATGTTTTATAAGCTGAATTCTATTTTATATCTTATTTTCGGATATTCGTAATATGTATCCTGCAATTTATATTTTGAGATCATATCTCTATATGTCTTTTATATCTTAATATTTAGAAGTAAAATTTCATATCAGCAAAAATACGGACATTTTGCTATGTCACATGGTATTAAATGTTACTGATAAAAAATGCAAATACGTTATTAAATTATCGTGTAATAGTATTTATGAATGGAAATTTTCTAGAGAGTTGTTAGTTGCAAAATATGACAGATTTCTGGAAGTTATAAATTGGAGTATCTCCAAATGAGATAAATGCGAGTTAGAATGCGGCCTTCATTTGCTGATGTGATTAAGGACTAGGACGTTTATTAACGTACTTCGGGGAGCACTGCCGTGATTCACCTCGCCATTGCTGGAAGTCGCTTGAAGCCGCGCCAAAGTGTATTAACTCGCATAAATCCAAACTTAACTCTCGGATGATCAATGCACTTCTCGTGGGACAAACAGCGATCCGTCGCTATACGCCGGCGCGTCGTCGTTGCAGCGCTTGCTGCAGCTCAGGATTTCCTGAGAAATCGCATGATCGGATTCAGCGAATTAATTTTGCGCCTTCGGCAAAATTCAGTTCGGCGAATTTACTTTGCATTTTTTGAATGCACTTTTTAATTCCGTTTTATTTAATTCATTTGATTTTTAGAATTAGTATATGAAACGTTTATTGAGCGTCTTTCTCCGTTTTACAAAAATGATTTAATAACATGCGGAATTATAATTATACATATTTGCTTGCAACAATAAAACCGCGACAGTTGGCATATATCATCTCCGTGTATATTAAAATTAAATCTACTAGAATTATAGAGCGGCTGTAATAAATCATGTAATGCTCAGAGTTGTCGGCATTCATTTTTAGAATGTCTCCGTCATTTTGCTTTGAGAATCACTGTCGCCGCTGTCTAATCTGACCGACTTGCTCGCGAGCCGCATACACCGAGTTTCACTCCCATCGTTCGAGGATTCTCGAGTGCGAGGTGAGGAGTCGATTTAGCTACCGGTTTTCACAATCGGGACTTATGACTCGTGTCCAGTATGCCCGCCTCGCTGGCTTCCTTAATCCAATCCCCATCCTCTCTTCTCTCTCTCTCTCTTTCTTTTTCCATCTCGATATGATACATTAATCAATTTAATGCACAACGTATCGCGTGTACTCAGATTTAGCTTCCTTCTCTTCCGCATACATTCTCTCTTTTTTTTATCTCGTTCTTTTTCTCTGTTATTGTATTCTTGAAGATTGGTAATGTTCTTGTTATCGCTAATAAAAAAAATGAATAAAGATAAGAAGCGGACGGGAAATTTGTTCTTTTTGTTTTTCTAAATTCCGTTTAACGCCGATTTACAATCAGTGCGATAAAATAAACGAATAGCGTGAATAAAATTAATGGAGGTAAAGTTATTGTCCGCGTGACACAACGCGTCTCGCACATTTAATGAACTCTGAAAAGTCATTTGTCTCTTTGCCTTTTTTCTGTAATATCTTTCTTACAGGAAGTTTTTCAAATATCTGACTGTAAGAAGTGGCTTTCGAAAGCTCCGTCGAAGTTTTTTCACCGAGATATTTCGAAAGATGAAAATTTATTACCGTTGTTAATAAATTATTATTAACTTGTTAATTGATCATTAATTTAACTTTGGAGATTGGAAACAAGACGGATTGTTAATAATTTTTTGTATTTTCTTTATTTTTTGCACGGTTAATATCTTGCTGTATTGTATCTCGTAATTGCGAAATTGGCGCATGATGATCGGCGGTCCTCTCGAAAAGCATTAATAATTTAATAACGCACCTCCGCGTTTACGTAGTATGTTTTCTTATAATTCTTTTTTTTTTTTTTTTTTTTTTTTACGCGACTCTTTAATTTGCCACGAAATTATAGACATCAGAAAGGCTGAAGTACAACGAGGCACAGTGGAACTTGCGAATTACATCACATTTTACCGTCTACCGGTGCACGTCTCGCGTCGCGAGACGTAAAAGAAAAAGAAGAAGAAAAAACAGAATGAAAAAGAAAAAGATTAGTCGGCGATGACCTCGATTTCGTGCACGTCGTCGTTTTTAATCGCTATAACGCCCCTGGGCACGGCGTGGAGTAACCGTCATGTAGTTGGAGACTGCAGCATGTTCAATTCCAAGTCCTTACTTTTTCTTAGCCCGAGGAGATATCCAGAAATTAAGTGCAGTAGAAATTCAACTGTCACAATAAAATGCTATTTTAGATCAAGAAATACCGTTTGCTCATTAAATCACGCAGAATGAAAATGAAATCATCCTCAGGATTTATTGCTTCATTAATGCAGAGTTTATGTGCTTAAGTGGACTGTATCACAATTTAATAAATTGCTCGTAACTTTAATCTTTTGAACGGTGAAAAAAAATCAACATCTCGTTTAATGATAAATATAATGAGTCATGTCTCGTAATTTGCATTCTCAAAAATATCAAATATTATATCTTTTAAGTGTAATTTTAAACGAAAGAGATGTGTATGCTGTATTTAGAGAGAAATTTCTATGCGATGACAGCTAGACGTTTCGAGATCGTCCATTGTCGATAACGTCTGTTCGATAACTTCGACTCGAACGTCGAGTGTGACTGTGACGCGAAAATTTTATTATGCGAACGCCCGCAATGCGCGCGCGTACAACAAATATTTAATTATCCGCACTAGCGAAGCGGCAGAATTTTAATTCGACCAAGGGGAGCTTCGTATGAAAAAAATGAGAAAAAACCCTCCGTTCAAAAAAGAGAGAGAAAGAGAGAGAGGACTGCTCCCTGCCTCGCGTTCGTTTCGGACATTAAAATTCAAGAGCGGACATCATTGTAGGTGCGCGCGCACGGACGACGCAAATTCTATTAGAACGAATCCAATAAAGAGGCGCGACTGTCTGCATCCGCGCACGTCCACGCGAGGTTTCCTCCTCGACTTAGCTCGACGGATTATCGAGAGGTCGAAGGGGAAAGGTCCGACAGACTTTTTGGCAAGTGCCAAAATTCGCGAAGGATCATTATTAGACGTTTTCTAGTTGACTCGTAAAAATCCTTAACATTGAAAGTTTACGTTAGATTTGCTTTTCATTATTAATATTATACGGGGGATATCACGCGATATTCAATGTAACATAGCATTATAGCAATATAGCTTAAGGAGGTACGACTATCAGGTCAAATCCGAATTACTGATTTAAAATTTTTGTGTAGTTTTGTAATGAATCTTACCGTGTGTGAAATTGCAAAACGATTTACCACGCGTTTCTGAGATATTCGCTTTAAAAGTTACAGAAATTGCAACTATATAGATATACTCCCTAATATCATATTATGTATCTCTGCTCCTATATGCGGTAAAAATAAATTAAATTTTTATGTTACACTTCTGACATCGAGAATTGCAATCACGGTTTTTTAATTTTTTAAGTTAAATTTTTTGTAGGTAATTTTTAAATGATTTATTTAAACAATATTAAGTATAAAAATAGGACAAAATTGCGATTTTTACGCTTTTTCTGTCCCAATGATAACATGTTGTTTATGAATCATTTCTGAGACTAGCTTTACACTGTTTAATCATAAAAACAAAATTATACTATACATATACATAAGAAACAGTCGTACCTCCTTAATGAGATAGTACGTGACGAGAAGAGGAGGAGGAGGGGAGTGAAGAAAGCGCATGAAGGACCTCACGAGGAAGTCATCTTGTAGGTCGAAGCCTGGTGTCCTCCACGTTCTTCCTTCGTCTTCCTTTCTTCCACAATTCACTCCTCCTTTTTCCCGACAGTAGTACTCGAGCCGTTGTCTCTCCAGCTCGCCTTTCACGGATGCTTACCGTTATACGCTCTCGCATTATTAGCGTAATCATAGCGCAGCCCGACGCCGGGAGCGTGGCCTACATTTTCTCAATGCATAATCAATGATTTATTTCCCCCACTGTTACGGATGATCCTTTTCTGTTTTTGCCGCTCTCGTAGTTTCAGCCGCTTTCATGTTCCGACGGTACCGTCTAAGAGCCGAACGATTTGCAGTTTGGGCGTGATTTTAGCAAATATTTATCTAAAATGGTAAAACGAGACGCTTATTCGATCTATGGCTCGCATTCCGCGGATAGCAAGGTATTGTAATTTTCGCTTTTCAATTTTTGCAAACTCGTTAAAACCGACTTACAATTAGTTTAAATTTTAGGAATGAGTATAACAAATAAACCGACGAGACACGAGGAGAAAGCCTTTTCCGTGGACTTTCAATGCGCCTATTGCACGCAGGCCTCTTGTTGCATCCCTACCTTCGGCATCCTCTCGGTCTCTCCTCGCTTGTCTTTCCTCATTGGCTTGCAGCACGGCGTATCTCTCCGCCGCCTCCAGAGGAAGAAAAACCTGACCTATCGTACGCTGTCCTCTTCTCTCTTTCTTTCCCTCTCCACCGTTCTCTAACGCCGGTCTAACGCCGCCCTGGAGTCAATCCTTTCACTGCCACGCGAGCGGCAACTTAACGATGTCATTTCGGGCCAACGACCGCTGATGCGGTTCGAACTTCGGTCGGAACTCAAGTTCGTCCTCAGCGCGACTATAAGGAAGGATATAATAATAAAAGTTAAAATAATTTATGAAAATTATTTATAGCAAGAAAATGTTATTGATAAACGGTGATACGAAACCGTCGATTCACCGCGAAATATCCTTGAACGAAGATGGAAAGGGTTACGACGTTGTGGAAAGGACGAGAGCGCAGGACCAAATTTATTGGCAATGATTGCACGGACCATTGGCATCTCCGAGCGCTGCCGCCGTGTGTATATTCCTCCTTTTTTTTTTCCTTTAATCATGCGCGAGAGCGTGCTTCTGGAATTATTTATAAACCGGTTTTGTTTCCGAAGCCGTGTATCTGTAGACGGAAACGCCAATAACTCTCCTGGCTCCCGCGCATTAAAAAAAATCGACGAACAGGAACAAACTTCGCGAGGTTATCGCGAATCTCTCATCTCTGTAGTATCTTATTTATATACTTATATCATTATACTGCTTGTTGACGTGTTACCGGGACTTTTTCGCCATGGTGAATCGTCGATTTCACGACGGAGAGGTATCATCCATAAAAAGAAGTCTGAGGTCTCATCTCGGGGATCTTTGGATTTCATCTTGAATCTCCCTTTCCTCTCTTTCCCATTTCGAGTCGATTCCCCGTCCGAGTCGCATCTTTACCTTCTTCCCTATTCTTTGCTCTCCTGCCGTATCAGCAGTTTTTCCGTAGCTGTCGCCAGATTTTGTAAGAAGTATTTTGTGACGAATCACAAAATTTTATAATATTTTTCATACTTTATAAATCTTTAATAAATGTAATTAAAAGAAATTGATAGCTATTCAAGTACACTTAAGAGATTACGCGATTTAATAATTTTATTTATGACGCAATTACACTATTGTTTTTAGTGCCGTGATAGTGATGATAAAGAATAATAACGATAATAATAAGTGGACTGTGAGAAATAATACATTTATACCGATTTATGCACGATTATCATAGACTATATTGCGGACCGCTAAAATAACAGGACGAACGATAAAGGAGTCTCTTCGACTATCCTACTTTCTTTTCACGTACGAGTAGCGGCCATTGGCTACTCGAGAGATCAATATGCGCAATATATATGCTGACATCGACTTTAGATATGCAGATCATAAAGCGCTTGCCGATGTCTCGACACGATTTTGCAATGGAGATCGAATACATCGCCATTGCGAATCGTTGTACTCACAAAGTTACAACAGTCCTGAAGTACCTAAACACTCATTCGACAAAATGAGTAATTTCGTTATATAAATAGTATCATTATACTATATGCAGTTTTAATAGTAATTATAATGATTAAGAAAAAGAATTAGTACTCAAATTATACGCGGTGAAAAATATCTTTAACTGTAACGATCTTAGCTACATCTTTTCATTAACGTTTTACAATAGCGTGACCGAAACTGTACCGAAAACGGGCTCCAGGCTCTTGCCTTTCTCACCTTAATCGCCAATCCGCCTCCGTTTGACATAGCTATTAATTCGCTCGTGTTTTGACGTGTATTTTTATCTCCTGCGCGTGTAGAGACACGATCCTCGAGAGATTACTGCTCACGATCGATCACGGGACGTAACGGGCGCGTCTGATATGCATATGACAACGGGGTTTACACGTGTCAGAATTATGGCGCTCGCCAAAAGGAGCGGAGCAAAGCTGCATGCGCGCGTAGGCATGCAAAAAAATCTTACGTGGGCAATTTACCCGCGTATAAGAATACGAAAAATATCACCGGATTTTCCCGCGTTCTTTTTGTCGCTCTTTTTCCCTCTCTTCCCACCTCCTCCTTTCTATTCTTATATTTCCACATATTCTTTACGCTTGATGTTACGCACGTCTGTTTATTTTCAGTTAAGTACTGTGCACCACCCTGTAGCCGGGTAGTACTGTTTAACTACTACCTTTCTGCCTTTTCATCCTTCTTCTATTCGCTTTCGCCCGTAATTCCATGGTTAGCTGGATAATAGTTATGTAACCGTTAACGCAGCCCCGCGATACAGAGTGCAACCGAGCTAATCGTCAAATATTTGCTGAGCCGTATTGCAACGGTCCCGCCGCTATCTCGCTCTGCGCCTCTTACACACGCTCCTCCTCCACCTCCCCCTTGTCTTATCCGTCTGTTTGTGCACGCGTGACGAATGCTTGCGCAGCAGCAGCATCAGCAACGGCAGCAGTACCATCGTTGCACGAAGCACGGTGGCGACCACGGCCAACAGGATTTTCTCGAGGAGGCCTGCGAGTCCCTGACCAACCGCACCCTTCCTCACAACACAACGCGGCACGAACAAACGAGAGAAACACCTTTCTCGAGAGATGTGTCGCATAATGATTTTTTAAAAAGATGAAATAATGAAAATTGAATAACTCTGATTATATATTAATATATAATTAATGATTAAATAAGGCAAGATTTTTATGATTAATTGATATGATACGTTCGCGCAAGAATCGGATAATTATTCTCGCTCTTGAATTATGATGCAAGACTAAAATATTGAAATAATGTAAATTCCTTTTCTTCGCCAGTGAATAATAATAAGCAGAAATCGTTTGTTTCGACCAAACTGGCAATCTTTATTCAATTGATTGACACAACGTTTCGACTGAGATTCCGGTCCTTATAAAGTGTAATCCTTCATTGAGGTGGGACACCATTATTAGGTCAAAGGTGTCTATCAAAATAATGTAAAAATATTGAAAGAATATTCAAAACTACTCGCAAAAATATGTACATATATACGTATAATGCATAATACTCGCTATTATTAGAGAGTTCATGACACGCCGGGAAACGTAGCGAGATTATGCGAGATGATTTTTGAAAATCGACCGGTCGATGGTTCACGGTTGGCCGCTTATCGTACAGGTGCCGATAAGCGGATAAAGGTCAGAGAGTATAGAACAACATGGATGGTACCTCTTGCGATAGTATACACGCCGAGTTAAATATAAAAGCACTGTGACACCGGCTGCGCGTGAAATTGTTAAACGCCGGCCGGGACGTCGTCGTGCGACGTGCACGCATCTTTTTATCCACGCTAATCCACTCTGTTCCTCTGTTAACGTTGGTAATTTTATTTAATTACTTAGGTCTGCCATGCAGCTCGAAGTAGTGCGTGTCGCATTATTGGAAGCAAGGAAGTATAATATTAAAAAAACATAATAAATATAAAAGTGCTGAAGAAGGACGACTGCACGTAATATCTTTAGACATACACTAGCTCGCTGTTTCTTTGTTGCCACCAATTTTATTTAATAATCAAAATCGTGCGTGTTTAATGCAGCTTGAAACAGCACACGCAAAGAAACAGTATTATCCAAAAGGATCATTATTGATAAATTTATTATTGCCATACAAGAGGAAGTGAAATACAATATTATTTTAATCCTTAAAGCGCACACAAATTTAAGGGCTGGGTGTCGGACACCCAGCTTATATTTGTGTGCGCTTTAAGGGTTAATACATACATAGGCTATTATATTTTTTTCTAAATTTCTAGTTTTATTTCTATAGCAGCATTTTTTTTCATGTCGAGTAAAATATATTTTAAGAAATTAAAACAAGATTATTAATTCTTGATTTGTGAAACGTTGCGAGTTGCGAGGAAACGGAAAGCGCGCTTTTCGAATGAGCGACCGTGCGCAACCTTGACGGGTTTCGTTTAAAGAATGCCGAACGCACCCAACGTCTATGAATATTTGCCGGAAATCACTCGACAAACGCGACTTTCTCGGTCTCCGCTGCAGGCAAATAATGGTGACTCCGCGATAAGAGTTGTCGTCGCCGTAGTGCTTCCTGCGCGACGTGCGGTACGCCGGCATGCTGCCGTAAAAATTGTCCCGCCGTTATAATAAATTGCCTCCGCGATTCCCGACGACGTTACGAAAGAAAGTTTTCTGCTGAATCCGACGAAGACTCCCAGGAAGACTCGACGGAACGAGAGAGTCTATTGGGAGAGGAGAGGTATCTCGCGACGGTTTTTGCACGCGGGCAACTTGTAGATACACTTATACTACTTTGTTCACATTGCTCCGAAGGGAAGATCACTATGGTCAGCTCATCCGTAACCATGATGATTTGTTGGTCACACTGATCAATTATTATACAATTATTATACTGATAGTCTTACGATTATTGAAAATATAACCAGCAATTTTTGTTTGTTCTTTCAGTATACAATAATCGCACTGAAAACTGTCGAATAATTTGTTATTTTGTTACCTCGCCAGTAACTGCGGATCACAAACATATTATAGTTTCGAGGAAAGTTAAAGTTTAATAGTGAACAATGTTATACAATGTTATACATTGAACAACTCGAGTTTTCAATGCAGAAGTATTGCTACACAGAGAAAAAAAATAATTTCTCGTAATAATTTAAGCTTTTTGAGCGCTTTAGTCATTTTTTTGCGTTCTGTTTTAAATTGGATACTTTTGGAGCAAGATTTTTATGAAGGTGTGTCGTTTTTTGTTGCAGGACAGCGAACACCTAATCACACTCGCGCACTTGTCGGACTACAACGTCTACAGGATACCGAACGCCAAGCGGGTTTTTGGCGCACCCTTCGAGTGGGGCGCCTGCCTAAGGCCGAACAGCAACGCCGAGGCCGAAGACACGGAGGCTGGGGAGCCCGGGATCAAGGTCATTACTTTCGAGAACGAAAAATCGCGCACCTGCTGGCTCACAGCCATGAGACTCGCTAAGGTAAGCAGTGTGATTCCTCTTTCTCGCTCTGTATTGTCGTTATCTATTTGAACGGAGATTCGAGTGCGTCGCGAATAGAGAGTTTGGAGAGGATGCATCAATGGACGTACCAGTTGAACGAAATTGTTGCTCGTCCGAACAGAAATGCCATGTCACTACATAAAGTATTCTTTGCGATGTCGATTAAAATTTGCAACAAATGTTGGCAGATTCGCGTGGAAAGTGTGTAATTTGTAAACTAATGATACGGAGAGTAGGTATTATAAATGACCATCAGTAAATAATCGCTTATAATCAATTTATAAGTGGAAAGCTAATATCAACCGGAGAAACAGGTACTTAAATTCGCGGCGAGGATATTAACGTTTACAAAGTATCGTTACAATGTTTCGTTCCCCCAGCCAATTCCGCGTCTTCTTATTCGAATCTCGGCTCTTCCTTCACGACATGATCATCCCTCTGCGGACGGGCCGTGGGTATCATTAGGTCTGTGATGGAGCCGGGTATAATGAGCCTTATTTTCTTTCCGTTCCTCCCCATTCCTACCGCGCCCGCGTTCGCGTCGACGTCGAATGTCGAAACTTCGTTCAAAGAAGTTGCGTGACTCGCGCGCGGTTCGTGTTTAACGGAGAGAGAAGAACACTTCACTTTTGTCGACGTGCGTACACACTATACCACGCAGCTTCAGCACGTTTTCGCATAGCTATGTTTCTTTACTTCCTTTTTTAGACGTGGCACCAGCACGTTGCATATTTTTCTTGCCTCCCATTTTTTCTTTTGATAAAAATCGAGACACCGGGCTCTCTTTTCTCATCGTCGCTGATAATATCGGTTTATATTCGAGCGCAGACAGCCTTTGTCTTTTCTCTTCTTTCTTTCTCTCTTTCTTTTGCTCTAATTGAAGTGCTCACCGCGAAGCAACTCGTGGCGAAGTAACTTGGTAACGGTGCGCGCTAGCAACGCGCGATTGGCAGTTTCGCCGAAGGAAAAGAGAGAGAAAGAGACACTTTAGAACGGCCGCCTACTCCCTATTACGCTACTCTTTACGGGCCTATTCTTCCTCAAGCTGAAGTGGCTGCTCAGACTGCCTAGCCTCTCTCCAGTCTGGCTGGTCTCCAGGAAGTGGGCACGGCATATTATCATCGCTCTATCGTTTGCGGAGTGATAATCATGCTCGCGGAGCAAGTTAAGAATTAAAAAAAAAGTAACATTAATGTACAAGTATCCTGTCTTCCGGCAGCTATGAATATACTCTGAAACTAAATTGGAATATTGAAAGCTAAATGATGTATTTACGGAAAGAAACGGAATTTTAAATGACACGTCTTATGTATTCCGCGCTTCATATAAAACCAAAATCTCATAATTGATTTTCGTTGAATTTAATTTTTTAATTTAATTAATTTAATTAGCGATTTCGAGCTCGGCGATATTGTTTAATTCACACTGCTATTTCTCGTAAGTGTTTCTTTGGCCGTCATTATTGTCATGACTTATCTTCATTCCGAGTAACGCTCGCGCTCAGTCGAATAGCCAACTCATCTACCGGGATGTAATTTGGGGACCCTTGCGCCAGAGAATCGTAACTCAACCGATGCATCCTCGGGGATCCCTCGAGCCATGCGTCTATACTACCGTAGCCGTCGACGGGCAGGCAGGCAGGCCTGGGTAGGCCAGACTTGCCTAGTGTTTATCGGCCTCGTTGGTCGTCCATGCCTGTCTGCGTCTCTTGTCAGCCTATCTACCTACCTACCCGCTCTGGATCTACTATGTACTCCTCTCTTTTCTCCGGCTCTCGGCGTCTCTTGCTTCACTCCGTCATTTACCGTCGTTACTCTCTCTTTCTCTTTCTCTGGTTCTCTCGGCTCCGCCTTTTATCCGAAGGGAAAAGGACGAGACGCGTCGTCTTGGTCGGTAACGGCACTAAGGTAGTACTTATACGTGTCTCAGTGAGGCCTTTGTAACTCTTTCATCCGAGAAAAAGCTAGGAGTCTGATGAGATGCGGCGAACGAGAAGAGTTGGGAAGGCGGAAGGGTAAGGAAGAGCGATAGGGACAGAGGGAGGAAAAAGAGTGAGAAAAAGAGAATAAATGAACGAGTAGGCTCGGAGAAATCTGCAGGATTCGCTTTGATTGAGAAGACATTGACACTCATGCCCGTACCCTTTTGTGCTTCCTTTGTTTCTACGTCATTCTTCCTCCTCGTCCCGTTTCCTCGTCATATTTCTTCGCGGACTTCGATTCATCTCACAAGTCTGTGAAGTCTAAGTATAAGGCTCGGATTCACCTTCGTTAATTTGCGAGGGGTGGAGTTCAAGATAAAGGATGTCACGGTAACTTATTTCAGTATTCTTTGTGTGAGATTTTGAAGTACGTTCACCTATCTGTATCTAAGTCGACCACGCAAAGAGTCATTAAAATATAAAAATGGATATTAATAGATTTATTAATATATATACAAAATAATCTCGACTAAATGGCTCCCGTGCATAACCAGTCAGATTAATGCGGGACCAGATTTCTAGCAAGACGAAAAATATATATAGTGATCGCAAAAGTTGCCGTTCGCTGCCAATCATAAATAAAATATTGTCATTCGACATTAAGTCCCGGTTATTACCCGTCTCGTGAACCGATAACGATAATGAGAAAGTGAATAGATCGTAAAGCGATAAGAGCCGCGGATGAAGTTAAGCCGCAATTACCGGGTCGCTTTCTACTCGATTACACGTATCTCTATCCTTATGGAGTTTCTTGCGTTCCGAGAATTATAATTATTTGCAACAAGAAGGATCTTAAGAATGAGTTGCGCTAACTTGCACGGTCATTCAATTACAAGGGAAATTTGTCGTTGACCAACTCCGCCAACTCGCGGGGCAACTTTTTAGCAGCTTTTAATCAATAACTCCGTATCACCAGGAACGTGATTTTGCGGTATCGAGGAATTCGACGCGCGGCATTATCTTTCGTTTACTTAGAACCCGTATGTCTCGTTATCGCTCTCCGTTACTCTATCGCTGATTAACGTTAGCATACATTCGTGCCTTGCCGCTCTCCTCGTCGACGCGTTTCCCGTCTGCGTTTGCGAATAATTGAATTACGTAATTATCTCTCCAAACGCGCGCGCGCCGGCAATACTCCAGGGCCGCCTTCAATTAGTCGCCGCCGCCCTTCATCTTCGTATCCACCTCGATCACGCTCCTGGCTCCTGAAACGCGAAAGCGACGAATCCCGGTCTTCGCTTAAATTCTCTCGCTTCCAGCGAAAGTGTCGAGCTAGAAGTGCGCGACGAGACGATCGATGACACAAACAATGTTCACGTTTTTCTACTTTATTCACGTTTTTAATCAACAAGATATTTACTGACATTGTATAGAAATGTGTAAGATCTTTATTTTGTTGAAATTTTATAGTATCGTTGAATGAAAGTACTGACGTAGCGTTCTTGTTTTTTAACAATTTTTCAGTGAAGTTAAATGAAAGTTAACGAAATTATTTATATGCTGCCGGGGATACAAGAGGCGCGCCCTAACGCAACTCGAGAAGTTTAACATATGCGTTAATAACAAAAGTTCGAAAGGGCGAGTTTATTTTTGCTGTTGCTAAGCGGGTTCTCGTCGGTCGCAAAGCTCGCCGGGATAATTTTCGTACCACGGTGCAAGCTACAGCCCGCATTGGTATATTAGTACCACTATGCGTGTATGCGTGTATACCGTGCACGTCACGAGCAATTTACGCTTGCGATGTATGGGTGGGCGCGCGTGTGCGTGCAGAGCAGTCAGTCGAGCATGGATGCGCCCGACTGTCTTGTGGGTCGATACGATGGTTATACCACTGCTGGGTCTACGGTTATGCACACGTTCACCGTCATTATTTCACGTGGCACCGTCTGTACCTCCTGTCTTGTCTCGTCTCGTTTTTCGCGTCCACGTTCGTCTCGTCGCGCAGTTGACACATACTTGCTCGTGCACGAAATGCACATGCCGAAGTACACGTTAGCTTTTTCATTTTCTTGTCGAAATTCTCTTTACTTCTCCAGAATGAAGTTCTTTGGTGGACTTTTCATTAAAGACCGAAATTTGATCTTTATTTTTCGACATTAAACATCTTACAACTAAATCTTAACTATATAAAGTCTATTGATGTTAAATTAAAAAGTTAAACTAAACAAAATCTGCTTATAATCAATTAAAAAATAATGTTTTGTACTTTCTTTATAAATGTTTTTGTTGTAACGTATTCAAATTTAAAATTAGTAGCAATTTTTTTTTAATAGTTGAGTTTATACATAGGATCTCCGAGTTGAGCAAGCAAGTAAACTTCATTCATAAGTCAGCTTTGCTTTAAATGACTACGCTGTAGCACGTGGGCGATATAAGGAGCTTAGAGAAGCTCACACGGATTACCTTTGACTCAATCACGAAATCTTATCGTTGCCTACGAAGCGTAGATACTTCCCAAAAAGAATCGATTGTTTCGATCGAATATTCCTCTTGCATTCGCAAGCCGTCTGCAACGCAATAGGATTACTGTTCGTTCGAGCCGAAAATTGAATATCGCTAATCTTATTGCTCAAAAAATAGATTCGAAGCGTGACATTTGTTCGTGTTTCAACATTATTCGAGACTAGTAACGCGTTACATAAAAACCACGATGATATGATGTGAGAAATAATTGCGAAAAATAATCTCTACCCGCGAGCGTGCGATTAAGTTGATTTTTAATTGTCAAAATTAAATTTTTTTTCTACATTGGTCTTTTTTCTCTCTCTTTGTCTATCTTCTCTCTTCTCAGATTCTTCTCGAAATATGATGATTACATTTAGAGCTTTGCGCTTCCTAAAAAAAGCCGGGGGAAGAGGAATTTAATTGTCGGAGAAATCGGGAAAAGTCGGGTGGTACTTTCGTATTCTGTCCGCGTAGCAACGTTGAATTTATCTAGGCGAGCGCGATACCTCGCCGAGCGAGGTATCGATCGGCGCGGCGCGGCGGTCCGCCTCGCACAGCTGGGCAGCACGCGCTAGCCGACCGGCCGGCCGGTCGACCGGCGCTGTGCGACAAAGTGACGCGTGTAAAATTATGCAAATCGTAGGTGCAGTTTTTTTTTTTACACCCGTTCGCTTTATCGGCCTCGGATGTTATGATGCGCCGCCCGGAGCGTAGAATCGGTTAGACGCGCGGCGCGTTTGCCCCCGTCGCGCGGGCATCTTGCGAACTGTGCAACGCTCGCGCATTAACAATGTCCGCTCCGCTTTGTGTTCCAGTACGGCAAACAGCTCCGAGAGAATTACCGAGCCTTCAAGAACAAGCAGTGCGAGCAGAACGGCGGCGGCAGCCCCAAAGAGCAATACAGCAGCTACAATGTGTCCAATGTAAGTGCTACATATATACATTTTCGAGTGAATGTACAGACCGAGTTTTGGAGAAACGACGAAAAGGGAACTGGAGGCAAACAGAGAAACTTTCATTTTATTTTATTTTTATCAACTCGATTTCATTGATTGCTTAGGTCCTCATATCACTCGCATAAATATCTGAACGTAACAAGAATATTTATCTGAATTATTGACGTCTACTTAATTTTGCAAATATAATTACGTTAATGAAATCAACTTTATTTCGATAATTATGCCATGAACCGATATATTAATAAGCCTGGAATGTTTTAAATGTATTTGTTCATTATATATATAGTCCAGAAACTGAAAATTGATCTTTACTTCATAAAATAAACGCAAATTTGATCAAGCTGTAATAATCGCGGGCTAAATCCAAAGAAAAAGGACAGGTGCGTAAAAAGAATGCATGTCCAACGTATTAGAATTAGATCGTTGCAACATGTGTAGATAAAGATGGATAGAATCACGTATCCGGTGTCTCCTGGCGACTTATTTCGCTATTGCGCGCGCGCGATGTATTTTCGACGGCCGCTCTCTCGCCTCGGATACGCTCGAAAGGTAAATTTCGCTTTAGACGCGGTAAATGGAATGGAAGAGGCGATTACGCTGAAATTACCTCGAGTGACAGTAATTTGCCGGGTCACGCCACGTTCGATCATTGCCTTCAGTTATCCCTTTTCCTGCACGAGCCGTCGCGTCGTCTCTCGTCGAACTTTCATAGCGTCTACGGGATCTCGATTAGCTCGCGCGACGTCGCGCTTTTCAACGCCTCCCTTTGATTAACATCTCCGTCCCTTTCTTTATTTTCTTTGTTATTCGATTTTTGATATTTTTCTTGACGAAATGCTCGAGATTCGCGTAAATTTATCTACGCAGAACGTAACGACAATGCCCCAGTGCATTTCGTGATTTTTTCATCGAAAGTTCTTCGCTTTTTGCAATTGAAATAAAGAAATTATAGTTTATTAATTTTTGCGAATACTCTGGTAATTAATGTTCCCGTTGAGCAAGCTATATTGTTCTCCGTGGGTTGCGCGTGTTTATCGGTTATCTCTAATTGATACACTGAAATATAAGGAAATTTATTGCGAATGAATGAACGAACGGAAATACGGGAACACGCATACACGGACGGCGTAACGATGTGGCGCACTGGATGCCGATACGGTTAGCGACTGAATAATTATAGCAAATAGCTCGTTAACTATTGATCTTTAATGCGAAATTCCGCGCGAAATACGCGGAAATCATCGGGGTTGTGTCCGGTCGAGATCCTATTCGCTATGTGTTCGTGCATTCGTTACCTCGTTATCGCACAGGTGCAATAGTTCTCTTTCGGCTGCTCTTTCTTTTTCTCCCTCTCTTTCCCTCTCTCTTTTGGTGCATGCAATGCGCCCTGTTTATACAATGGTTAAGCTACGGCAACGAATTTACGCTGCGACTAGCCGGTATCGTGGATTTTATTATGGCCGGTGCTACCGCGATAATAAATTCGTCGATCCACGATCGCGATCGGTTCGCTTCTCGGATGCGATTTGTTGCGATTGCTCGCATCGGTTGATTGAAGACGAAACGAAAGTCTGTGGCAAACTAATTTCATAATTAAAGAAAGATTTTCAGGCAGTTGATTAATCAATTTAATTTCGTTTAATTTACCAGTTATGATAATTGGATTAACATTTTCGCAATTTATTTGCGAGTTATAATATGGATGGAAATATTGAAAATACAAGAAATAGTTCTGCTTAATTGGTATGACATTAAGCGAGTGTATATTTATTTTAGTTGTTGTGGGAAAACAAATTGTCTCGATAAAGAGTTTTAAAATACATTAGTATTATTATATGCATTTTTTTCAGGCACTTTCCATAATTAAATTTAAGCGAATGAATAATATATTGACAGCGCTTTATCTGTTAAAAATATCACGAATATACCAATAAAGCGTAACAATAATGAGATAAATGGATAAGAGCATCGATTATATTAAAATGTAAAAGAGGAACTTTATCGGTTATTCTTTACAATTCTCTTTATTAATAATTTTCGCGAATCTCGTTCAGTGAAAATTAATAGCTTAACGGCGCGTGGCGCGCTCGCGCGATATTATTGTCAATTATCGAATACCTGGTATTTATATTACATTCGGGTTGAAATGGCAAATAAGAACGAAATGGAAACTTCGCAGGAAAGATTCGTCGCGTTGATGTGCTCTTCTTCTTCCATGAAATTAAAAGGAAAGGGGGAGGTGTTAAAACGAACACTTGCGTACCCTTTTTACGATTCGAACAGCAAATTTTCTCGGAAAAATGCCGTCGTAACTTACGCGAGGAATGTCGAGAAGGATCCATCCCCCATCGGATCTTAGTGACCTCATTGTCGTGCCATTCCCGACCTCGTCGACGAGATAAAGCTCTCTCTCTTTTCTCCCTCACTCTTTCCTTCCCTTCCTTTTCTTCCTCTCTTCCTTTACGTTACTCTTCGAGTCCTCCTACGCGCTAAGACGTCGATGCGTCTCGCCCGGTAGGAAATTTCATCCTCGTATCGCACAGCTGATTCCAAGGTCGTTTCCGTGCCAGCCAGCCAACCAGAAGGACGACAACCCCTCGTCGTCGGTGTGTACTCTCAAAGCTAGACACGTACCGATCCACCCCCGTCCAACACCCTCTCGTCTCGACTGACTTATTTCTTCTTCCGTCCCTCTTTTTCTCGTCGTTAGAAAGATAAAGATGTAGTTCTTGTTCTCATTACGATCGCCGTCGCCGATGCTCGGAGAATTTTTCAAGTTGTTGAGTCGTCTTATCGATTAACCGCGAGAATTGCATCATTGAATGTTTCGAAGCTGTGTTAATAATAAAAAGTAATTTAAGATAAATTTTATCACTAATTAAAATATGCTTGATTAAATTACAATACGTAGAAAAAATTTAATGTTATGGTCAAAATAATGTGGGATGTTTCGAAACAAAATAAAACGAAACTTTTGAAGATAAAATTCTTTGTTTAATAATACCGAACATTTTTGTTCATTTCACGGATGTGCTGAAATATTATTTTTACATTATTATTTGAATTCTTTATGTTGTTTAATAATATTGCACAAGATTTTTCATGGGCATCGATGATTTATTGTTTTCCTTGTCTCCTCTCCATAATCTCGGCGACTTATCATAGATGGTTTTTTTTCTCGTGATAATTGTAGGATGTCGTCCGTGTTTCTTTGTATAGTCGCGTAACTGTTACAATAATGAGGTATCCGCGAAATCTCCGCGAGGAAGGAGATATCGATTAGTTGGAGTGGAGGCGTGTGAGATGCATTATCGAGCCGCTTTGAAGAACTGGTTCTGAAGTAGCGATCTTAACGAGTTTCCGGCAATAAATTACTGTTCGTGCTAGTTATGAATTATCCGCCGAAGGAGCACGGAGGATGACAATTAAAGCCCAGTATGGAAAATAACCGGTATTACGCTCTTAATGTGCAAAAGTGCGAGAGAAAAGATAGGTAAGCGCTATTTTACAAACTACCATAATCGATAGAGGCGGTCTGACATGGTTTAACGACAATCTTAGAATAAATTACGCTCTTTATAATGATATGTGGATTTAGATAATTTTGCTGCTAAAATAGTTATAAGCGAAAAACTAATTCTTTTGCTGCTGGTCTTTCAAGCTGGTATTAATAAATTTAATTAACGATATTTGAGAACATTTTTTCTATAATTATATAATTCTGGTATTTCTGATCATGTACGCTGGTAACAGAAAGTGGAAAAAGAGAGGGAACGTAAAGATAATCATCGGGAAAGGCAGACGACGCGAGAAGCGCGAAAGACAGAACTTCAATGATCCTCTCTGAAGTCTCATGCATTGTATATCCTTGCCAGGAGGTCCGAGAGACGAAAGCGCAAACCTGTCTCGCACTTCGTTTCGGTTGAAAGCTTCGATCACGGACATCGTTCGTTCGTGTCTTGCTTTTATCTTTATTCCTAGGGAGATAGAAGTTTGCTTCGCGTCGCGACGATAACAAACCGACAGGGTGAGCTTCACATTTTCTCTCTCGTATTTTCTTCTGTTTTTCGTTGCATACGAGGTATACGAGATTGAACATTTAAATAGGTGGAACGAAACTTCGAAGTATAAAGCTTCATGCGAAAATCAGTCGAATTAAATCTTCTAAATTTGAAAAGATATATCTATATGAGAAAGATAAAATAGCAAAATTTCTTTCCGTTACATTTTAAACGAAATATATTTACATGAATGTATGCGAGAATATAAATATGAATAAAAAATATAATTTCTGATATAAATTTTTATATTTAAATTTATCGTATAAAATATAAAATTTATTATATATTATAATAATGTGTTATTAAATTATTTTTAAGCATGGGTATATTTTTTAAAAGTTGTGAATATAAATCGATGCGCTAAATAAATTTCAATAATTCTGGAATACACATTTGCATCACATTTGAGCACTTTATTTTATCCTCGGCTTTTAAAAAATTTTTTTTGTTACAAATTTTAATTTTAATTATATTAACATAGTTTAAATTGAAACTATGTCGATTGATATGACTAGACAATATCGACCATTATGCTTCGCTCTTATTCGTGATCGTTACGTCATTTCATCAAGCTCAACGAGTATCTACCTAGATCGCGTTTAACAAGCTGCGACGTGAAAGCGTAGTCGCTCTGCTTTTAGTCAGACATCATATTTCCTTTAATGGTACGACGGCCAACTTGGATACGGAAGTGTCGGTAAGACTCAACAATGGCGTTTTTTTCGTTTTTCTGTCGCGGGGGAGACTCGCATTGTTATCCAACTAAGGACTCGCGGTCGATCCTCACGCGAGCCGTTTATTTGAATTTGACTTTCTCAGAATTAATGCAAATTTTAATTACACTGAGCTGTTCAATGCTGGAATTTAACAGTTTCAATAAATAATCACCTCCCTGAAATCGTCTCGTAAAAAGTATGTTGTTAAAATTAAATCCGTGGATTCTACCATATCGATTATTAATTAAATTACACTACACAATAAGATACGCGCACACAAAGGAGGTCTTTCTTTGAAATATTAGAATCTTGGTCCCGTAATGTTGCGAAAATCGTTACAATTGATCCCAGTCGACCGTTACCGCCTTGAATCGACAGATTTACCGAATTCTCGTCTTTCTTCGATCATCAGTCATGTGATTGTCCCTTTTTCTCTTTCCCATCATTTTCATCCACTGCCAGGTCGGGTATCAGGCTTGAATAGGGAGGAGTACTCCGCTCGCTCGAGGGGCGGGAAGGCCGGGGGTGTAGAGTACCTCGGTTACAGTCGGGAGTTTAAAAGTCGGGCAAAAAGCCCCGGCCGGCTGTTGCTACGCGCGAACTATCGACCAACCCGGCTTCTACCTATATATCCGCGAGAGAGAGCCCTCTTGGGGGTATGGAGGAAGAGCTATAGATGGTACATGAGCGAGTGTGCGCGCGCGCGCGGTCCTCCGTGCACCGGGATGGCCTGGAGAAACATCAGTGTGTGGGTGTTTGTGTGTGTGTGTGTGTGTGTGTGTGTGTGTGTGTATGCGTGTGTGCTCGCATGGTGTGCGTGCGGAGGGAAGGAGAACCTCGGAGAAAGACGAATGGAGAAAGAGAAAAAAAAGGCACACATCACCCAAATGCGCGAGACTGACGAAGCCCGACGAGGCCTTCCTACGCCCTTCCCTGCGCCTTCCTCTTCTCCTATACGTTCTCATATATTTTAGCCGCCACCCCGAAACGCGCGAACACCGTATCGTTTCGTAGTCTCACGATTGCTCTATTCCGCGCTTCTATCCTTGTACTTTCATTATTCTTTATTTCGTGAAGCTTTCCCGAAATATCCAGTCCCCGGGTCTCGCGCGAAAAGCGCGCTCTTCCGCGTCCCCGTTCTCAATGAGCTTCACTCTTCCCCGTCGTCGCGGAAAGAAGGGGGGTCCTTCACGTTTGCATACGGCGGAATCGCGCGAAACCGAGAAGGGACATCCGCGCGCTGCAAGATTGGATCGTAAAGGTAGACATAAACTCCTGGGTATTCCCAGACGTCGTTTCTCTCCTCCCTCTGCTTACCGCGCTTGCATCGTTCCGAAATATGCGCCCGCCGAAAATAGTCGCGACACACCGGTTATGAAACTTTCACGTTTCTCGCCTCTTCTCCCCCTCGAGAGTCCTTTTATTGTACGCGGCTGTATACATGTTCCGTTAAAAGCTTAAAACCGTTGCTCCGTTAAAAATTTATTTCCAATCGCACGCTGATTTTTCGAAGCGTATGCCGGGTGGGCCCGGCTTTCACGTGTCAATGAATCTGACATTAAAAGAAGTCGGCGAATGTCAGACCTCTATGTTTTCACGTGTGTAAAGGTTACAGTCTAAAAAGGGCAGAACAGAAGCTGAAGCCAGAGGATATAACGAAAGCTATAAATATATTGATTAGTTTCTATAAAGTTGATTTGCGCTGATTTAACACATGCGCAATTTTTTGATTGTTATGTGGATATTACGATATTTATTTCAAATCAGTTTCCGCAACGAGGACTAGTCAACAATCTACTGACGTATATCTATATAGTTCGAAGCATTGAGGCTAAGACTAACGACCAAGATGACCCATTTCCTTCAAATTCGTCAGGAAATAAGACGACAGACTAAGGCAGGAAAAGGACAACAAGGAGCGCGGGAGAATTTCCGGCGACGACGTTTTCCTTATCGGTCTTCTCCCGTCCCCCTCGAGTCTTCTCGCCAAGCCGTCGCATGGAAATTTTTAATTTAACTTTACGACTCCGCCGAGACGCCCTGCCATCCCCTTTTGTCCTCCAGCGCTCTCCACCTTGCGTCATTGGATGCATCGTCGTAAGTGAAAGAGATGGAAGTGTTTGAGGAATCACGGAGGAATCGCGGAGCAGCATAGCCGAAGTGGAATAATTGCATGATCGGGGAACACACAATCGCAATATATATGATCTTGCGGATAACTTACTGATACCCTCGTGCTTCTCTTAATTAAATTTTAAATTTGTTATTATAATTTCTTTTAATTGGTTAATGTCATTAAGTTAATTAAGACAATCGAGGCTGGACGATTACAAATAATTTATGAATACAGTTTATTTTATCAATAACGATAAAGTCGACAGGTTTTTTAATCATTATTTTAATTACTCAATTATTCTGAGAAAGGAGAAATCGGCAATCGTAAAACAGCTCTTTAGGGGAGGGGATTTCATGGACGAACTTTCTCTATAGCTGCGCCTTCGTCGACGGGGAGGTATTCTTGCATATAGATCTTCGGGAGAGGAGTGCACACACCGGCTAAATCGCCGACGGGCTTAAAGCCGGACGTTCCCGGACGTTGTTTCCGTTGCGCCATCTCCGCCGTCGTTGTTATCGTCGCCCCGTCGTCTGCACTGATAACCGTCATCATCAGACGAGACGGATACGGTGGCGACTGGGTTACCCCGTAATCGAGTGCACTCCCAGTTAAATGATCCGCCCTCGCGACAGCGGTGATGAAGCTGCGCGCTTCAACCCACTACCACGATTGCTATTACGTGCGAGCTTTGTCTAGAGGATAACCGGGGATTGTTGCCATTTATATCCTAGCTCCTACGATTGCACTGTTCTCTGAATGTCGCGTATAAAATCACCTGAGATTTAAATAAAACGACATTTAACGATAGTAGTTTATTATAGCGATAGTATGTTTATTAATCTATGTATACATTTATATAACACAGTTTCGAAAATGGCATTGTAGAATCTGAGATTTTTTTTTTTAGTTTTTGATATAAATGTCAGAATACAATTTGGCAGTAACATTCATAATTTTGGCATTTTCTTCTATTTTTCCGAGAAGGACGATTACGCTTCTATATATGGCCACAGAGGCAAGATTCAGCGATGTTTCGCCAGTGCACTTAGGGTGTGGTTTTTGCCGGTATCTCCCTGCTCTCGTCGGAGCGTCGCCCAAAAACGAAAACACATGCGCATTCTCTTCTTTCTCCACCCTCCCTCTGGTTTCTTTCCTGCTGCACGAGAGTTGCCCTGCCTTCTTTATGACCCTCTTTATCGATGGTAATACGCGGCCGTTTAAAGCTCGCGCAAGTGCTACGGTCGATGCTTTTCGAAAAGTGCGCGACCAGCACTAAAAAACTTCGCCGGCAGTTTTATTCGCGGCCCGGTGAGACGGCGAACCCGGGCGAGAAGCGTGTGCGCGAGGGAGAGAAAAAGAGGAGCCACACCGGGTATAAATTAAAGCCTTGGCCGCGCCCGTGGCCGAAGGGAAGGAAGCGGCGAAGAAGGGATGCGTCCGAGGGAGAGAAAAATATCCTTTCGCTCGTCTGACATTTATGTCACGACAAACTCTATAGAACTACACACAGGTTGCCATCGTTTTCTTCGCGCTCTAAAATTTGTTTAACTCTCGGCGAGAAAGAAAGAGAGAGACGCGAGAGACGTTATAATGTCTTCAAAACAGTATTCTGCTTTGAGATCAAACAACATTCAACTAAGCTAAGAACTTTAACGGTTCGAGAAAATACCTCCCTTTCCGAATGCACCAATTCCGTCTCTCTTTTTTTTTTTTTTGCTCTCTGAAAGTTAAGTCACCTTCCGATTCTTTTACTCTCTATAAAAAGTTAGAAGCCACTTTCCCATTTCTCCTTTGCCGGAAACGGTCGCAACACTCGTTGCGCGAGGCACTCGGTAGCAAGTGAACGTATTTGGCGAGTACCACAAGAGCTGTCAATAATCCGACGTTCTCTGTACCTGGGAAAATTCACGTTAGCTTTCGGGAAAGAATATCGCGCGCTGTGCAAACGCGCGCGGCTATTACGAAATTCTCTTGCACATTCGCCCGATTTCTGTACAACTCCGGTGCTCGCTCCGTTCCATCGTTTTTCGATACTCGTCGGGCGATCTCTCTCGCAGACGATACGAGTTTATGCGACTATCGGCCGTTTCTGCTTTTCCGAGAGGCGGCTCCGCAATTCGCCGACTAAATGGAACGTGCTTCGTCTTGCCGCGGGACAATTAACGAATACTCGACGACAGGGATTGCCGAAAACGGCGTTCGCATTGTGGAAATTGCGTCTCTCTCGATGTTACCCTTCAGAATAACTTAAATTGCACTCGAAACTCACTCCCCTCCTCCTCCTCCTCCTCCTACGCCCCGTGTTCGCAGGAAGTGCATTAAAGTCGGTACCGAAAGAGGTTGCCTGAGGCAACTGTGCTGTAAAAGTTGGCGAGTTTGAAGTTATACTATTCTCTCAGATCTTGTCAGAAGTATTAAGATGATGTGTATACGTCGTCCATATATGAAAGACAACCGATTGAATTAGGGAATTACATGCAAATCGAAAATGGTGATAATAAATTGTATAGGTATACATTAATTCTAAATTTAGGATTGAATAATGCGGTTACATTTCGAAGCAAAATTTTTCTCGTGTAAAAATCGTACGTAATGTTATTTCGATTTGTGAATCCTGACGAGGTCGCGTCGTTTAACATTTGTATCACCATTCACCATCCATCATCGTAATATCACGTCGATGATCGACAGAATTATTTTCGTCTTCTTTCATTTTCCAGCGATTCGTCCGCGAATCTTCTATACGTGGCACGAGCCACGTAACGGAACCTTTCCAGTCTTACGTATTTCGCGAATACAAAACGGTATCGCGAGCGGGGTAATCTCGCTTCATGGCTGTTCTCGTTCAAATAAATTCCACGTGCTTGCACAGTAAACCCCGGGCGGCGCACGCAATTGGCATTATATTTTCGTCGACCAGATGCAACCAGGGAGATGCATCTTATCCCCACTGGAGAGAGCATCCTGCCAAGGCTAGCGGGTCCTCCCGTTTCCGCGCCCTTCCCCTCCTCCTAACGCCGTTTCCCTTCCTCTTGGCCGCTTCCGCCCTGTCTCTCTTCTGCGTACGGTCGATTCTGTGCGCGTGCGCTCATGTAACCTTGACATTGAACGATTTCTCCCTGCCGCATCGCGCTCCCCTTCGTCGCCGGTCGGGCCCTAGTAGCAGCCCTTCCTCTTTCTCTCTCTCTCTTTCTCTCCGCCAGCTCTGCCGCGGACACTCGCGTCATCCGTCCGGCGAGTTCGAACAAAAAAAAAAAACATAAAAGGAAAAAAGAGATAAAATGAAATAACAGTGAATCGCGCCTGTCGGCCTCGACGCCCGCTCCTGTCAGACTTTCCCGCTGATGCGCCACCGACGCATCACCCGTGCACGTATCCGACACCGCGTATGCAACGCGTCGCACGCTAGCTGTTCCCTCAAGGTCGCCGCGTTCGGCAAAAGAGGTACCATCAGGTTCGCCAGGACGTTCGGCGGTCCACCTATCTTCCGGTATGACAGATCAGGTGAGTTCTCGTTCTCTTTCGCCCTCAACCTGTTCTCTATTAGAGTTTCTTCAATAGCTTTCAATCTGGTATTACCTGCCGGCGGTACCTTCCGGTACCACGCGACAGTCGGCACTTTTCTTCTCCATTACTGCACAACATTGCCCGATATTCTCCGGTAACTCTGGTTTTTTGCCTCGAATTTCCCGGTTACTAGCCAGGAAACTCGATCCGCTGGAAATTCACGCGCGGCACACATCAGTCGCATGCAAGGTTCTACATACGTCATCGCGCTGCGGTTTGGGTGCGGGGAGAATGGTATATAGTGCGTGCGAATGTGGATTGTGCGTGTGTGTTGTACGTGAGCATGCGCGCGAGTGGGTGGGTCTGATTATGGGCCTCGGGGACTTCGCTGCACTTCCTGCGCAACCTATAATTACTATTATCTAATCGCCGCTGCATTATGTAACGCGGTATAATGTCTGGCCTGGCACACGCGACCAGCTCCGCGAGAGACCGATTCTTCTTTCCTTCTTTCCTCTTCCTTTTCTTTCACTCGCAGATACGATCTGTGCCGATTCCAGCACGCAGACTCGTTGGAATTACAAAATAAGTAAGAGAGATCTCAAATAAGTAAGAGAGGAAATCTCGAGATTTTCAGAAAATTTCAGAATATTTCTCGTGCGACACTGATTGAACTGCTGCGTGGCCTGGTTTCGCATATAATACGGCGATCTGATGACAAAATACGATGAGAATGCGGAACGCGGATTACCGTAAGAAGTTAGACTACGCTTAGACACTTCACGCTAGTTAGACACTTCACAATTTTTGAAAGAAAATTCGCGGAGAGTTTACGCAAGTAGAAAATAGCACAGTGAAGCCGTGATCAGATGGCCAGACAGTCGTTGTAAAACGTGGCAATAAATTCTTTTTGCACGGTTCGTGGCGATCCCACGTTGCTTGATACCTATTCGTTGCCCAAATGTATAGATAAATTAATTTTGACCTCTTTGCCCGCAGTAAACCGGTTACGCGAGCCTAGCTGGTTATTCAAGAGAGTGGAGATCTCGTAGTAACCAGATGACATGCAGAAAACACGCGATAGTTCCCTCTTTTTTTTTCATTTTCTTCAATTCTTTTAACTCTACGGCAAGACTACTGAGAACGTTAGTATCTACTATTTATCTAACAGATATTAGATTCTTAAATATTCTTTTCTTCTTATAGAAATTCGGAATCTCTTGGCTCTCTTAAATAATTTCGGAGAGAACAAGTTCTTCTAGAAGAAATATCTCGAAATTGCGTCGCAGAAGCGGAAAGGAAGAAGGATGCGGTGATAAGTACAACCACGAATCAGGGCGGAGTCATAACTCGTTCTTTCTTGTATCGTTCTTCTTTCTATATTTCACGACAACGACGCCGAGTCCGCGTTATTCTCTCTTTCTCGCGCCGCCAAGTTAAGGCAGGTACTCTGAAGACCTTAATCATATAGATCGCCTAGCGCCAGTCATAAATATCGCCGATGCAAGTTCAGGTTTGGCGCATGTCCAACTTCGTTTAAACCCCCTCGCTTGGCCACCTTGGACGCGGTTCGCTGTTCCGTTCCGCATTTAGCAAATTCCACCGTCTTTTTCTCATTCCGCCTCGTCCGCGCTCCTCGCTCTCTTCCGCTTGCCGTAATTCCGCAGCTGCCACGACTTTAGAGTCGCACGACTGTCAGCGGTTATTACATAATCTACGTGGTCGCCTGTCCGTATTTTCGCGGCATTCCTCGTCCCCGAGCGTAACCGGGAATATCACCTCGTTGCCTATGCCAAACGCGAGTATCAACATTAATTCATTTACGGGTCGGCGGCGCAAGACGGGGAAACAAAGTTCTCTGATGAGAAGAGAGAGGAACTGTCAGCCTCAATTTGGCGTGTGTTTCAGACTTTGCAAACGATCGCGAATAATTGATGTGAATTTGTACGCAAAATAGATATTACGTAAAATAGTAATTTCTCTTATACGCGGATAAACAAATTAATTTTGCAAGTTAATTTTATTAAAATAAGTTTCTTGTGCATATGTATTCTACGCATGTATAATATTTTCATACAACGCGACTTTGAAAAAAAGTTAATGTTGCCTGTTTGCATTTGGAAAATAAGTTGGTTGCGGTAAGAGTTAACGTGACACCAGAGCGGAAGGTAAAGTTTGAGGAAACTCGTGAAGGAACCCCGTGGTTTTCCCCGAGTTGGAAAATTGCGGACACCCTCGTTCTGAGAGTTCTCTCTTGCTCTCACGGAGATTCGCACCGCACCGCGAACGTTAATCCGACGTGTACCATATTAGCAATGCTAAAGTCGCGGAACGCGGCTGCCTGTGAGACGTCTCTCGAGCGACGAAGAAGATTTGTAGTATTTTGAAGGCTCGTTACCGTGAAAAGCCCTGTGGCGACCGAGTTTAGAAGGCAGCTCCTGCTGGCAGTCTCGCGCAATCAAAATTCAATTTAAGCGTCTGTCGTATCGTATTCGCTCTGCTTTAATATTCGTTTGCGTATTGAAATGCACTTTTCTATTTATGCATCGACACATTTGAAAAAAAAAACCCGTCTGAGCAAGGAGATCCGGATATTAACAAGAGAGAAATGCTTATCGTTTTGAAATGCGATAACGTGAAATGCTTAAACATCTAATGAAATAGCTCTAAGCGAAGAGCTGGCGAAATAGTATGATGAAAGATACGAGTAGCTTTTATTGCCTTTGCTGAAGTTAATGATTGCGAAATTTGCACACCACTCGTTACTCGCGATTTCTGCGAAGATAGAATAATTCTGTTCAAGCATATATCTATCCTCTAAAACGGGCGCTTCTCTCTTACCTCTCTCTGGACTCGACGTCGAAAGTGCTACTAGTTACACACATATTTCACGGTTACTAAAACCTGAAGTGGCTATACATTAGATTTCTTCGCTTTCGACGCCGTCTCACCAGTACTCCATTGTACCCGTGGAGAACGATAATTACCGCTGTTACCTAACGTATACGATTGTGGAAGGGGATGGGAGGGAGCAGTGGGAATAGAAGTCTCGTCGATCTAATCTCACGGTTGCGGTCGTCATCGTTGAAGCCGATGGAACGAACGAAAAGGCGGAGAAACGACCGAAATAGTTCATTCGCGTAATTTGCATGATTACACGGAATCGACGGTAGTGCTTGAGAGTTCGTTTCGTGAATTCGCGCGCCCCAGAACCACCAGACGATCACCGGTGAGGACGGTGGTGTGCAACAGCCGATCGTATGGTTACGAGGACGGCGACGGGTACTCGCTTAAGGCTTTACGATCGGCGTAAGCGTTTGACAAGCGCGCGACCGGTGATCTCGCTGGACGCTGCTCTAGCTGCCCCGATGTTTGGTTAGACGCGCGTCTAGTGACCTTACAGGCAACCGTGTAATAACTCCGACATGACCACGAGTCTCTTCACCCACGGGGTGAACCTCTCAATTGGTAATCCCTGACCTCCTCCGAGATCTTCACCTCTTTCGCAGCTCCTTTCGTTCAGTCCTCCTTACGTTCCACGTTTCTTTTTCAACGAGTGACCGGGGGCCGCAGCGCGTTCTTCAAAAAGTTATCTAAATATACTACGAGTAAGAGCATATATTTCCCTACCCTGTTAAAGAGCTTAGAGCTATAAGCGTCGATCATGCGAGGTAGATTCGCTTGGAAAAAAAAATGTAACACGCATTCCCAAGATAAGAAATAATTTAGAATTATCCGAGATAAGAATTTGCACTTGTTATGTTGCGTGTTTGAACCGAGCCGGCAGTATCGATATTTTTCTTATGCAGAGAAAGTTAAACGTACAAAACTACAGAAGTTTCACTAACAATAAGCAAGATTGAATCTCCTTGATTTATGCAGATTGTTTTTTTAATAATCGAGATTTTATTATTTTCTGTGAATGTTTGCAAGT
The DNA here is from genome assembly GCA_035220615.1 of Leptothorax acervorum. Lineage (NCBI taxonomy): Eukaryota > Metazoa > Arthropoda > Insecta > Hymenoptera > Formicidae > Leptothorax > Leptothorax acervorum. The sequence goes on along the minus strand of JASTWQ010000042.1, from coordinate 990,891 downwards.
TAATAATTGATATACTAGAACATTGCATGTTTAACTAAGAATCGAGATTTAGTACGAATAGGTTTGAAATTTGTTTTGTTCATCAGGATGCATCGCTTAGAAAAGCGTGCGATTCGTATGAACATATAATCAGTGATGTTTTTATGTATACCGGACCGACGGGCATCAGAATGAATCGGACATAGATGTATATATGTCCATGGAATCGGATGACGCAAGCTTTTAGGACGTTCAAGGTAATCACGTGCACGTCGAGGACGAGCTAGTCACGGCCAAGGACAGTCAGGACAGTCGTCAAAAGAACCCTTTTTTCAGTACGTTAGCCGCGGGTGGGCTGACACGAGCAAACCCGTTGGAAATAATAATGGAACGACGAGATCTCGGCAGATACATCGAATAATTGCAATTTTTTTGTCTCCGGGTCCGAAAAAGAGAATGTTTAACTGGCCGCGAATTTTAGATAAATTTTAGATAATTTTAAAAATATATTTTTTTTTATATATTATCTCAATGATGATTGAATTATTCCGCATTTAATACAGAAAATCGTCTCTTTAAATAGTATTACAATTAAATTATTCTTTCCTAAAAAGAACGTAAGATCTCTTTGAAAGCCTCTTTTCACGGTTACGTAATGGTCGAAAGGGATTACTTTATTTTTTTGTGTGCTCTCGCGACCTTAGGTAACCCATTAATGACGCAAGCGTGGTTGCAGCGGGACTACTAATTCCAATCTTGATTAACTTACTGCCGGGGCGAAGTCGGAGTTACTTCGAGTATGACTTTGCGTAAGTCGCGCGCGACCGGAGATTAATCTCGGCGCAAACGTCATTAGGCTGCTGCACTCTCGGGACTTGGCCCCGCGATCTTTCTCGAAAGGCATACCTAAAAGTCTTCGAATATCATCCTACTCGTAATCGCAGGACTGCTTCTATTTTCTCATCATTGTAGTAATTGTGGATCAGCCGATATTTTACTCTCTGGATGTCGAGTGAAGACTTCGTTCTCAGAACAGCGAGTTCACTTTTCCTTCTTCGGCAAAAGCAGACAGAGATATGTCTTCAGGGGCATGCGCGCACGCTCGTTAAAAATTATCTTTCAGGTCCTCAATTTAATTAAAAACTGAGAGATTAATGGGGTACATAGTTCTGTAACACGAGGGTTTGCATAAAGTAAAACGAAAGAAAAGATAGTTTCGAAAAGTTTAATTCGTTCTGCGGAGAGATTAGTTTGGTCTACGGATTACTTAGAAGAAAAAACAGTCTCGCGATCAAAAGTACTTCCGAGAGAAAACATTGCGAAATGGATGAAATGTTTCGTAATCCTGGGAAGAGCAGTGACGATGACAAGTGTCCCGTCGAAAATTTTGGCTTTCTCGGTACATTGCAATGGAACGAGAGCCACCGCAACATTTGCAGTCTCGGCAGTTAATTTAATGTAGAAACAACGAAGACCGTTTGAGCAAGTTAAAAGGTGCATTGATGTCAATAATCGGCCGACTATCCCGCGGCGCTCGTCTCTTGGCGTGACTCCCTTTCTCGCAGTTCTTTTCTCCCCGCGTTTTTCTCTTCCATCTTCCGCTCGGAATTATCACGTCTATTTTTATTCGCCGGAACGTGCCTCTGGCAAAATTGTTTAACACTTCTGTCGGGAACACTGCACACGTGACCGAACATCTAATTTTATCTTATGCGCGCTGGCACTTCGCCTCTCGCTTGCACTCTTTATATTTCGCCCGTACAGTACATAAACCATATCGAGCGCGAACTTTCATACGGACCTCGGCAACATCATACATACATTCCTTAACTCTTAACCTGGAAGAAAGTACTTATCTCTTATGCAGTGTAACACGAAAAAATAAAGATTTGCTTTAATATTCAAATATTCGAAATTATTTATGAAGAATTTAGTTTGTATCTATATAATCGATACATTATTATATAATCGTGATTATATATAATTTTGTTAGACGAAAATTGAATTGAATCAAGGTTTAAAGTGGCGTGCTCGAATAGACGGTTTTGGACACGGCATAACAGCGTATTTCTCGTCGATTCGCCATGCGCAAGCTTCGCCGAAGAAGTCAAGAAGCTTTCGCGCTCCTTCGCGAAGCTCATTTGGTCCTCTCCAATCTTCTTAACGAGCCATTTCCCGCGAGTAAGCCGCGATCGATAGCTGCTAGTGCTTTCGCGCACTTCCGCCTACCGGCGCAATTTTAGCTTCTTCCCAGAGAGACGCGGCGCGTCGCATCCGCGACGTTGCATTGTCGTTGCATCCCTCGAGAGAGGAAGTCATCTGGTGCTAGTGCGCGTTCAGACTGAGGACCTCTAAGAGAGGCCGAAGTGCGGCTTACGCGGCACAACAGGCCATTGTGCCCCGATCGCCCCTTTGATCCCATCCTTCAAATTTCCTTACCTCCCGCTCTAGCTACCACCGAGAGCGGTATTGAAGGATGCGATAGTGTATTTTTTTAGAGAGACACGCTTGAGACTCATTCAGAGACCTTAAATACTTTGGAGCGAATTCCTGGCCGCGGTATCATGCCGATATATTTTAATTCACATTTTTATCATAATTTGTACCCCGATATAGATAACGAAATATAACGTGCAATTCACATTCGACGATATTCGACAGATAGGTGAACAGTTAAACGGAACGAGAACGTTTCCGCCGGAGTAAAATAATCGGGCGACACGTTTCCCTATTACTTTCGAACTTACGGCGCCGTTCGCGACTTCATGAATCGTAAATCGACAGCGGGAACGCTAGTTTGAGAGAGAGAGAGAGCGCGCGAGGGTAATTTAGCACAGCACGAGACGTTAGCGCGCACGCCGCACGGTTACAGCGCGTAATCGCGACGCGGATATACGAGCCCCGAGGTTTTTCTCGGTTTAGCGAGCGCGCCGTTTATTATTCAAATTGCACGGGCGCGACCGATCGATTTATCATTCTTTCTCCCTCTCGTATGCGACACGGCTGGGCATAATCGTCGGGTGTTGCATGGTACGACCACGGGGACGCGAGAGATCGAACGCATCTGAATGCCGCGGTACGCGCCCACGCGCGGCGCATTATACGCGCGCGCGATGTCGGTGACGTCGCACGATCGAGTGCAAGAGTGCACGTGAGTTATCGGCTTAACGTCTGCAATGCCCTCATAACGACCGACGAACCTCGCCTTTAGCGTAGTTTGCACGATACCCTTTTTTTTCCCAACAACGAGCATGCTTGTTTGAAACTTGTTAGGAAACTTGTTGCGGCTGTAAAGTCGGAATATTTTAGCTTGACTAGGGCGCTAGTTAACGAGGAAAACAGCGAGTTAGTCTATTAGCGTTTTAATACGTGATGGTCGCCCTTTTCTCAGTAATTGTTAACGCACCATCATGATGGACGCTAGGAAAGATGATGTCGCGCGAATTACGCTTTAACGCGCTATTAATTCAGACCAATCAGGTTTCTGCGCTGCGCTTTGTGACGAAATTGCGTTCACGAATCCGTAAAAGTTTACTGATCACGAGAAAAAGGCCTTTCTTTTATACGTAAAAGCCCGTATTGTTATCCCGCATTTGACGCCAGTACGATAGGTAATATTCGATGTTCTGCAACTACAACTTCGATGTCCATTGTATGCAATAACTACAAGTCAGACTCGGACGTTTGCATTTAAAACTAAAATATATAAAACACAAATTGCGGACTTAAAAATATAGAGTGTCTATAAATATGTTTTCTTTTTCGCCTTCTTGTATGTGTTATTGCATTGATTGATAGCCGATCGAATTAGAGATATTCAGAGCATGTTTTCTTTTCTTTGAGGAATCGCCATCAATTGTCAATGGAATCGTTTTTTTGCTTCTCTGCGGATATACCGATCGATCTCCAGAATGATGTCAGCCAGCTTGTCTGCTTGTCTGCCTCTGCCTTAAGCTCTTTGTCCGTGCTCGCCATGAAGAGGAGGAAGGTACCTCGCGCATGAAAGAAACGCATGTTCCGCTCGCGCTCGAGTGCGGGACGACAGTTTTTTTTTGCATAATTTTACGTCAATCATCGGTCTGTAGCCGGTGGAGCCTCCGCGGTGGTTGCGCAACGACGACGATAGGGATCTCTTGAAAAGCCGAGGAACCGCACAGCCAGCTCGGCCGGCCGTCCGCGTAATTTGTCTTTGTTCGACGATGCGACCGAGCTAATGTCGACGGGCGGCCTGGGTTCTTCCATTATTTCAGAATGAACTTCGTCTTCGCTTCCTCTCTCTGCGCCGGACGTGTTCCCAAGCGAATCGCCGCGGGCACAATTAACGTCTATCTAAACTACCGGTAGACTACTATCTGAGACCGAGCGTATCCGATGCAATTTAGGAGACGTCCTCTTCTTCTCCTGTGTGTCTTCCGCAACTAGCGAAGCTGTGCGCCACGACGACGACGACGACGGCGACGGCGACGGCGACGTGCATCGACGACGGCTTTGTGACAGTAATTCGCCTTTGTTCGATAACCTCGGGCAATTAATACCGAGTTGCTCGACGTGCGTCATCGTGCAAGTCGCACGATAGCGGCCCGTCGCTGCCGGCGAGATCGTTGCGTAACACCCTGGTGCATGGATGTCATAACTCGGCAATGGTCGATGGCGGAAGCGTGTCGCCTCGCGATTCTTTCATCTCCTTTCAGAGCCGGCTAAATTATGCCAGGCGTAATTCCGTACTCGTATAAAATTCTTCCGCATTGTTGTCCCGCTATACTTTTCCTCTATTTACGACGAATAGCCACGAATTGTCCTCCCCATCCTCCTGGTCTCGCGATGAAACTGAATGGTTTGCGTAATAAAGTAGCGCCGACAATTTTAGCTCGCACTAATATTCAGGTTTTAGAGACAAAAGACGCCTCTGACGGACAAAAACTTTCTTAATTTGCGAGCGTCCTTTTAGAGTGCTTTTATTACGAAACTTTCCTACAAAAAAATACTTTCCCCCGATAGTTTCCAATATAGCGCGGCGGCTACGACCTCGAGGGTAGCACTAACTCCTAAACGTGACCACATCAGCAACAATGAAGAAACTCATTAAGATTTTTTTTCGTTTGTTCTACGAATTTGCCAAGTTTCGTTAAAGTTTTGATAGACAGGGCTGGAATGGTTCGCGAACGTTACTGACCAGAGCTGAAATTTGTCGGACTGACGTGATCCTATCTTTTTTTTTTTTTGTGTGGCATCACCCGGAGACGATTTTGAGCCTCGCTGCCTCGTATCGGGGCACGCAGGCGAGCTAGGGGTGCAAGGTAAAGACAAACAGGGGGAGGGGGCGGGTAGAATGGGGGGTACCGTATTACGAGGAGACAAGGGGAACAAAGAGCAGCATGCGCAGTAGCGTCGATCGGTGTAAAGCGAGGCAAGCCCCACGTTCGTTCGTTCCTCGGCTACCCGACTATGTGCAGGGACAGTTGATGGGCGCCTAGCAACAGGCTTGTCAGGGGTTGTCAACCCTAAGTCACGGGTCTCGCGATTGCTGCACGCTGCTATGCAAGTCTTTGCTGTAAACGGATTCTGCAAATTCTATTGGCAGAGCAATAGACCTCCAAGCAATAGACCGATATTACGAATTTCTAGAAGGTTTTCTCTCAAAGAGGCGAATGCATTCATGTTCCTTTAAGAGATAAATATAGAATATGCCATGATATATTATAAATTAATTAGTACAGAAAAATCATATAGAAAATTGTACGGTTTTTTTGTGCCGTATTTAAAAAATCGAAATTTTTGAAGAACTAAAGAATCTCTGTGTATTTTATAATTTTATAAAAATTAATATTTCTGCAGAGGAGACCATATTTGATCGTGATAGAATTTGTTAAATATTCTCACGCACAGAGTACTATCTTACTGTTTCTCAAGCGTCAATTTTTTGCTTCCAAGTTTTGACATATTTGCATTTATACAAAAAAAAAAATGTCCAAATAAACTAAAACATTGGGACGAATAGGAAATTTCGTGTAAAGTATTAAATTAAAAATGACATGTATCGTTTTAACGCAAGCTTTTAAAAAAGTACTGTCAGATTAAGCTTGTATAAGTAAACACGGAACCGTCATGCTGCGGCTTTGTTTTATTTCTGCAAAATATTAGTCCGAACGTTTCTCGTATCGCTCTCGATGCGGTGCGAGGAGAGAAGGTGGCGTAGCGATAAACCCTCATGGTGTACTACCGGAAATAGCCTCGATAAACCCTTCCCCGCGTATCTCGCGGCAATGCCGACCGACCGACCGGTGTTTTCCGAGTAAATATAATGGACACCGACGTGAAAGTTTTCCGCACATATATAGTTCTGCTTGCGCTTCGAAGGAATCCTTTTATCTCTTCGGTCGTGCAACCAGCAACGTGTCCACGTGGCCGATAGCGATACGGCTGGTTGCCGGTGGGATCGATATCACGCGAGTCGAGTCGCGACTTTCCAGGTGCAACCTCCCACTTCTCCTTCTCCTTCTTTGACGGCTTTATCTTCGACCGTGGTTGAACCTCTGCGTTATTATGCAAGAGCCGTACGAACTCGCGACGCTCGCGAGACACCGCGTGTTTGTGAAGAGCTTCGACAGAGAGAAACGAGCGCTTACTTCTCTTCTTTATCTCTATTGCAAGCAGAAGACGCGATATTAATTGATATCGCGCACATATAATGTTATTGGAAATCTGTTGGATGCATCCAACAACATCGTAATTTTAATTGAGCAGGTTTCAGGTTTCTTGAATTCGGAGAATCAATCCTTGAATTAAAAAAAAATGTTTTAATATCTTACTATAGAGCTTTAATCTCGCTGTGATTAAATAACGCGTTAAAACTCAATTTTATGAGCATTTTACCTCGTCTACGACTATGCTCTCGGCGCATTACGCTATCACATGGCTACAACGAAGCGAGATAGTAACCCAGTAACACACGGAAAGAACGACTATTGATCGGTCGACGCGTCTCTAATCGGTAACTGTCACGCTGTTCCGCAGTGAAGATCGAAGTTTCCAAAAGTTGGAAAAGACGCAGATTTACTTTTTGGAAATTGGAGCTGCAATTTGTCGGTATCGTCTGAGAGATTAGAGCTCCTAAAATGATAGAGCAATATTCTATATATGTAAGTATACTTACTAATATAGGCCGTCGATATAATTGATATCATCGCATCTTATTTAAATGAGAGAAGAAATGAAGATTGAAAAGAAATTAGAATAATTCATAAAATATTTATTTAAAGTCTTTGACATAAAATTCAATTATTTCTTGCACTGTTCTCATGCTGTATTGCAAATTTAAAATTTTATGTTGCGCAAAATATTTATCTGTATATCTGGCTTTATATACGTATGTCATTTTATTTTTATTGACTTATATAAGACGTGAGCGACGAACTGCGAAATCGTGAGGATAATTAATCGGACAGAATTTATCTCATTTGCTGATTCCTCATACCCGCTCAGCAGACACTGCCTGGCAGCTAGCAACCATGCAGCTCCGGGTAAAACGATACGCTACCAGCAGACAAGGGAGGGATGCTTTTATCGGTCGTAAAACAACGTTAGGCATCCACGATAACGAGGGAGTCGCGAAATGCTGCCGAAACGGCGAAGGAGCGGAGGAGAGATGGAGAGCGAAGGGAAATCCAATCGCTTGGTGGAACATACGCGTGATATTCTGAGGAGCGCAATAGCGCATACTCGCACGTCGTTGTCGCGACGTACAATATCACCTCGCAATTTCGTAATATCACCGTTATATTGACGACAATTTAAAATGTCGTTAAGCGAAGTAATGCGACGAAGTACCTAGTACTCCAGGAAAGAGTATTCACGCGCGAAACACATAATCTCGCGTGTCAGCGAAATTTCGTTACGAGAGGAAAGTCATGCTGTCGAAGATCTCGCGCGAGGATGAGTTTGGATATATCGTGAAACGAATCAACGTGAAATTTAGTAAAGAATTTTGTGATGTAGTGTTATAAGTTTATTTCAATTGCATTAAATCTCGATGTATCGTTAAATATTAATACTAATTATTTTTTGACTCTTGTAAAATTTACAACATTCTTTTGTTTTATATTATGACTAGACATCACAGACGCGCGCTAGGCGCGCGCTATTTAGCTTTAATATTATATTATTACTATTATTACATTATACTATTACATTACACTATAACCCCTTCATATAATACGCAAAACTGTCAAAATATACGATGACAGATGCTCACGAAGTAAGCGCAATGAGAGAACCAGTCAGCATGTTACGGAAAAGACACAATAGACTTCCCATGCCTTGTATTTTTAGGTTTTTTGCGACTGCAATTCAGTACATTGTAGCGTGCGAATTGTTTTTTGTTAAATAATTAGCACAGGTAGTGTTTTTTATGAGACGTATTTATTATTAGTAACTCTTTTACACGTGGCGTGAGTGGATCGAGTGGAGTGAGGAAAATATTATTACTATTATTAGTATTATTACGTTACACTAAACTGTCAAAATATACGATGACAGATGCTTACGAAGTAAGCGCAATAAAAGAACTAATCGGCATCACGGAAAAGACACAACAATATAGACTTTCCATGCCTTTTTTAGAAAGGGATACATGTTTGTACTTTTTTTCTAATGCATAATTATTCAAGAAGGATAATTACGTTGTTTTTTCGATAACATTATTAAGTGTTTTACGATTTTTTTATGAATAAAGTAATGTCGAGAAAACTTCGGGGATACGCACAGATAACGAATTTTTATTCCTTGCTTATTTTTAAATGCGTTCCAGCAGAATTCGAACTTGAGATTCAACTGTCAAAATGTTTAATGTCGAAGTCTAGTTGGGTGAAGAGCTCATAATATATAGCTTGTCGATGCAGCGACGATTTTTATGTTTTTGCGAGGTGACGTCCACTTTCCATAAGCGACATAACGAAATTCCTTTACGAGGGGAAATGTGCCATGGGGGCGGGTGGCGCGGTGGTCGTGCAACCGGGACGCGTCATTTCCGACGGCTAACGCTTCGTGCAGAGGTTGATCGAACGACGAGGGGGTTGACGAGGATAAGAGGGAGGAAGGGCGGAGAACGTTATCCGCTGCACAGAGTCGTAAACTTCGAAGGAGCTTGTAATAACGATAAAACACGACGAGGAAGCCTGGCCGAGCCAGGGAAAGCTCTATCTCTCTCTCTTTCTCTTCCTCTCCCTCTCGCTCTCCTCTATGTGTTTAAACCGACGAAGTTAGGCCGGAAGTAGTAAACTCACCCGGAACCCGGGAAGCTCGCCGCGTTAACTTCGCTCGTCGGACATCCCTTAAAATATTATATACACGTGGCCGGACTTAGATTGGTCTCTGGGCTGCGCCGCCAGGCTTTAACGTCGCTAAACGTTCGTCCTGCCTGATATCGCTCAGTGTACCGTTTAAAAATCAATTTACCTGCAGAAGTCTTCCTGATGGTACACCGTTATTAACTTCCTGTTGTATCTGCGATACCCAACACCTTCCACCTCCTTTATTACTGTTTAACATCAATAACGCGATCGAGAGGAAACGAATGAATTAGTGACGAGTATTCTAGGATGAATTTTTTCCTCTAAAGAATTCATGAAAAAATACTAAAATGAATATACAAAAATATCTACATTTTTTACATATTATATCTAGAAAATGACTTTATTATATAATTATATATGTAATGTATAATTAGATCATATATTGTTAAATTATAAAAAATAATAACGAGGAAGATGTCTCATACATGAGATAAACTTCTCTTCAGTGTGCTTGGAACATAGTTTCTAAATTGCCGGGGCATATCGGGTCACTCCGGTGTCAAGGCCACACCAGGACGAAAGCCTGTCGCGTAGATACTTCTATCTTTCTCTGTTCTCTCTCTCTCTCCCGAGAGAAAGATAGGACGTATAACAGCTTAGAGAAGGAGCAAGCCGAACTGGAGTGAGCCGGTTGAACATCGATCGCGGCCGGCCACGTTACGGGCGTATGCTCGGGGCCGCACCGGCTTTCCCGGTTTCCGGGGGCTCCTGAAAGCACCCTCGAGTTCTCGCTCTACGGTAATTCTCCGGTTGATGAGAAACGCCTAAACCCCCTCTTCTTCCCATATCTCTTTCTCTCTCTTTCTCTCTCTCCCGTAATTCTCTCCCTCGTACGTACTCGCGCCGCGAGCGTCTATTTATTTTAACGACCGACTAATCCACTACGTGCGCTCCAGCTTTTTGCTCGTTATCAAGGACCTAAAGAGCGAGGGGATAGCGCGGAGGTTGCTTATGCGACGACGCAAATTATTCTTCGGGGATACGTCCACACTGGGCTTCCAATATACCGTTGCCTTCAGATATCCGGATATAATTTACGTCTGAAACTTCGGAATATAGATGCCGAGTATACACATGATTTTGATCGGCGCTGTGAAATTAGATGTCACAGGTGCACGAGCCACAATTTCAAAATCGAAATGTGCATGGGTTTCGATAAGTATGATTCTGGGATACATCCGAATGCTAGAAATTGTGGGTATTTTTATCCATGGGATCTCAATCGTACTCCATTATTGTAAAGGTGTTACAAGCTGTATCTCGATATACTGTTGCGATCGTCTCGCGCGATATCGAGACCCGTTCGGCATCGGTGTTCTTTATCGTCGATTGTGGAATCGCGGTTCGTGGAAAGAGTCCGCGGAGAAAATTATTGCCGGGAAGGGCGGCGATGAGTTATCGTTTGCGATTGTTACCGGCTGCATCGCGTTCGGGCCATAATTTTTACGGGAGATTCGCGGGGCGCGGTTTATTCGCCAATGGATCACCAAGAGAGAAAAAGGGATGGAAATAGGAAGAGAATTTCGCTTTCTCTCGCCTGCAGGACGAGTTATTTACCGGACTGGGAAACCACCCGTGCGCTTCTAATCCCAAATAGAAGCGTTCGGCGGCAGCCCGGAACGGCTCGCCCCCTTCATCGTGCTCCCTCGTAAAGGACGGGCTTCCGTTTGCCAAGAGATGAACGTCGAAACGCTCAAACTCACGTTCATACTCGGGATATAGATGGACGTATTTATCCCGGGATCATTGAGCACGCTGAAACTCCGGTGCATCGCATCGTTCACCGGGAACATATCCATGTATCCATGTGATAATAAACTCTCAAAAAAAAAAAAAAAATCGCAGCGATTGATATATAATAATTGATATATAATAAACATTGATATATAATAATTTTTAGAATTGCTCATGGGGAACGGAACTTTCTCAGTTGACATCGAAGACTTTATTTAAATAAAATCTTAGTTTAAGCAGCTTTCGAAGGTATCAGTGCAAGATGAATGTTTACGAATGATCAAATCTCTTTTTTTATTACAGGAATCGATACGATCACGCGTGGCGATGGATTTTACCGGTAGCGTGGGCAGGATAGTCGAGGACCCTAAGGAAGCCAAGGACATAGCCGAAAACGAAGGCATGGTCTGGCGACGGAGATGGCGACCGTTTTCGCGAACACCACCCGGGTGCGCCATGATGAGGCTACACGGTCTCGATGCCGGTATACATGTTCTTCAGCCTTGGTTTCACGGCGGCCTCAAGAGGGATGTCGCGGCGGCTATTATAAGGGATCACGGCAGCGTCGACGGGTAAGTTCAATCTTGTCGATTAATCAACTTCTGAAGTCAATTTCGCGAAAAGCGCGATTTAAATTTCGGAGTGAATTAAATAGATCGCAAAGTTTTATTCTTCGTTCTAGTCTGTGGAAGTTGCTGAGATATAACTCAAAGTTATATATAATTAAGAGTCTGAAGAAGAATTCTGCTTATACTTAATTATATATACTTGAAGAGAATTGATTTATATAAAATTTTTAAAAGTAAAAAAAAAGATTCTTAAAATTAAAAAGTATATGAAGTTTAAACGAACTTTTACTATGGACGAGTCTATTTTAAATTAATATAAAAATTATTATCGTGATTTAATGGTGTAATTAAAATGATATAATTATGTTTATAAAATATCTGGCACGATTTAATGATCAGTGTATAATTCATCATGCACGACGATGAAGAATTAAGCTTGAATCTTCAATCGTAATTTTCTCAACGCTGTACTTTTGGAGTTACGTTGCTTCTCGCTCGCCTAATCGCGCTCGCGCCCGCGATTGATAACGCGTCGCCGTTTGATTACAACAGCGGCATCGTCATCGTAATGATGCTGCCCGAAAATCCCGATCGCGTTGATGCTAGCGACGATAACCGTCATCATCCATGGGCGGGAGAGGGCCCGCCTCAAACCGGTTGAGAGTTACGACCTCGAAGCTGCTAGCGCGGGCGACATGCCTGGCTGGCGCTTGCGTAATCCTCGCGATTATTACGAGCGATCGTAAATCACGATGAATTCCTATCGAGCATACTTTGTTTCCTTCGCCCACCTTCTGCTTCTCGTCTCTCTTTGTTATTTTAGTATCTTATTATTTGCGTATCTGAATTTTAATGGCGATATCGCGTCTCGATCGTTGACTGTGTTTTTTTACGCGGGATAATGTTTCGCCAGTACATTCTAATAATAACGCTGATACTTTTTTCTATTATCTGAAAAAGTATAAGAGAATATTATGTATGAACAATAAATTACGCGCAAGTGCAAAAGCATGAGAGAAAAGAAACATGAAAAATGAAGTTCATCAAACATAGTACTTTATTATATGAAATGCTTTTTTTTTCATTTGTTTTTTTCTAGTTGTTTCTTATTATGTCTTAGATTGAGTCATCCTCAGAGCGTAATAAATCTTTCACCATTTCGTCTCTTGCCACTTTCCTTTTTATTTTTTATTATGTTTTTTTTTGCCTCTCTCTCACTGCCTCTAACTATGCCGTTTTGTCCTGGGTCGAATCCGTCACCGCGTATCATATTGACCCTCGCATTTAACCCGTATTGACCCGGTAATCTCGGCGAGCGTTACACGTGTGGACACGCCCTTGAAACGTTAGGAAATTATTAATATCTTAAATCAGATTTCATTATGTTCGCGTAGGCAATCTCGAGAGACGGGGCATTGCTCCCCGGAGTGTATTACATATTTGACAGGAAAGAATCATAGATGCGTGATAATCTTTAACCAGTTGATGAGGATAGTATATTATAGTTTCAAATAATAGTACAGAAATGAGATATAATAGAGAACAGAAGATAGAGAAAAGAAAAGGAAAATTTTTAAAACTGCACGAGCTCAAGTAAAATGAGTTGCACGCTAATGATTCTAACGACCTGCGTATCGTGTTTCTTTCTCATGTCCCTGGTCGCTTGCCTAACGAGTACACATCCCGTCCAGCGATCGAGTCCACGTCTCCGGCACGTCGATCATCTCTATCGGTGCCCTCCTCTCGCGAGCGGTCACGACCCGAGCGAGCGGCAGCGTTTTGCCGATATTCCGGTTTGTCGCTCGTCCTCTCCTGCTCTCCTCTTATCTCTTCCTTGCTCCTCGATCTCATCTTTTATTCGCCGTACTAGCGCCGGGAATCGCGGATAAATGGTTAATTAACGACTCTCTCCATCTATCTCGTCGCGCTTAGCCCTGGGTAATTGAGTGCTCGGGGATCACGTAGTTGTCTCCGGGTTTTACGTTCGTTCAGGGGGCCCTTGCATAAATTTGCATAATCTCGATCGTAGGTACACCCGCCTCGCCGCCTTCGCCGTATTCTCTTCCTCGTCCTTTCTCTCTTCATCTCGACAATGGATGGAAAAAAAAAAAGGAGAAGGGGAGAAGAGCGCGGTGAGAGTCCCGCCTTGTGTCTTCCTACCTGGCAGTCCTGGCACTCGCGAGTTTCTTCACTCTTCGCGAGTTCCCGTTGTCTCGTGTCACGATCGTCATCGTCGTCGTCGTTAGATGCAAAAACCTTCTAATCGATTCCGCCTCGAGCATTGTCTACTAATCGCCATTTGTCTCTCTCGATGTTGCGAGTTAGCTCGGGCAGCTCGTGAGATAGAGAGGACATATCCTAGCGACGGACGGGCTCCTTTGTACTATATGGGAGCCGTAACGTCGTTATCCTCTAACTCGGGATAGTTCTTGGACATTACCGTTCCGTAGCCGGGGCTACGAGTCACCACCGCCGGTATGTTATCTGCCTGCCTGGCGGACGTGGAATATTCACTCGCATGAATATTCCATTGGACGAGCATTGGGGTTGATGAGAGACGATACCGGACATTAGCAAACGTTATCGTCACTACACATGAATAATCCGGGCGAGATACTAAAAAATGGGTCGCGCGAACGCGATCTCGCATCGCAAATCTCAGATTTTTTTCCCCCAAGAATTTAGTCTTACAATAGATAGTAAATACGACACATTATTTCAAGGAAATGCTAATTTTATGGATGAGACTTGAGATTTTTTTCGAGAGAAGCAATGACGTTCTTGCAATAAAATAAATTGTTTACCTTATGTATGTAGGGATTTCAGGATTGTTACGGGTTAATTATCAAAATAGCTTAAGCAATAAAGAGCCTGTCTTCCAATTTATGAAATAACGAATTGCTTCGTACAAAATTACATGATAATAATGAATTTCTTGTGATTCTTGTAAACATATCGCCGTTGTGCTGCGTGATATTTGTTAACGATCGCATCGTGTAGTATCAAATATTTATCGGAGAGGGCAATGGGCATGTGCTTGATGATATTTTATCGTAAAAGGGACCACAAGTCTTTCTCTTCGGCGACAGCGGCAACGGGATTTCTCAATGCGAGAGTGCCAGGAAGGAAGAGAGAGAACCGTTTCTTCCACTCGGAGTTTTACGATCGCGTGGCCGCGTTGCGATCGTTTTACGACGCGAGAGTTTCTCTCTCTCTCTCTTTCTTTCTCTCTCTCTCTTTCTACCTTTCTTTCTCTTCTTTCTCGCTGCAACCGATCTGCCTCGTGACCGACCGGTCGGTCTTGTCCTCGTCGTTGCATCCCCCTGACCTCCATCTTTACCCCTCGCCTCTGCCGTTTTTTTTAAACCACTCTACTCGTCCCGCTGCCTTTTACGACCATACTAATTTATACTGTGATACGCCTGGACGAGCCGTAGTCTCACCGTCCTCCCCGGTATCAAACATCTAGCACCCGGTGCAGCGTGCTGGTCTCTGCATGCTGCAGAAAGCACAGCTATCTCTCCTGAATCTCCCGACTAGTCCTGTATTCAGATATCGTCTGACTAAGCAGCTCTTAACCCTTTTTCTTACTCGGCCTCTGGTTATAGTCGTTATCATTTGAATATTTCTAGAAAACTTGGAAGTTACGGTGAGAGATAGTACGTGCCAACCAAGCAATGTAAATTCTTCATGAATATACCGACATTGTTGTTATTGTTTAACCAATACCGATTACCTATTTGGATTGTGTTAAATGGTTACTTATTAAAATTCCTAATTAACTTCGATCTCTGATGATTGAGAAATAAATTTTATGAAAAAAAATCGAAGACGTTGACTCAGGCTTTAACGTTATAACTACATCTTTGTCGCGTCTTTCAGAATTCTCAAATATTCTATTTTCTGTACTTTCAGCGTGTTTCTGGTCAGAGAGAGCAAGAGCAATCCTGGGGCCTTCGTGCTGACCTATAAGTACAACGACAAGGTCTTTCACGCGCAAATCCAGCCCGTAAGTATCCGCGTCTGATCGATAATTAGCGACAAGTCGAGGATCTTTTTTGCGGTCGAGTTAACTTCGCGGCGATTAAGCGCGAAAAAGTTTCTCTGGTCGTTTACTTTAAAGTTAAAGCCATCGTGAGCGAATTGCTAACACAAACTCCTCAAAAAAGAAGATTCCAATCTTTTGCCGTCGGAATTAATCCCGTCGGACCGATATTAAAGATTCTGTTATTTTAATATTAACCGTATCAGTGTTATTCAATGCAATAAATCAATTCCCAACAGTCGCAGCAGTTTATAGAGATTCGATAATAGAGTTTTCTATTTTTAATCTCTTAGTCATTCTTTATTCTTGTCGTCTGAAAATGTATGCACTGTTTTTCATGTAAATTATTCTATTCGATCTGAGATTTTTCGAGCAACTTCATAATATCTTTCTTTAATATATTATATTTATATATAATATTAACTTCACATTCAAATTGTTTCTTTCAGATCTTTGATGAGCGTCGCAACTGCTGGCTATACACCCTCGATAAGGGGACGACCAAGTTCTACGATCTGCTGCAGCTGGTCGAATTCTATCAGCTGAACGCGGGTTCGTTGCCTACGCGGCTAACTCACTACGTGCAGAACGGGGTGAAACCGCCGCTGCACAAGCCAGAGGACGGCGGGGCGTCGCCGTCGCCGCCCGAGAGCAGCAGCCAGCGGATCAACAGCATCGACAAGGCCGCCGAACCAAGCGGTAACCCGAGCAGCATTTGAGTATAGGACAGTCGGCGACCCGCTAGTGTTGTCGACGGCGATCGCCTGCTTACCGTTTGCGCCACTACCAACGGGCCCCTCGACCCCGCCACCATCACCGACAATATCGTGATGGTGCACCGTAGCAACAGCAACAACAATCGTCTGGGGAACAACAACGGCGGCGGCGATAACGGAAATCGCGGCGACGTCCGCGCGACTACACGATCGGGTTGCTGGAACCTGTGTTTCTGCAGTTACAACAAATGGGATTTGTAGCGCGATCAGCAACGGCAGCAGCAAAAGTAGCAGGATGATGTTCGAGCGGACGCGAAGACATATGGTTGTTTCGTTGAGTGTGAGAGAGAGAGAGAGAGAGAGAGAGAGAGAAAGCAAGAAGAAAAGAAGTGGAACGACGAGAGCGAAGAAGAAGTGGCACGGCTTGAGCATCATCCATCGTTGAGTCATCCCTGGATCGCGACTCCGTTCTAATAACGCAGTATGTGTGTGTGTGTGTGTATATATGGTGCGTGCGTGTGTGTGTGTGTGACGTCACTGGGTCGGCTGACCCGTGCAACAGAACGACCAATTTTTGGGCGCGAGGCACGCAATAACGAGGAAAGACACGACCGCCGCGGGAAGGAACCGTAGGATCGCTGTCGTACGAAAAATTCTTACTTCGTTTCGACTTTTCACGTTTGTTCTGTTGTTTCCGCTCAGTGATGTCCAGAGTGGCGCGGCGCTGACGTCCGCCGACAGCGATCCTCACGCGGAAATGAAATCTCTTCGATGTTTTTTTAATTGTACTGTGTTAGAGAGTCGTCGTGTAAGGATCCATCTTGTCGTCTAGACCTTCCCGAATACCCTCGCCCACTTTTATTTCCCTCTCAGAGTCTCAGCGATCAAACAAACGCGTCTAGACGATCAAAGAGGCATCGCGTATTCGTTTCTTTTTTTTCTTCTTTCCATTTTCTACATGTTCACGTTCGTGCAAGCATGGCGCGTACGATTAGATTGCTAACCGCGCGCGGCGACATCGTCGTTCGCGAAGTTATTCCGTGAGAAGAAAGGAAAAGCGCAATTGCGCGCGTGTATGCGTGTAGTGATGTGTATTTGTATCATCGGTATGCCTGCGAGAGAGACAGAGAAAGAGAGAGATAGTGAGTGAACAAAATAGAGACGTGTCGCGAAGTACGATATAGTTGTACATACAACTATATCGTAGTGAACCAGCAATACAAGACAAATACAAACACAAAATTTGGCTTTTTTGCTTGGGTGTGTGCGTCTGAGTATGTATGAGTGTGTATATATGAAAAAGAAAGAGAGAAAGAAATTGTCGCGTGGTCTCCCCCTCCTCCCTTATCCTTTTCACTTGCTCGTTTTCCTTTCTGGCGCACATCGCGCGTACTGAACGTCTCTTCTGTTTAGTCGTTTCTCCGAAGAGAATGCGCGACAGAGTCAACCGCGCGATTAGCTACCACACGACTTTGTCGCCTGACGACGACGACAACGACGACGGGTTCAAATGACGAGAGAGAATTGACCAAATCGAGGGAGAGGAGAGAGTGCATGAAGCGTCCGCGTGTTCCGTTCATTAGGTGTAAGACTGTGGTCAGGCGGAATCACTTGGAAACGATAATATCGATTATTTCCGAGTCCAAGATGTTCAAAATTAAGCGAGACAGCTTTGTCGACGGGACAGGAGCAACGGAAATGGAGCATAGGTTTCTCGTAGAGGTGTCGAGGGTGTCTCGCGTTTTGTTTGCAAAATTTTTATCGCGGCTCGGAAACGCGAATTTTCGCTGCGGTATGAAGAGCCCATTACATTAATGAATCTAAGAAATACAATATAATTAGTGTAAGAATCCTCGACGCGCGCCTACGTCGAGGGCCGGGGAACACGCTCGCGGATTCTCGTGGAATTGTAATAACGCGCGCCGAAAAGTTGAAAGCGTGTCCCTCGGCAGACATGATCTCATATTTTACAGATGTTTCGGTTACGTGAGGCATTTGTTGGTTAATACGAATTCGGAAAATGAGGTTCAATTGTAACTATTATAAAAATGTGCTAGGAACGCGTAACATTGAAATAAGAGAACGAGAGAGAATGAATGAGAAAGGTTTCAGAAGAAGAGGTGTATGTAAAGAAGGCGAACAAGGAAGAAGTTGCAAGGACGAAGTTGGTCATGTGGAAAAACAAAAAGAAAGAGGTATATTTAAATACAAAACAGATATATATACATAATATGTATATGCATGTTCTAAATTGTACATTTTAATTTTATATTCGGGATATATAATTATATATACTATCGATCGGAAAAACTCGATAGTGCGAAGTTCGTGGGTGCAGCATCACCGGGTGCGAGCGTTGTCGTGCATTCTAGATTTATAATGTGGAAGTTTTTAACGTAATGTTTTTCGAATAATAATGCGAAAGTCATATAAGAGATAAAGGCGGATTGGCGGGAGCTGGTGGAGTGTGCAGGGTATGGACGCGAGAGAAATTATTTACGCAATGTATTATGATTCGTCGAAAGAACAATACCAAACCCCCTGCCCCCTATTTGTACCTACTTTTTAATGATATATTTTTTCATTGATTATATATTTATTTAACGTCGAACGTAGCGCCTACGCGTCATGTCTTGAAGTGGTAATTTTTTAATTCGAAGAAGTGAAGATCTTACACAGATATATAACACGTAACAACAGATAATACGAAAACACCCTTACATACACATACACGAGACACGGACACAAATTGCATTAAATTTTAGAATATAGTAGCGCTTTATAGAACTAAATATTAGGATAACAAATTCTTCGTGAATGGGTATGAAAAAAACAATCTTCTGTAGGAAGGGTGGTCCGCAAACGCGGCGTTCATCCCCGATCCGTTTGAGAAGTTCTCCATTTTTTCACGAAATTCAAGTTAAAGTCGAAATCAACGAAATTACCTCTCGGAATACGCTTATTGCGCGAAAAAAGTGAAATTGTCCTTTCGGCCTTTCGTGTAAATATGTCTATTTAGGCCAAGATCCCGCGTCTCCCCTCCGAGTTTCCCTGTCCCTACTGATCCGTCTATATCCGTGGCCCGTCGGCTGTTTGAAAATCAACTTTGATAGCGGTTAATCAATCTTGATTCTTCAGGTCGACACTGCGGTGTCCCGCGCTTCCTTTTCTTTCACCTTATAATCCGAGAAACCGAACGGAAAACGAGATAGACGCCGGGTTCTTTGTGGCCACCAGCGTAAAAGAAGCTATAAATATTATTATTATTAATTAACTACATAAATTATAATAAAATATATTTTGTATTAATGTAGTCACGAATTAATATGGCAAACGCAGTGGTCTGTGAAGACTGAATCTAAGTAAGAGAACGCAAATTAGTCCTGTGCGAATTTCATCGACGTCTGTTAAGAACAATAAAATGATCAGGTAACGGAACGTTTGCAATTGTGTTTTTATTTCTAATCCCCGGACTAGAGTGTGTTTCGTTGATGTGTTGTATTTTATTATTTCGGCGCTTTGTTTATTTTATTGCTAAGTGTTATTGATACAATTTGATAATTTATTTCACCCGTCTATCTTTTCCGTCTATCACCCGAGAGATTGTTTTATCTTTCTTCTTCGTGAAAGCTTCTGGCCACAACTTGAAGTACGATGTCGCAAGGAACCGACGCTCGTGCTTGCGTATGCGATCGAATTACCCGCAGACGTTGATGAAACTCACATTGTCACTCTGGCAAGCGATATATACCGATGCAGAGCCCGATCTCGTCGGATCGTTCCTCAAACTAAATCAATCGCACGAGTTCGATTTGTACACAGACGAAATTTCGAATCTATATAGCGAACGAGCGACACGAAAGTCCGAACGAACATGTAGTCGCGGCCGCTAGTTCGCTCGCAAGGATAAACGGTAAACGTACAAGTTCCGGCCAGGCTTTTTGCTGTTGCACCCTCGCGCAATCTGCAACACGCAAAGGCAACTTAATTCGTAGAACATACGTGTGTAATACGATGATTATGTCACCGATTGATATTGTCTATCTGTCCACGGTGGATCTCGATTCGAGAAACGAGACATCAACAATTTTTATTTTTCTATTCTTGTAAGAGACGACATTACGTTTACTAACTATCTGGTTTGTGATTCGGAAAAGGTAATTTTTTAGATATATTTTTTTCATTAATTAAAAATTGCTGATTTTTTAATTTTAAGGAGTTTAAGGATCAAGTTGTCAATCTTTTCTGGATTAATCCTCCGTCGTCCATCATTTTTTTAATAACACCGTCAGCCAACTGGGACTTTTAAGTCCATCCTAAATTACTTTTATGTTCTAGGCTTTCAAAAAAATCCCAAAAAATTCTGAGTTACTTGTCAACATCTCTACAATATCCAATAGGTTTTTAAGCCAAATATTAAACCCAATTATTTATACAAAGCGAAAAACACAAATTTGGAAAAAATGGAAATTTGTTTAAAAACGCTTGGGTCTTTAAGGATCCAGATGGATGACGGAGGGTTAAAATTCGTGATACGAGCGATTCAAGAGCTTTTCGCGAACTTTTATTTTGGACTTTAACTTCGTGATTGAGTTCGAGTTGTTCGGATTTAGAAACTACCCCGGTTCGTATCGACAGCATTAGCAGAACGATCTCGCAATGAAAACAAATCCGATAATGGTTGGGGAACGGAACGTGAAAAGCCTTTCCGATCACGATATGTTGAATGTGTAACCATGCGTTACCCGTTCACTAATTACGGATTGCAATCGTAATAATAATAGTAATAATGATTAATCGCGATCTGGCGCTCGCTCGATTCGCGTTGAACGCGTGTAGCGAAACGAATGCGCTTCAGAGCGAAAGAGAGAGAGAGAGAGAGAGAGAGAGAGTGAGAGAGAAAGAGAGCGTGCGTATTATATGTGAGATGATTGCTTTGGTTGGAAAATTGCACGAAAGTGCCCTTGCTGCCCATAATTACTGAGGGAATAAATCCAATAGTCATTTGCGACGTATGAGCCATCGGGCATGACAAACTGAAGATGATACATTTGTCCGTCTTTTCGATGTTTCCTCGATTTTTTTCATCCAAAATTTCATGTCAGAGGATAATCGGATATTTGAAAAAAAAAAAAAGTATAATACGGTTATAGATATTAAGATACAAAAGACAAAACATAAAGATAGTTAGATGTTATGTTCCCTAAAATTTATGATTCATTGTTATACCGAGTTATATCATTATTCTACCCAACGGCTCGTGCTAGGTAACCAAAGGGACTAATGTTCCATCAATCGACAATCGCCGAGTGCATCCTCTATGACTGCAAGAACCATCGGTACGATAATTTCCGGTACCTGCGGTCAACGAATATGCGCTCGTGGGCTGAAAACGGGGTCGACCGTGATGGTGTTTCTCCGTGGTTCCCCGTCGGAACGTTTCAGCCGGAATAAACTCGCTCGAGGTAGAGGCGGATTGAAGACGAAGAAGAGAGGGTGTGTCGTGTGCCTGGTTTGCGTGCGTATAGATTACGGTGCGTCGGATGCGCCCGACGGAGTTCACCAAGTTCCACGCGAACAGAGCGTGCCAATCGATATCAACCAGTACGCCAGAAATCGTGAAAGAGCAAACAAAAAAAATCTGCATCGTGTTTTCAGTAGCTAACAGGAAGAGCAAGACGACCGGGAGCAGCAGGGAATACTTTATACAGGGTGTTCACGACAATTACTGTGTGTTAGAAATCACATACGATCAAAAGCTAAACGCACAAATTATTGAACTGAGATCCTCTCGAGGTCTCTTGACTGTCGTAGAGATTTTCATTCCTATTAGAGAACGATCGGATGCGATCGGAGGTTCCTGCAAAAGGATCCGTTCGCGGATGACCGAATTCTCTGTTCATCTCGAATCATTCTCTAATCATTCACAATCGTTCCCGTGAATTGCTGTCGTTCACATCGCGGATACGTCCCTGGTTGATAAATAACTTCCTCCGGAAGTGGTCTTGATACCCACGGTCCATATCGAGGTGTTCTGATGATCATTCGGCTACATTTTGAATCAATAGCGGGACTCAAAACGCAACAATTTTCAACAATGGGCACAATCGCGCTGGGTATATCTTCAATGATTATGGGGGACCAACGTTAGTGATAATCGGCGGGTACCTATGCCATGGTCAATGAGCAATATACTCAACCAGGGGTGTCGTGTGAGGGGTTTCAAGATCTCTTTTAGGATTCTCCTTTTGTTCTTTAGTAGCGCTCTCGACGCGCATATTGTCGTGCAATGCGCAATAATTCGATAAGCATCGCGATCTCTTGAAGCAAACACGCGCGAATATCGAAGCTCCAACGAAGAAGAGAGTCAACGAGCGACGCGCCCGCGAGACTCGCCTTCCGAAAATCATTTTAAGGATCTCCCGACGGCTCGCAGCATCCGTTCCATACAAAGCAGAAACGACAGCACCAAAGTGTGGCTCGACATATCGACCTCCCACCCGACAAATCGCCCCCTCAATCAACCTTCTTGCGCGCAATAATTCGTTTCCTCCGGAACAACAATATTAATCCGCAATAATAATGTTAGCACATGTAGCGCCGCGAATACGCGAGAGTCATTGTTATATCTTTGTATGAACATTTAATACGCAATAAATATGTATGTCGTCATCCCACTACTCGTACGGTATATATATATATATATATATATGTATACGCTTTACCGCCTCGATATCTATTTGCATAACTGTCTTACATCGTTATCTCGTTTCGCATTGAAAGTGAACATATTTTATCGATAACAAATATTAAATTTATCTCGTATATTGCCGCTCTTAGTCGAATGGTTCAAATTCTTGTAATAGGAGGTAATTCTATTCAAATAACGTGAAAGGAGGTTTTATAGTCATCTCACAATCGGTTAAAAATACATAAGAAACAACTTTATATTACACATCTTTAAAAGATGTATCCTTTTACATCGCAAAAAATAGATTTATAGATTCCTTTCTAAAAAGGAACAGGTATTATTATACATTATAAAAGGACCAAAGTAGACTGCTGTCAGCCTTCGATCTACGGAGGATACGCTTGCATCCTCCGCGGTCAGAGTCACGTGCTCGCGTACTTGACACGTCAACACGTGCCAGCATCGTCGGCTGTGAATCTCTGATGGCAGTCGAATCGAACAACGGATTGCGAGTGCGCGCGCAAGCTGGCAACAGGTAAATGGCAGGTAAGAGAGAGAGAGAGAGAGAGAGAGGAAAAAAAAGGCGAACAGAAACGCAGGGGGAGGTGGAGGAATAGGTGAACGCGAGGGCAGGGAGACAGGTGCGCTGGTTGGAGGGGACGAACTGACTCCTCGAAGAGGTGGGAGTCTCGGGAACCTGAGGGAACTTCGCCGCCGCCGCCGTCGCCAACTCGGTTCGGTTTGGCGTTCTCGCGATCGACAGTCAAGCGCGGAGGGCCGTCGATGGTGCGCGTTCGCGAGTTTGCATGCGAAGCGAATACGATGTACGCCTGTGCGTCCGCGTACCGCGCGACGCAGGAATCCGAGGACGTCGGGGTGCGTAGCGCGTGATCTCGCGCGCGGGTGCGTGGGTGGCGTGCGTACATCCGGGGCGCGCGCGAAGAACTGCGCTTCACCGGATGACCTCGGTAAGCGAGTGATCTATCGTTTTCGTAATTGTAATTGTAAAATGTTGTGTAAAGATTTAGCAGAGTTTGCCGCAACTCGTCTCTCCCTGATGTTGCATCATAAAATTGGGTACACTATCGCTCAGATATTGCTCAAAGTTAATGCGAGAGAGATTTTCATAATTTACCTCCGAAACTATGATTAAACTGTTTCCTCTTTCTCTCCGAATAACGATATACAATGTGTATGATGCGATAAAGACGTCCGATCAATGTCTTATGTCCATTTCTACCAATGCAGATTATAACTTTAATCTCGGTTTAACTTGCTCCTTATCTTTTTTTTTAGTTTTAAGAATTAGAAAAAGATGAAAGGCAAGTTAAACCGAGATTAAAGTTAATCTGCATTGGTAGAAATGGACATTAATGGTTTAGATTTCTTTAAACGCTTTTCTTTGATATTTTTGTATATATGCGATGTATACATATATATACGAATGCTTTTAACTTACGCATGTCCGATCGCGAATATCGCTGCCATCGAAAGAATAATAGTGTTGTTCGCGACTGCTGTCGAGCTTATCATTGTCATTAGATGCGCGAGAATCCGGTTACCGAGTTGCTCGAATCGAATTAGAGCCGATCGGAGTATAGAAGCGAAGTGCGCATATTGAAAACACGCGGGATACGTTTCGTACGAGTTGCGAGTTGGACGATGTTGCGAGGAGGACCCGCGGAGATTTTAACGATCACATAGTTGCATAGATAAGACCGGTGGGCTTGACATGCATCGAGATAATTTCACAATTTATTCGTATAGTATCGATCCACTGCTTCTATGTGTAATGTTGCTATGTCAGCTGTGTGTGTGTAATATTGATCCCCACTGCTTGGAAACACTGGTACCATATGCTAGAATTTACACGATGTTCGGGAAAACTTACTAAAAATCTTACCTAAATGATCTTCTACTTGGAAAGCCAGTGTTCCCTCGCCGTTTAATGAAAGTGTTAACTATCGAAAAAAAAAAAATATTCTGTTGTCAAGATAGATCAATCCCGAGATCAATCCTAAATAGCATAAAATAAGATAGTTCTGAATGTTATTTCTAATTCCAAGATTTCACAATTGTAGTTTGATAAAATTTTACAATCTCGGTTCGATAAAATTTCAATTTTGTGCTTGGTTACGAAAAGAAGAGGTAAATTACGAAAAGATTATACTCAGTCGAATTTTCCCTAAGAAAACTACCAACTTGAAACGGCCAAAGAATTCATCGATTTTTCTAATATTTTTCATCGTTCGAGGATCTATGTCGTTCATCGCTCATGTAGTACCTATATGCTTTTAATAAGTTACATATTTCCGGTATCACACGATGCTTTCCGAAAACTCGTTAAATATTCATTACAACTTTACTGGCTCGTCCAAGGACGAATCAATCGAGCGTGACGTTAAACCGTTGCAGCCGTAATCAGCGTGGAAAATCTCTGAACCATCTGAACCGAGTATTAGACGACATATCGTAATGAGAGCGACTAACTAATTAATAGGTTATTACACGTGGTTGCTCGTCGAGCGACGTTCGTCTTATGTCTATTTCTACCAATGCAGATTAACTTTAATCTCGGTCCAACTTGCCTTTCATCTTTTTCTAATTCTTAAAACTAGAAAAAGATAAAAAGCAAGTTAAACAGAGATTAAAGTTAATCTACATTGGTAGAATTAGACATTAGTTTGTTACGCGAGATTGGAAAATGCGGCACCATGATTACATCGCGAGTGCAGTTTCTTCTGAGACTGCTACCGCAGCATTTGCGACGTTTCGTCATAAGGAAGACGATCGCGCGTGTGACGCAGCTTCCCGCGACAATTCATTGTGACGTAAACGTGACAAGGCTGCGTGTGCACGGCGTTATCAATGAGTAAAAGATGTTAAAAGAAATGAGATACCAAGTACGTGTGGCGATATGAGTCATCCCCTCTAATTAAAATAACTGTGTTTAGTGGCAATAGTTACGTATTGCTATTTGCTAGATTACAGGAAACACTCTCTGGATACTTGCCCGGCGATATCTTTAGATCGCGTGTTTTGATCGCTATGGACTGTAAAATTAAGCTTAGGGGATTTCAAAGATAATTTCAAGGTTTTTTTATTTAATTGTCATATTATTTTTATTTGCAACTCAAAAACTATTAGTATTTGAATATTTGAATTGAGAGAAAATTGTTTTCAAAATTGGAATCGATCGAAGTTTGTTTTCCGTTAACAATTATTAATTCAGGAGCTGGACGTAATAATAACAATAACAAAAATTATCTATACGTTGCCGAGATATACAATCAATAAGTTAGATAGGGCAAATGAGAAAGAACGCCGTTGACGAGGCGAAATACATAAAGTAATTAATCATTTAATAAATCAAAAATATTACATACGTTTCGATCACGGTTTTGACCATCCTCAGTGTAATAAATAACAAATTCTAAGAAGTCGCTACTAAATTAAATTAAAATAATAACAACATAATAACATATTTACATAACTTGGAAAAAAATAAGCTTAAACTTTAAAATCTAACTTGCAAGAGGATAGAAGTAAAAGGAGCAAAAAGAATTCTAATCTTGTCAGTCATAATGTTGTTTGTTTAGGGGAAGTGTGATCCCAGTGTTCAAAGATTTCGAAATAGAAATTTCTGCAACAATATAAGCGTAAGTCTTATGCTGTTACCGCATTTAATTCCTTACTTACTATATCAGTTCAGGAATAATCAGTACACATTGCGCTAGTTATTATAATATCCGGTAGTCTCTCGGACGACTTTGATTCTCGTGATTCATTCCTTCGATCGTAGTCGAGGTTTGAACGCGAGTATCGACGACGTATATTCGGGTTCGTAACGTTCGCCATGCGTAAAAGCCTCCTCGTGAACCAGTCAGGCAACATTCCTGTGTCCCGACCGTGCACGTCCACCGCCTACCTCTGACTTCTACTCGGACTTTCCACGGCGAACGTCGTTCGATGCGGAGTTCGAGCACAGCACAGTTAGCGACGCTGTCCGTTATCGCGGGATAAAAACAGCAAGATCGAGACGCTGCTTAATGAAAAGTGGACCTGCGAGCTTGTCTGTAAACGTGTCGAAACGTGACAAATAGAAGTTCTGAAATAATATTGAACGACAGGAGGAGATAAAGCTCTCAATCACTTTAAGAGACATTGTCATTGAAATTTTTTTAGTATGATAGATTTGGATCTATAAATGATTATTAATTATTAGATATAGCAAATCAGATCTTCGAGAAAAAAGAATTTACAAAAGTCAATTTATGTCATAATTTTTTATAAATAAATTTTTGATCAATTTTGAAAATTATAAAGTTTTTTTATTTAAAATTAATTATGTAAGCTTTAAAAAACTTCCTTGTTTAAAATTTTGCCGAGTTTTCTTTAACCAACGCACAGTGATCTAAATGTGTTTCTCCGAGGATTTATCTTTTCAAAGTCGATATTGCTCGAAATTGTTATACTTGGGAATTATACTTTCGAATTTTGAGAAATATTCTATAAAATGGACGTAAATACGTATTTTGTATAAAATACAGATATAAATAAACATTACAAGTTCCAAGTTTTTTTTACACAATGTTAATTTCTATATTCTGTTTGCCTTAAACAGTTTGCCGTCGCTTTATTTCGTACGACTATTTGAGTAAGTTGTACCATGTGTTCGCATTCGATTTCCATTTGTTACAACACCGGGCAACACCCTAAAGCATTGTGCGTCGACACGTATTGTGTACATTCGGTACCAGATGTACCATAGCGCTCGCTGATCTCACGTAGTGAATTACAACGAGCATTCGCGTTATAATGCGTATCCGCGTAATTGCAAGTGAAGTTATGCTCTTCGGAAACATATAATATCCGATAACTGATTGCGCATTAAAGACACGCGATATGCCGTAATAGTGTTAGCAAAATGTAACGAAAGGCACGTATGATCGTGTATATTCCGAAACTTCAGCCGAGAATGTCATAACAACTTGACGCATCGCTATGTCGCAATTATTAAACATTATGACATTATATCAACTGTGACAATATTTTTTCGAATTTTGCAATTACAGTATAAGCGTTGAATTGCAAGCGCCTGAAAAAAAACCCCTAAATCACAATGATCACTGATTTTATATAATTGATGATCGTATATAAATTCAATATTTAATTAAGATTTTGTATATTTAATTTAATTAAGAATTAAATATTGATCGATTCTCTCAGATTTTTAACAAAATGAGCAGAAACACGCAGCACCGATGGAATATTTTGATCGGAATACTTAATTCGGCCTTCCCGGCTTTGATCGACAGCCAGTCGCTGGAGAGCAATTTTTCTTTGCCACTAAGTTACGTAGGAAACGAAGCAAGCGTTTACCTCGCTGTTGATATGAGGAATGAGTCACAAACGCGATACGAAGCGGCCCTGAGAATATTAGTCTCTCATTAGGTATATCTTATTTCGAAAACGACTAAAGATTACACATCTTACGAGTATACGCGGTTTTTACCTGTCTCATTATCATCCGGTTAATTTATTTAAGTAAATATATTTGTTGAATACCAGAATTTTTTAGATTTATAAATATGTTCATTTCAATTTTTGATAATGCCATCATGATCTATCGTCGTTGAAAATACGTTATTGACTCTTAAAAAAATGTCCCGTCGCCTACGTAAACATCACGCAATCGAATGAATATAAAACACTGTCAAGAACGACAGACCGCAAGTAATTTACAAAACATAGTCCGCGATGTAACAATAAAACGAGGTCGTTAGTAGGTAGGCGAAAGTATCTCCGCTGTTGCGCGACACTGGAGGCCATTTTGATGCATCCAGCCGCGCTCACGTATGCGTTAACACAGGTGTTTGAAGTATACAGGTGATGCGTGTCACTTTGTAGGCACTGACGCATCTCCCGGCATCGCGACGCAATCGGACGTAACCAACGGAATGAGAAATACATTTGTCTGTTCAAAAGTCCCCCGCGATCGAATCGACCTAAATGAGCCCACACGTTCAAACTGTACGAATTGTCCTCAAATTTTCGTATTCCTTTGCGACTTCCTCGAAGCTCGATAGCTATCTATATACATTTTTCATCTGGCAACCACATCGAGCATGATTTACAAATTAAATTAAAGAACAAATCACTCTTCTTTTGTAGGGATTGCTAAAAAATTATTTTAGTTTTAGCGATAATATATTAAAAATGAAAGACAGAACGTATAAGAACTTTTAGAGTCTAAATACTCTAAATTACCAAATCGAATCGCATGTTATGATTAAAACACCTAGCGAACTCTCTCTGAACTCGTAACTATGTTATGTTTTTCTTTGATTGTTTATATGTCATGTCTTCACCAGGACGTTTGAAAATCTATTATACAGCCACCCTGTATAAAATCGTTATTACTGTCAGTATTAGCTAACTCGCTAAATGATAAACACATTATCATTCGGGACATAATTAAATTATCGGAAGGTCTTTCTCTCTGCAATCGTAACAGAATTTATAATTGTGTCGTTTAACAGACGGATTCTTTGACCGATTTTTTAAGACATCAAGATATCAATAAGTTCTCAGTGTCCTATTGTACATTGTATGTCATATCGTATAAACAATCTAGAAAATAAAATTTACAATTCACACACACACAGGTACGTAATAGATATCTCTTTGCAATCCTTTTAGCGCCACGAGATGGAGCCTCTTCGAGGTGTACTTTTCGAGTACCGTTAAGGATCATCATGAGCGTCGACTGTGGGTCGCGAGAGAGTCATGATTGTGTCCTAGATCCGTAATTCGAGATAAAGAGGGAGAAAGAAGAAGAAGAAAGGCGAAAAGGACAATTAGGAAAAGGAAGAGCGCCAAACCGGTTGGCGAATTCAACTAAATCCACCGCGCATCGACCTGGTATTGCTTCGATTGAGTATTCCTGGAGGTAACCGTAAACAGCATGACATTGATAGTGACAGCTATCGTCGCTCTATCCGTATTGGCTAACGTCTTGCTGGCCGACCTCGATCCTCGGGGTACCAGATGCGGCGAGAAACTTTGCAACATCTCGGAGTACTGCAGCCCCTTCGATCAGCATTGCAGACCCTGTGCGATCGCGTGTAACGTCACGAGCCATAATTATCAGCCAGAGGAGTGCACGAAAGACTGTCAATGTGAGTAATAAACAAGTTTCCATGTAAGGGAAAATTATCCACATAAAACTATTAATATGATGATCATTAATTTTTTTTACTGCTGAAACGCTTAAACGCATCGTTTAGAAATCATCATTAAACTCAATGCGCGACGATTCCAGTTAGCTGAGTGTATACAAGGTCAATTTTAAATATGAAACAGACATGTAAAATGATTCTCTTACAATTAACTTTCGTTTGAAAATATTTCTAACAAAGATACTGCGCAGTATCGAGTATGAAAGTGTTCGAAACTTAAGAGCTGTTGAAGAAAATTGACGTTTTATATTCCGGCTCGTATTTTGCGAACTTGAATTTGTAGACCGATCGCCTTTCATCCGGTGCCTGTCACGTATCGCGGTGCATCGTCCTGTCGTTCCGGTTTCTCGTTTTCACGCGAGCCGGCGCATATACGGGAAACCGGATAGCAATACGGTGCCGTCGTTCACCTCTGCCGGAGCCGCGCGGCGGCGAGCGAGCGAGCAAACCAAACCCGGGTTCTCGGGTCCGTTGACTTTGCACCTGACTGTTCCTACCGACTTCCCACACGCGAACACGGTCGATGAGTCACCTAGCTTCTTTTCTTCCTCCATCCGTCCTCGCCGCCGTCCTTTTTCTTTCAGCCTCCTCGGACCCTCCCTATCCTCCTCTTCATCGTCCTTTTTTTTCCCTTCCATTCCTGCTTGGTATTCAACGTCGGTTTCGCAATGGGGAAGGGGAGATGTAGGTATTTCATGCTCCGACAGGTAGGAGAAACCGCACGGCTCCGCTCCTTCTTGGGACGCGCAAAGAATGAAATTCTCTCTGCCTCTATATCAAAAGATGCTCCTTCGCGTGACGGGGTGGAGAGAAGTTGGGGGACTTGATTTGACGTGCGTTCGTACGAAATTGTCCGTGTAGAGTTCTGTCTGGTTCCCCATTGAGAGTCCCCGTTACGGTGTCCGGTTACGTTATGTCGGTAAACTCGGTTCAGACTTATATATATATATAATTTCTACGTTGGGGGAGAACTTGTTGACTCTGCGTGTTGAGTAATGAATGTAAAAATGTCCAATGAAAAAAGGGAACTATTGCATGGGGAAGACGTGCCCTTTTTCATATGCTGGGATACTCGAGGGATTTGTAGAACGATGGATGAAGATTATTCCAAATTTCCACGCTTATTTAGCGTTGGGATATTTTAATATGTCATTTTTTAAAATTGTGCTGTCATAATTAATGATGGAATCCGAATTGTAACATATTATATAATATTTCAGCTATGTATATTGAAAACACACGTAAGTTTTTAAAATATTATTATGATGATTTATTAAATATTACAGTGACAACGCGTGTATAAACATATCAATTCATCATTTAAATATCTAATGTAATAAAATTTATCTGTTATATTGGCAATCAGTATAATTCTGAACAATTAAATATCTCAATTTAGAGTACCCTTTGCTCGTGAATCTTATCCATCGCCATCGCGGCTAAGTCTTCGCGAATCGATCCACGCAAACTCGTCGTCCCAGGTCTGGGTTTGCTTCTCTTTTCAATTTGGAACGGGGTCATCTCGCATTTACGGTTGGGATAAGGCATAATCGCGCTCTCACGTGCTACACGTAAGCACCGTAGGTCGGAATTGTTTGTGCTGTGAGTTGCTATCGCGACCGGCTTCATCGGCCTTACGCAGGCGCGCGAGAACTTAGATACACTTTTTTAGAGGTAGACCATTGATTCGAATAAAAAGAAGTGGAGAACGATTTAAAGACGAATGTGATAAAGTGCGTTAGTGACAGGCAAATCAATCGCGCGTAAGCCGAATCAATTTTATAAAATACAATTTTCTTCAGAATAGACTCGGAAGAAATAGACATAGAGGAAGTACATGCTTCGAGTAGTGGACTTAAAAATAGATTTCTACTTCGCAAATAAATAAAATCAATTTTATAAAAATTTACGCGTATATAGATATTTTTATTTACAAATATATAAATATATTTTTATTTTTAATATTGTTTAGCCTTTTCTATTTTAAACCTATTTTTAGAACAAACTTTATTAATAAAGACTACAATATGTATTAACATTATATTATTATACTGTTATTAAAAGAATACTACTACAGTGGCAATTAATGTGGTTTACACACTTGACTGTTGTTCTTAAAACTGTAATTGATTCAACTTTTATTACATGTGAGCAATAGCGTCGAGTTTCCTTCTCACATATCTAGTGCATAATAGTGCAACAGTTATAGTTGGAGAAATCTTCAAGTTTTGTAGCGTCGCTAATAGCTATTTTTCGTAACGCTTTCTAAATAAATGTCTGATAAACTCGATAAAGAAGTATTAATGAAACATACATTTAATGTTAAAACTTCTCGAGCACACTGGGAAAGTTTGCTTGACAAACACGGTGCGAGTGCGCGAAATGCTAATTATTGGTCGCTTCCTCTGATTTCAGTTTATCTTCTTGATCAGCGCTATGCCCAACGCATGGATCAATCAAGACAGTACGATGATCTCAGAGGTGAGTGGGTTCAAGTGCGAATAGAATATGCACATAATTTTGCCGCAAAGTATAACCGCACGCCTCGAGAGAAGTCAGGCGAGTCGGAGATTTCAACGACGCAAATCTCGCACAGGCGTCACTCGGCTCGTAATTTTTGCGCGACTGTCGCTTGACGCACGGTCGCGAAGACCGGTATTCATAATTTACCTTTGTCAATCTCGCGGTTATTTTTATTACCAAAGCATACATTTTTAGATACATTTATATAATCGAGGTATATTTACATTATAAATACTTTTTTTCAAGTAACTTTTTAAGAACACTCAGGAAATTTTAATATTTAAATTTTAATATTTTAGTGCCATCTTATATCTTGCGCCTTGCCTTATATAATCGGCGATTAGAGAAAAGTGATCGTAAACATTTTGTAACATACTATTTGGTTTAATGTTTCGTATTAACGTTGACTCTTCCTTTCTAATATAAGAGAACATATACTTTGAAACATAACTGGCAACTTTCACTTTCGAGGTTTCAACGAGAACGGATGTTAGATATACTTATAGGTACGCGTATCATTTTTAAATCAGCGATATGTTACAGAGCACAAAAAAGAGATTATCACGTTGATAATTAGCCCCCAGTTTCTTTTAAATCATTTACGTTAGATCTATTGCGTGAAATTAAATTGCGCGGAGATTCCTAATAATTATATTATATAGAAAATAATATAATTATTTCTCTGCGTGAATCGTGTATATTGTTAATATTTCTTATAATAATTTTTATAACAATTTCAATATGAGAATTGATTTCGAAAATAAATTGGCTATACTACACTAATCTTTGGCTCCTTACGTAAGTCATATATTATTAGTCATTAAAATCTATTCTTCTATTGTAGAGGAGGTCGAGAAACTCAAGTATAGGTTTGTGATCACAACGACGTTGACCTGTTTCTCATTGCTCGGTATGCTGTACCTGCTGGGAAGAACCTTAATACGGTGGAAAAGGATTCAGCATTCTTTGCAAACTGTATTCAGAAGGAATAGAAAGATAAAGGTGAGGACCGACAAGAATAGACCTTTCTAAAAAGCTTTTCTATTCATTCTTATTGTGACAAATTTTTTATTTTTTTTTAACTTAAACAAGATCGTGCAGAGATAAAATATTGCAAATTAACAAATAAATTTAAATTTAATCCCCTATAAAAAAATTCTTACACTTTCTTATTTTAATTTTTTAAAGCTGTAAACAATTGTGTAAATCATTCCGATGAAATTGACTTCTTGCGTGATGCTTACAAGGCAGTTCGAACACTTTGACGCCTTAATTTCGTTGTTGCTTCAACAGGCCAGTAAGAACAAAGTGCAAGACGACGTCGAGGCCGCTGTGAATAAGCAAAACGGTCTCAAGTTGACCATACCGAGCATAAGTGGCACGGTGGAGCAAGAAACCAAGATCGAGAATAATAACAGTAGTAGTAATAGTAATAGTAACGGGATTAATACCACACCAAACACCACGAGCACTTCTCTTTCACGACGGCATGCTAGCGAGGATACCACCCTCGACTATGCTTACGATAACCCGGCGATGACACCGAGCCCAGATGCCGCGCAGCTTAAGACGAAGGCTCGCGAGAGTTCGTTTTAAGATTGCGGATTATGGATATTTAACGTCAATAAGAATATGAGCAGGACTATTTTCGACTTTACTCGAAAAATTTTGAGGTACTTAAGATTAAAAGAGGGAAGCATTGAGATAAATTTTTGCTTGTTCTAAAAATGCGTTCTGAAGTTCTGAGATAAGTGGGAACACTTTTGTGGCAATAATTGCTTTTGTGGAAAAAAAGATTTTTACTGAAAGAACAGAATGTTAAGGAAAAGATTGCTATACCGGAATCTCAGACAATTCTGGCTTAAGTGGACAGGAAAATGAAAAGAGGATGTGGCGAAGCGTATTATGCGTAAAATGTGACGTGGCTATTTTGTCTTGTTCTGCGAATACATATTGAGATATTCCATAAGATTTTTCATGTTTTTACGAACGGTTTTTCGAGCTACGTGGAATTTACGTAGCAATGAGCGATCTAGTGAAAGATCGCTCGATATACCGCCACTTTGTCTTTCTTGAATGCTCGAGCAATTTTTAACGTACGTTAAACGGTGATATTCATAGTCGACAGTTCCATGAATGACCACAGCCTCACAGAGAATAATCGTGTTTCTACATAATTATTTTGCTTCCTGATAATCTCTGAATCATTAAACGTCGTCATGAAACAAATGATTCGCTGTTAATGACATTTTTGATGACTTGGGGAAATAATGCATGCTCATTTTTTCGACTATGAATTAATTGCATTTTGAAGGAATAATATTTGAAAAAATAACGTTGCTCCTACGTCGAGACGATAAATGTTGCCCTAATAGATTACTTGTACAGCTATAATATAGTACCGTAAGTTTTTGGAGTGACTCGTGAATGCGTGTCACGCCTCCGCGAACCGTGCGGCTGTGTGACTTAATTAAATAATTATTGACGCGATATGCTCGCGGGATGTAGACGCGCGCGGTGTAGTTGTCGACTTAATCCTCCCGGTCTTAAACTGCTGGCGAAACACTTCGCTTCCATGAAATTGATATACTAATTCCAACACTTTTATCTGTCAGAGGATAGGCTGTAAGTGCTCTTAAAGTTACGCTTTCGCTGGTTCTTCGAATAAACTAAAATCTTTTACAATTATCCTATCATTGCTAAAGATTCTGTGCATCAATATTAACTGTGATGAAAAAAATTAATGCCACATTTACAAATTAAATTCATGAATCAAATAATAAATAAATTTAATATTTCCTAGTAAATCTCTTGTTTACGAAAAAGGTTCTCTTGCAAATTTTTCTTTGGCACTTACTGCTTTTTTAGGTCTCAAATATTTTTATTCTGGCATTAAAATGTCTAGCATGAAGCACCTCAAAGAATATCTGCGAAATCGTTCCACGTGTTTTTACGCTTACTTTTTAGTATTTTACAATCGCTAAAATGATATAAATAGCCTAAATTAAAGATCGGCGCGTAAATTTCTGTTGCAAATTATGCACAGCGCGTGTCCATATAGGATTTTAGTAATAAATATATAATAAATAACTTAAGAAATCGCATCCTTATCAGCCATTCCGTCCATGAAAGGCCTTTCGAGCAAACGTGCGCGTATAAGACGGCGCACTTTGCATAGGTCAGTGACGTTGCACGCGAGAACGAAGGGAAATCGATAACAATTTTATCGCGAGCCGTGGCGAGCCAAGGCACAATGTAGGTACTACGTTGCGAAATTCCGCAGCAATGTAAATTCAAATGATGTTAATGGAATTATAGTCTGTAAATGTAATTTAACAGCCATTAATCCTGATAAAAATTTAAAAAAGTGTCCAATTAAATTGATCGATTTTAAAGCTCGAGAGAATTGAAAGAATATCGAAAGACACTACTCCTGGAAATGGATTTGCATTGAAATGCAATTTGCTCAAAACAGATGCGCTCAACAATCGCTTGCTCCCGAGGAATATACTATTTTTATTGATTGGGAGAAAGTGCTCGATTAATGCTCAATTTTAATGAGTAAACATTTGCTCAACTTTGTAAATTGTCATTAATGATTAATAACGCTTTAAATTAATGTGATTTTAATATGAATTAACATATAAATTAATTTACAAAAAGAAGCAATGTTTCAAGTTTATTATAGATTTTTTAAATCTCTTCTAAAAAATAATCAAATGACATATGACAGATTGAAACGATCAATTTTTTAAATAAAATTTTAAATTTTAAATACTCATCAATTAATTTTATAGCCAAAAGTTAGAAGATTAAAAAATGGTTATTTCGATAATTAAACTAAACGAAAGGACATTTCGGTACATTTATATGGTACATATAAAGTGCTTTGCCCTCGTCCTGCAGCAACCGCTCTGACCTTAGATTTAATCATTTATACACGATTCACCATTCTTAGCAATTAGCGAAATAGCAATAGCTTATACACACTACAGCGCACTTTTCATTTCATTACATGATCCCCTTCGAGGGTGGATCAACGTCTTCCAGAAACGAAGATATTAACTTTGCCCAGAGGCAGCTCGTAGCATTAAATTCTCGAGTCGACCTGTATATACATATAGCGAATAGTCTTCTCTTATTTAATAGTCCCTGTTTGCTGATATGTTTAAATAATACGACGCGACGTAAAGAAACTTTTGTGAATGTAAACAAGTTCGAAAATCGAAAGAATTAGACGGCTTGAGATTTTACAAGCAAGTTTTTCTCAACTTTCCTTCTAGTGTACTTAAGTAAATTGTACATAATTTTAATATTAATTGTATATAATTTAATGTTTTTTAAATTATTTTAATAATCGATTTTATTCTTTTAATTGAGGGGTTCAGTATTATGAATAATATGGTGGTCACATTACTTAGGCAGCTGATTTCACGATCAATCTATCGCTTCTAATCTTCTCAATCTTTCAGCTTCAGAAAATATTATAAACATGTAGTTCATTATTATCTTAATTTTAACATACTGAACAACCTTTCACGCGTGATAATAATATAGAATATATTACGATGTTACTCTTAAACGAATATGTTGGTGTATGTGAATTATTCTGAATCTGTTAGTGTGTTCCATATTGATTATATTATCGTACTTATTCTTATATTGTTATATAAATATCTATGTGACTTAAAGCGTGCCTTTTTCAACGCGATTTAAGATGAATGCAATTAAAACAATAGATATTAATACGGCGTGCCTTTTCGACGAATTTTTTCGATGTTGAAATATATTTGTGATATAGAAATTTATTTGTGTAATATGGATATAATAAAGAGACGATGTCTCTCATATATATATATATATACATACATGTACACATATTATATACATATATATATATATATGTATACATATATACATATACATGTACATACATATGTGTATGTACATATACATATATACATACATATGTACATATGTCGTGCATGTTCTATATATATATGTACATATATAAAGTATTAACTTCAGTAAACCTCAATAATGATAAGAATTTTAAAACTAAGTTATCGCTAAAAAATAAAAAAAAAATAAATTTTATTTAAACTGTATATTAAATATTTTGAAACATACATCTATCTTTTCAACAATTTTTTATTAATATTCTACTTTCATCAAAATAATAAATATACAATTTAAAATATCACATAAAAACGTTGCTGGAGTTATATTTTACATATGTACATCGGAGGTGCTGATTTCTAAGAAAGATATTGTTATAAGCATTGATAGGTAGTTTAAATATAATCATTTGATTCATTGATTCATCCACTACGTTGCATCACAATAAAATATGAAAAAGAAGTTTCAATGCGCGATTTGATGAATGCGCGACTTGTCGAAATGATGATTTTACGAAGTTTGTGTAACGTTATAATATTTGTAAGATATTTGTAAAGTGCGCCATGGATTTGTCATGAGTGTCAGTCGTTATGAGAAATCGACACGATATACATTCCATTGTAGGTTTTTTCGAGATACACATACGTTACCGAAGTATATTTGTATTCCTAATGGATACCGGATTTTACCGTTGTTACCGTGTCGCTTTTAAAAATAACAAAAAGAGCGAACGTTTTTTTACTACGTTTACTTGCAGTTACGCTGCAATTTTTCGTGATCGTTTAATGTTACTTGGCTCTAATGGGCTCAAAGAAATGCGACAAAATGTTTCTGTCAAGCAGCGGCAACTTTGTTTTTTTGTAAATAAAGTTATAGATATACCGACAAGTATACACAAAAATTTATTTCCCCTTTTTTAGCCGTAGTCTGCAGTATCTCTTTATTTCAGTACGCTTTGTAGTAGAAAATAGTTTTCTAAATATGTAATTTTTTGTATAACTGACTGCATATAAAATCTTCTAATGGACAGTCCAATTAGCTGCATCAAATTAATAGTACTTAATTTTTCCTGTCTTATTGTTTATCGTAATAAATATTTATTCGGCATCAATTTTATGAAATATTTTATATGTGTACGCAAAAAGAGAAAATGATATTTAAATCCCATAGCTATGTGCATCATAATGAACATTATTCTCATACATTACTATAGATAAAACCCGTCCGAACTATTTCACTAATCCAAAAGAGATTTCTTTCTTCTTTTGGTGATAAGAAAGTTGAGGACCGAAAGGATTAATCAGATAAAAAAATACGTACGAAAATTGAGAGATCGAGACTGGAAGAAAGGTGATCTACGAAAAGTACATCAGCCGCGTGTCATATATTCATACAAGTACCATCACGGAAGGCGGTGGTCGAGGGCAATATAGAGCAACGGAGCAGCGGAGAATCCGCAATTATTCAATCGTGGCCCGTGGAGCTGCGTTTAACGTGTCGCTCTTTCACCGTCACAGACGTTTCGTAGAGTGCGCAGAAGAAGCGGCACATCCGTAATCTCGTCGCCGCATCGTCGCGCAATCTCGAAATCACGGTAATCGCGCGAAATCAAAGGGATTAAAACGACGGACTTTATAAAAATATCGAATTTGACTTCAGTCACTCTCATGGTGACTTTTCTGCTTAATTTTTCGCGTTTTCGTGTGATTTTGGAAAAGACAAGCACATCTGTGACACGTGATTTTCTAATTAAGAGCACAAATGGATCTATAATAAGAGTGTGATAGAGTTTCGTGAATTTATGTGCATTTATAAAACTACGATGAAACGAATATATTTGGAATGAATATCATTTATGATGTATTTTTAGAATTAAATATCTAATTCGTCTTGCGGACAGATTTATTTTTACGTAGGTTTACGTTTCGCGATTTTACAATCCTTAAAATATCAAAAATGTACTAAATGCGGGTCTGACGCTCGCTAGATTTCTGTGGGATGTTGGAGAACTCGCACGCGACCGGAAATAATTGCGACCTAATCCTTTGTGCTATTTTGCGAATTTCTATAAGCCCGCTCGGTATCGACTTACCGAGCATAAAAAAAACTGCTGTAATGTCCACGGTGGTATCAAAATACAAAATCTATCAAATGTGAATACTGACTGGGACAATTTTTGCTCGACAAAAGAAACTCGAGGCGCAATGGATACGACGGATAATCGGCGAACGTTCGACTTGGTCGATTTGATCGTGTTCATTGGGATGCTGGGCATCTCTGCCCTTGTAGGCGTCTATCAGTGGTATGCATCCAGGAAGAAGGCGGACGCCGTGGGAGAGTACCTTGTAGGCGGCCAAAAGATGTCTATATTTCCGATAAGCATGTCACTGATAGCAAGGTAAAGATTTGTTCCTTTCTGCCAAGCGTTTCAGTTTAACTTTTGCACTATAGCATCGAAAAAGCGCATATTTAGAAATTTTCCCTGAGGTAATTTTAAAATGTGTCTTTTTTTGCTTTTAGAATGTATGAAAGACATACAAAAATAGTTTTATCAATTAAGTTATATTATATTCTTTTACGTAAGCTTACTGGATATGAAAATATGGATATCGTTAGAGGAATTGTTCTGTGAACCGGAAATATACAGGGCACGTTAGGTGACGTTTGCCTCAATTGGCCGTCAAGGCTCTCTGGTTAAAGTTGAAATTATTAATAGTCACAGGTCCACGTGTCGGGATAACCAGGATAAGAAAATTCATTCTAAGAGTACCCCTATTAGTCATAAGCCATTAACGTTTTATTGACGGCAAAATGCTATCTGCAAATTGCTTTACTTCTGGTTTAAGCATATATTCTTTTGTAAAATTGCATCTTTGATGAATTGGGATAATATAATTATCTTACGACTAATATATGCATATATTATACATCTATTATACAAATTACTTAATTTAAATCATAGATAATAACAAAATGCAATCTTTAAATAAGACAAAATTATTTTTTATCGCTTCTAGATATTTATTTTTAATTCATAACGTAGTTATGTTCGCGATTGACGATATTAAATTCAATGACCGTCCATTTGCCAGGAATGAATAGGGAATTAGTGACGTTTAAATTTGCATTGTCTTAAATGCTGCATGATTGCGAGTAATTCTAAGAACGGCCCCTTAAAATTGTAGCTACGTGTCGGGTATAGCAATGTTGGGATTGCCGGCCGAAATGTACGTTTACGGCACGCAATTATGGTGCGTCGTGATCGCGGATAGTTTTGTATCCGTGACGATGGCGATCGTGTACCTGCCGGTTTTCTACGGACTCCGAATTACGTCGTCTTACGAGGTACATAAATGATTTCATATAACAATCTAATTTTACATGACGAATCTTGATAATTAGCAATTCGTTTTTCGCAGTATTTGGAGTTAAGGTTCAATCGAGTTGTCAGGCTCATGGGATCTTTTATCTTCATTATCAAGATGGTGAGTTTGTAAATAAGTAAATAAAGTTGGGAAAACTTTCGACTCTTAAAAATTCTCTAATATTTCAAAGCAAGCTCACATGTTCAGAATTTATTCCCTTGTTTTTATACGTAAAGGTTCTTGCCGATTTTTTCTTAAAATTGCTACATATCGGGTCTATTTATTAGACAGTATTTGGCATGAAATTTACCTTTATCACATCGAAAATTCCTCGAAGCGTTGAACTTGGTACCCGTCGATCTCGTGAGCAATTCAACACGCCGAGTAATCTTGCGCTTGCAGCTCCTTTACATACCGCTGGTGATATACGTGCCGGCGCTAGCCTTCAATCAGGCGACCGGAATGGACCTCTACACGATCGCGTTGCTGGTCTGCGCCGTGTGCATCTTCTACACGACGCTGGTAAGAACATCGCCCGCAGATCCGAGAATTGTGATTTCGAATTTCTAAGCTTGAACATAATACAGTCTAATTCTGAAGATGTATTTTATTTATTTTGTAAGAGAAGGGCATGTGCAATTGTCGATAAAAATGAAGACGACTATCCTTAACGCTAAATGCAAGATAAAAAAATACTTAATTCGCAATAAGCGTCAAAAAGATAGTACAGCATAATGTTACAATATTCAAAATAATTAGTAGTGCTAAAGTATGTATGGTTTTGCATTCCAGGGTGGCTTGAAGGCGGTTGTCTGGACAGACACTATTCAGACGGTGGTGATGTTCGGTGCTGCCATCGTCGTTGCCATACTCGGCACCGCTAGAGTCGGCGGCGTGGCGGAGGTGTGGAGAAGGAATGCCGATACCGGGAGAATTGAGTTCTTCAAGTACTAGCAGCAATTTCTTCGTATTTTTTTGTACATTTTTATTATAATTAATTTAACTTATCGTTATCACATACATAATCTATTTCTATTGTAATCGCGCAACGCTCAGTCATAATTTTACCGATCTATCAAGTTATCGCGAACTATCGAGCAATAAATGATATCCATTCCATCCTCTTCCTGCTTAAATTAGCATGGATCTGGATCCTACGATAAGGCACACTTTCTGGGGCGTGGTGGTTGGAAATTATTTAAATTGGCTGGCCACGTGCTCGGTGAACCAAGCGATGGTGCAGCGATGCCTGGCGATGCCGAACTTGAGGAAGTCGAATGTGTGAGTCCGAGAAATGCATCATGATGCACGGTGCACATCACTCATTTAATCCCCTTTTGTATCTAGGGCAATTATGATAATGGCCGTAGGCATAATCAGCATTGTCTCGTTATGTTGCTACACGGGAATCGTCATCTACGCGGCCTTTTATGACTGCGATCCGGTCACGACAAAGGTAAAATGATCTCGACGTGAGGCAATTCGTAAATTGGAGACTATCAAATAAAGTGTTCCGAAATTACCTTTTAATTAATCAATTTCGAATACAAGTGAAAGGCAATAATATGATCGGACATGGATGTATACGTGGAATCTTAGATTAAACGTGTTTTGGCGAATGCTAATAAAAATTGCGTTTTAGCAAATACGAAAGCCCGATCAGCTGTTACCGTACTTCGTGATGGAATTGTCAGGGGCGATACCAGGCTTACCAGGATTATTCGTTTCCGGTGTATTCAGTGCGGCATTGAGGTATTATGGAATTTAGACGCTCTAAATAATTTTTAAATTAAAATAGGATCAATATCGCTTTCATTGCACTCGCAACGAAAGCGATATTAATCCTATTTTTCTTGCCAAATTTTAAATCACTGAATGATATCGAAATGAAAGAGGATTATTATATAATGCTGTATATCGCTCTGTTCATTTTCCCTTTTTGCGTGTAAAACGCTCGCTCGTTGACCTTTAGCACAATGTCGACCGGATTAAATTCCATGTCGGGCGTAATATATGAAGACATGATCAAGCCGTGTCTCCGTAAGCCGATCTCCAACGTCGGCGCGAGTCGCATTATGAAAGCCACGGTTGTGATAATAGGAGCTATTTGCGTGGGTCTCGTATTTATGGTGGAGAAACTGAGCGGTCTGATTCAGGTAAGACGCAAACGTCGTAATTGCACGCCAACGCTCGTTTAATGAAATATACCGGATCACTTGTGTGAATTAATTCCCGA
This sequence comes from Leptothorax acervorum, assembly GCA_035220615.1. Classification (NCBI taxonomy): domain Eukaryota; kingdom Metazoa; phylum Arthropoda; class Insecta; order Hymenoptera; family Formicidae; genus Leptothorax; species Leptothorax acervorum. The sequence continues at coordinate 947,543 of JASTWQ010000042.1, read as the reverse complement.
TTAAACTACGCGATCATCGAGAGCGTGCTGATTTTTTCAGGCTGGTAAAAGCTTGTCGGGAATAACCGCCGGGCCCTTACTTGGAATGTTCACGTTGGGTATGCTGTTTCCAATGGCCAACTCTAAGGTAAGAGGGTGATCGTACAGGAACCAATAGAAGTACATCGCAAACGCTTAAATTTATTTCATTGACAAGATATAACTTCAACTTTCTATTTTAGCTTACATCTAAACGATATCTGCTAAATCTATAAATTAAAGAGATAATCTACAATAATCTCTTAAATTTTGTTTCAAAGATATGTTTATTTACATGGACTCTTAATATAATATCAGCCAGGATATCCTAAAATTCTCGACGTTAATTTTAATGACATATTTATGATATAAACGAATCGTGGAGTTTATCATTAAAATCAAGCCGGTTCTAAGAAATCCTGCGTTCGCCATGGGATCATCCTATCTCTATCTTCTTACCCAAACAGGGAGCACTCGTCGGTGCGCTGGTTAGTCTGAACTTGGTCGCTTGGATCTCGTTCGGTACGCAAGCGGCGATCTCCACCGGTTCGATTAATTTCCCGGTGAAACCGGTATCGGTGGAAGGATGTACCGAATCGTTGAGAAGCACCGCTGGTAACCTCACGATGATCGTCGAGACTGCTGTCAGGTACATTTATTGAATTCCTCTCGCATATAAGAACCGCGTAATGACTCCTACCGTATCGTATCGTATTTAAAATGTCTTAATTCTTTTTCCAGGGAACAACCATTCTTCCTATACAGAATGTCGTATCTCTGGTACACGTGGGTGGGTTTTCTAATTACGATTCTAGTGGGCCTATTGGTCTCGTGGTTCACGGGTCCATCTAAGTACAGTCGCGTGGACAAGAGATTATTTACACCCGTTATACACGGTCTCTTACCGAGAGATCCTCAGAAAGCGGTACGTATAATTCCGCGATCCTCAAATCAGAAAAAATCTTATCGCTAATGTATGTAACCTTGTTTTCCTTTTTCTTTTTTTCTACAGAATGAGGCTGAACTCGCGAAAATAGCGAACGACGTGAACGATATAACGCAAACTTCTTCAAAATGTTAGCCATCATTTTGAAGAAGTTTGCGATATATCGTTCACGTCGTTCGCCAATTCATTAAAATCTCTTTTCTCTCAATTGCAGTTCAATTGGGAAAAATACATACGATCGTACATGTCAAATTTGTATTCGTGTATTCGATTTAGTCCCGATATCTTATAAAATTATATTATAAGTAAACCACGACTCGCAATCGTTTGACGACACAAATAATTCCGTTATATTACGTTGTAAAGGTTTAACGGTTTAAACCTCATAGCGCACCGTCATCGATCGATCACAATACAAGGCGGGACTAATGCCGAATACAACTCGTTACACGCGCGAAAATTAATCATGTGTAAACCACCATATAAACCCAGGCAGTGATCAAAGTTGTCGACTCGATTTTGTACGCTATATATAGTATATCGCCTATTTAATTACATTTAATTAGGCCGATTAAAATATACAAAGAACTAACATTTTTCGTTCTCTTCTAATATATTTGCATGTCTATTTGTGTACACGTTGAAAAATGACTTTTGCGCAATCGAATACTGATTCATGGCATAAATTTTTAGGCAATGAATAACACATCTATGTTGTAAAATCTACCAAAATTTCGTGATCGTTTAATGTTACTTGGCTCTAATGGGCTCAAAGAAATGTGACAAAATGTTTCTGTCAAACAGCGGCAACTTTGCTTTTTGGAAATAAAGTTATAGATATACCGACAAGTATACACAAAAATTTATTTCCCCTTTCTTAGCCGTAGTCTGCAGTATCTCTTTATTTCAGTACGCTTTGTAGTAGAAAATAGTTTTCTAAATATGTCATTTTTTGTATAACTGACTGCATATAAAATCTTCTAATGGACAGTCCAATTAGCTGCATCAAATTAATAGTACTTAATTTTTCCTGTCTTATTGTTTATCGTAATAAATATTTATTCGGCATCAATTTTATGAAATATTTTATATGTGTACGCAAAAAGAGAAAATGATATTTAAATCCCATAGCTATGTGCATCATAATAAACATTATTCTCATACATTACTATAGATAAAAATCACCCCGTCCGAACTATTTCACTAATCCAAAAGAGATTTCTTTCTTCTTTTGGTGATAAGAAAGTTGAGGACCGAAAGGATTAATCAGATAAAAAAATACGTACAAAAATTGAGAGATTGAGACTGGAACAAAGGAGATCTACGAAAAGTACATCAGCCGCGCGTGTCATATATTCATACAAGTACCATCACGGAAGGCGGTGGTCGAGGGCAATATAGAGCAACGGAGCAGCGGAGAATCCGCAATTATTCAATCGTGGCCCGTGGAGCTGCGTTTAACGTGTCGCTCTTTCACCGTCACAGACGTTTCGTAGAGTGCGCAGAAGAAGCGGCACATCCGTAATCTCGTCGGCGCATCGTCGCGCAATCTCGAAATCACGGTAATCGCGCGAAATCAAAGGGATTAAAACGACAGACTTTATAAAAATATCGGATTTGACTTCAGTCATTCTCATGGTGACTTTTCTGCTTAATTTGTCGTGTTTTCGTGTGATTTTGGAAAAGACAAGCACATCTGTGACACGTGATTTTCTAATTAAGAGCACAAATGCATCTATAATAAGAGTATGATAGAGTTTCGTGAATTTATGTGCATCCATAAAACTACGATGGAACGAATATATTTGGAATGAATATCATTTATAATGTATTTTTAGAATTAAATATCTAATTCGTCGTGCGGACAGATTTATTTTTACGTAAGTTAACGTTTCGCGATTTTGCAATCCTTAAAATATCGAAAATGCGGGTCTAACGCTCGCTAGATTTCTGTGGGATGTTGGAGAACTCGCACGCGACCGGAAATAATTGCGACCTAATCCTTTGTGCCATTTTGCGAATTTCTATAAGCCCGCTCGGTATCGACTTACCGAGCATAAAAAAAACTGCTGTAATGTCCACGGTGGTATCGAAATACAAAATCTATCAAATGTGAATACTGACTGGGACAATTTTTGCTCGACAAAAGAAACTCGAGGCGCAATGGATGCGACGGATAATCGGCGAACGTTCGACTTGGTCGATTTGATCGTGTTCATTGGGATGCTGGGCATCTCTGCCCTTGTAGGCGTCTATCAGTGGTATGCATCCAGGAAGAAGGCGGACGCCGTGGGAGAGTACCTTGTAGGCGGCCAAAAGATGTCCATATTTCCGATAAGCATGTCACTGATAGCAAGGTAAAGATTTGTTCCTTTCTGCCAAGCGTTTCAGTTTAACTTTTGCACTATAGTATCGAAAAAGCGCATATATAGAAATTTTTCCTGAGGTAATTTTAAAATGTGTCTTTTTATGCTTTTAGAATGTATGAAAGATATATACAAAAATAGTTTTATCAATTAAGTTATATTATATTCTTTTACTTAAGCTTACTGGATATGAAAATATGGATATCGTTAGAGGAATTGTTCTGTGAACCGGAAATATACAGGGCACGTTAGGTGACGTTTGCCTCAATTGGCCGTCAAGGTTCTCTGGTTAAAGTTGTAATTATTAATAGTCACAGGTCCACGTGTCGGGATAACCAGGATAAGAAAATTCATTCTAAGAGCACCCCTATTAGTCATAAGCCATTAACGTTTTATTGACGGCAAATGCTATCTGCGAATTGCTTTACTTCTGGTTTAAGCATATATTCTTTTGTAAAATTGCATCTTTGATGAATTGGGATAATATAATTATCTTACGACTAATATATGCATATATTATACATCTATTATACAAATTATTTAATTTAAATCATAGATAATAACAAAATGCAATCTTTAAATAAGACAAAATTATTTTTTATCGCTTCTAGATATTTATTTTTAATTCATAACGTAGTTATGTTCGCGATTGACGATATTAAATTCAATGACCGTCCATTTGCCAGGAATGAATAGGGAATTAGTGACGTTTAAATTTGCATTGTCTTAAATGCTGCATGATTACGAGTAATTCTAAAAACGGCCCTTAAAATTGCAGCTACGTGTCGGGTATAGCAATGTTGGGATTGCCGGCCGAAATGTACGTTTACGGCACACAATTATGGTGCGTCGTGATCGCGGAAAGTTTTGTATCCGTGACGATGGCGATCGTATACCTGCCGGTTTTCTACGGACTCCGAATTACGTCGTCTTACGAGGTACATAAATGATTTCATATAACAATGATTTCATATGACGAATCTTGATAATTAGCAATTCGTTTTTCACAGTATTTGGAGTTAAGGTTCAATCGAGTTGTCAGGCTCATGGGATCTTTTATCTTCATTATCAAGATGGTGAGTTTGTAAATAAGTAAATAAAGTTGGGGAAACTTTCGACTCTTAAAAATTCTCTCATATTTCAAAGCAAGCTCACATGTCCAGAATTTATTCCCTTGTTTTTGGACGTAAAGGTTCTTACCGATTTTTTCTTAAAATTGCTATCGGGTCTATTTATTAGACAGTATTTGGCATGCAATTTACCTTTATCACATCGAGAATTCCTCGAAGCGTTGAACTTGGTACCCGTCGATCTCGTGAGCAATTCAACACGCTGAGTAATCTTGCGCTTGCAGCTGCTTTACATACCGCTGGTGATATACGTGCCGGCGCTAGCCTTCAATCAGGCGACCGGAATGGACCTCTACACGATCGCGTTGCTGGTCTGCGCCGTGTGCATCTTCTACACGACGCTGGTAAGAACATCGCCCGTAGATCCGAGAATTGTGATTTCGAATTTCTAAGCTTGAACATAATACAGTCTAATTCTGAAGATGTATTTTATTTATTTTGTAAGAGAAGGGCATGTGCAATTGTCGATAAAAAGGAAGACGACTATCCTTTAACGCTAAATGCAAGATAAAAAAATACTTAATTCGCAATAAGCGTCAAAAAGATAGTACAGCATAATGTTACAATATTCAAAATAATTAGTAGATAGTGTTAAAGTATGTATGGTTTTGCATTCCAGGGTGGCTTGAAGGCGGTTGTCTGGACAGACACTATTCAGACGGTGGTGATGTTCGGTGCTGCCATCGCCGTTGCCATACTCGGCACCGCTAGAGTCGGCGGCGTGGCGGAGGTGTGGAGAAGGAATGCCGATACCGGGAGAATTGAGTTCTTCAAGTACTAGCAGCAATTTCTTCGTACTTTTTTGTACATTTTTATTATAATTAATTTAACTTATCGTTATCACATACATAATCTATTTCTATTGTAATCGCGCAACGCTCAGTCATAATTTTACCGATCTATCAAGTTATCGCGAACTATCGAGCAATAAATGATATCCATTCCATCCTCTTCCTGCTTAAATTAGCATGGATCTGGATCTTACGATAAGGCACACTTTTTGGGGCGTGGTGGTTGGAAATTATTTAAATTGGCTGGCCACGTGCTCGGTGAACCAAGCGATGGTGCAGCGATCCCTGGCGATGGCGAACTTGAGGAAGTCGAATGTGTGAGTCCGAGAAATGCATCATGATGCACGGTGCACATCACTCATTTAATCCCCTTTTGTATCTAGGGCAATTATGATAATGGCCGTAGGCATAATCAGCATTGTCTCGTTATGTTGCTACACGGGAATCGTCATCTACGCGGCCTTTTATGACTGCGATCCGGTCACGACAAAGGTAAAATGATCTCGACGTGAGGCAATTCGTAAATTGGAGACTATCAAATAAAGTATTCCGAAATTACCTTTTAATTAATCAATTTCGAATACAAGTGAAAGACAATAATATGATCGGACATGGATGATTATACGTGGAATCTTAGATTAAACGCGTTTTGGCGAATGCTAATAAAAATTGCGTTTTAGCAAATACGAAAGCCCGATCAGCTGTTACCGTACTTCGTGATGGAACTGTCAGAGGCGATACCAGGCTTACCAGGATTATTCGTTTCCGGTGTATTCAGTGCGGCATTGAGGTATTATGGAATTTAGACGCTCTAAATAATTTTTAAATTAAAATAGGATCAATATCGCTTTCATTGCACTCGCAACGAAAGCGATATTAATCCTATTTTTTTTTGCCAAATTTTAAATCATTGAATGATATCGAAATGAAAGAGGATTATTATATAATGCTGTATATCGCTCTGTTCATTTTCCCTTTTTGCGTGTAAAACGCTCGCTCGTTGACCTTTAGCACAATGTCGACCGGATTAAATTCCATGTCGGGCGTAATCTATGAAGACATGATCAAGCCGTGTCTCCGTAAGCCGATCTCCAACGTCGGCGCGAGTCGCATAATGAAAGCCACGGTTGTGATAATAGGAGCTATTTGCGTCGGTCTCGTATTTATGGTGGAGAAACTGAGCGGTCTGATTCAGGTAAGACACAAACGTCGTAATTGCACGCCAACGCTCGTTTAATGAAATATACCGGATCACTTGTGTGAATTAATTCCCAATTAAACTACGCGATCATCGAGAGCGTGCTGATTTTTTCAGACTGGTAAAAGCTTGTCGGGAATAACCGCCGGGCCCTTACTTGGAATGTTCACGTTGGGTATGCTGTTTCCAATGGCCAACTCTAAGGTAAGAGGGTGATCGTACAGGAACCAATAGAAGTACATCGCAAACGCTTAAATTTATTTCATTGACAGGATATAACTTCAACTTTCTATTTTAGCTTACATCTAAACGATATCTGCTAAATCTATAAATTGAAGAGATAATCTACGATAATCTCCTAAATTTTGTTTCGAAGATATGTTTATTTACATGGACTCTTAATATAATATCAGTCAGGATATCCTAAAATTCTCGACGTTAATTTTAATGACATATTTATGATATAAACGAATCGTGGAGTTTATCATTAAAATCAAGCCGGTTCTAAGAAATCCTGCGTTCGCCATGGGATCATCCTATCTCTATCTTCTTACCCAAACAGGGAGCACTCGTCGGTGCGCTGGTTAGTCTGAACTTGGTCGCTTGGATCTCGTTCGGTACGCAAGCGGCGATCTCCACCGGTTCGATTAATTTCCCGGTGAAACCGGTATCGGTGGAAGGATGCACCGAATCGTTGAGAAGCACCGCTGGTAACCTCACGATGATCGTCGAGACTGCTGTCAGGTACATTTATTGAATTGCTCTCGCATATAAGAACCGCGTAATGACTCCTACCGTATCGTATCGTATTTAAAATGTCTTAATTCTTTTTCCAGGGAACAACCATTCTTCCTATACAGAATGTCGTATCTCTGGTACACGTGGGTGGGTTTTCTAATTACGATTCTAGTGGGCCTATTGGTCTCGTGGTTCACGGGTCCATCTAAGTACAGTCGCGTGGACAAGAGATTATTTACACCCGTTATACACGGTCTCTTACCGAGAGATCCTCAGAAAGCGGTACGTATAATTCCGCGATCCTCAAATCAGAAAAAATCTTATCGCTAATGTATGTAACCTTGTTTTTCTTTTTCATTTTTTCTACAGAATGAGGCTGAACTCGCGAAAATGGCGAACGACGTGAACGATATAACGCAAACTTCTTCAAAATGTTAGCCATCATTTCTCTTTTCTCTCAATTGCAGTTCAATTGGGCAAAATACATACGATCGTACATGTCAAATTTGTATTCGTGTATTCGATTTAGTCCCGATATCTCATAAAATTATATTATAAGTAAACTACGACTCGCAATCGTTTGACGACACAAATAATTCCGTTATATTACGTTGTAAAGGTTTAACGGTTTAAACCTCATAGCGCACCGTCATCGATCAATCACAATACAAGGCGGGACTAATGTCGAATACAACTCGTTACACGCGCGCAAATTAATCTTATGTAAACCACTATATAAACCCAGGCAGTGATCAAAGTTGTCGACTCGATTTTGTACGTTATACATAGTATATCGCCTATTTAATTACATTTAATTAGGCCGATTATAATATACAAAGAACTAATATTTTTCGTTCTCTTCTAATATATTTGCATGTCTATTTGTGTACACGTTAAAAAATGACTTTTGCGCAATCGAATACTGATTCATGGCATAAATTTTTAGGCAATGAATAACACATCTATGTTGTAAAATATACCAAAATACCTGGCGCCTGAGCGTAAACATAATGATTAATATAAATTAATAAAGTCGATTTATCTTGATAGATAATCACACTTGCAAATTTTATACATATATAGTCATTATATATTACGTGTCACACATCTCGCTTTAAAATTCCTATACCATAATACCTTGTTCGTACAAAACATTTTTGATTTGTATGAATTTGTTAAGGCTATTACTTGATAACCTTAAAGTTCAAGAGAAAATTAAATTGAAATATATATCGAACCGATTATAATTGGTATAGATTTCGCCGCAGGCGTTTATACATATTTACAACAATCATAATGTACTTGAATTGCCAATTTGACGATATACTTATTACGGATTTTTACTTATTACTACTTTTCACAGCACGTTTCATAATTACATGTAACAATATGCAGATGGCAAGGCCTTTTATTATCTTGCACCGTTTCGTAAAAAAAAAAAAAAAAAAAGGATATATATAACGACTTACAGATAGAAGGGTTTGAAGTTTGTTCGGGTCTGTTCTCGTATGCCGAACATGATCATCAGAAAAGAGGATAATTTAAGATGTAAGTGGCGACATACCAATCGACGTCCTGGGATCTTGTTGGCCTTGCTGAGTCGGCGGAACCTGTTGCGGACCGGTCTCCAAATTCTTAAGAAGCAAGTTCAACCAATGTTTAGTTGAGGCATCTTCTTGCAAACATGACACAAATGTGTTGTCTCTCAGTTGATCCGGCAAGCACTGTCTCAAGGCTAACAATGCTCTGCAAAATTAATATCGCACGTTAAAGTTTTTCGAGATCTTTAAGAACATATCGCGCATACCTTGATACTTTACCTTGGATTGTCAGAGAGTCTCAGATAACACCGTACTACGTGCTTGAGCAATCTTGCGGAAGGATCTTTGGCCAAGGATAAAACCATTTTTCCTAATATCATGGCGACGTGACTGAATCTGTCGTAGGTTTGACAAATGTAGGACAGACCACTGTCGTCCAACAGTATCTTTTGCAATATAAATGTCGCCACGGTCTTACTCAGTTCCGAACCACTTTCCATAATTCGTAAACAAAGCGGGATGATCTCGGTAGTGAGAAGAAAGGTGATCACTTCTTGCTCATCAGTTTTGACCAATGCGCCAATCACACCGAGACTTGTCAAACGAAGATATTCGAAAGGTCTCGTTTTGCTTACGGTGTGCAAAAATGGGTACAAGAATAATGGAACGTGAGCCTGAAATCAAATATATGCAATATATAGATATATATTTTTAGTTATATGCAGATTCATTAAATAAGATTTCTTTGCTTGTACAACAGAGATAGCCAATCAAATATTGTTATGTATTCTCCTCAATTTTTTAATTCGGGAGAATCATAACATATTTAAAGCTGCAAGTCACGGCGTAGGTACCTGTAGGAACGCAGACCTCGTTTCCGGATGACTGGCCACGCATTGCAGCAGCGCCAGGGCGTTACACACACGATTGCTCTGATAAGCCGTGAGGGTAGCGGGGTTGATCGCCGGATAGATGTTAATGATCTCCTGCAGGAGGGATGCCGTAGTGCCGAACGAGTGCCACAACATAGGTGCCAGGTCGGGCACTACTTCACGCTTCTTGCTTAACTCTAGGAGAGCATTCTCCCTCGTCTCCGGATTCGACAGCTCGATTATCCACGTGTAGACCTTCTCGCGGTCGACGGTGGACTGCAGGGCGGCCGGGCTCTGCTGAGTACTCATATCGTAACCCCTGGCTGCTGCTTCGCAATTCGACTCGTGATACGGAGCACGGTGGGAGTATTGCGATTTGCACGCACGTTCGCTACGTTCACGATCAATTTTTCTTGCTCCACGTTCGCTCGTTACGTCGACAAACCTGGAAACCTAACCTCTCTCTTCCTGCGTATAGAATCGGCAGTCACGTTCGCACGTATCGAGTTCGGTAATATGCACGAATTCTCGTGGCGTTTTCGCGTGCTTCTCGTACGATTAGTCAGTCCTCAGTCCATCACGATAAGCCTGATGAGATGAGACTTGAAATAATCTCGCCGGGAATGCCGGGATAAAAGCGGAGTCGGCAACGATAATAACCTCCTTTCGCGAGTTCGCTCGTCTGCACTGGTCTGCACTGTCGTCAACTGTCGTGCACTTCAAATACCACCGCACACAAGTCGTTTATAAATGTAAAATAAACAAAACTGGCAGAGATGTAATATGCGAGCAGTTAAACGATAAAATGACAAACAACCCGATGTCGAAGCATTGACGCGTTATTCTGTAGAATAAATATCGGATTTAAAACGTTCACATTACCTACACATACAATATTAAAATAATTAAATTGCATATTTTTAGTTAATCAACTGTACACTTTTAATTGTTACCCATCCATTTGACTCGTGATCGATATGCAATTCTTGAAACTATTTTCGGAGCGACTTAATTGTTTAAAAGAATAGAAATAATATAAGGTGTGCGAGATGATGGTGATATGGGAATTATAATAAATTATTATTTTGTATATTTTCAAACAGTAAATCGATCATTTCGTAATCAGGCGCCATGTTGACTCGCGTTGTGTCGCGCGGCGTCACCCTACTCTGCACAGTGAAGTTGGCGCGCGTCACTCTCGAATCCATCGTTGCGAGCGGAACGTCGCGGATACAGGATGGGTCATGGATGGTCTATTCATCGTGGAATGTTTAATCGGTAAGCGTGATGAGCTTCGTATTCAATCTTACATTAGTATTTGACACTCGCGCGTAGATTCGACGTAGATTCGGCGCGTGGTACATACATCGCTTAAAACGAGTACTTACCTATCTCTCGCGAGATGCGTCCGATCGCGCGAGCCGCGCGAAAAAAAAAAAAGCCACGCGATATCACGGTAACGATGGGTGGCGTGTGGCGTCGCCGGCGTCACTCTCGAGTATTTCGTCGCCGCGAACGGAACGTCGCGGATACAGGACGGCCCGGATCTACTTGTCGTGGAATGTTTAACCGGTAAGCGCAATCGTGTCTTATTACTTCGCGCTCACGCGACGTAGATTCGACGCGCGGTACCTAGACATCGCTTAGAACGAGATGCGTTCGATCGAAATCTATCGCGCGCTGCGCAGTATATCATGGCAATCACGGTAACGATGCATGGCGGCGTCGCCCGCGCCGGCGTCACTCTCGAGTCTTTCGTGGCAATTCGTCGCCGCGAACGGAACATCGCGGATACAGAACAGTCGTGACAGGTTTAGTCGGTATAAGCGCAGTCATTATATGAGCTTCATATTCAATTGTGCCTTGACACATGCACGATGTAGATTCGACGCTCGGTGCATTGCATCGCCGCAGCGCGGTAGTTGCTCCTGGTCGCGTAAGGTTGTCCGCGCAATTCACGCGAATTCTTTTTCGCGATTTCCAAATACACCCGTCGCGAAATGTCATGAAGTGTCGGGCGAATCGTATAGTCTCGCGAGATAGTACGTATTTCCTGCATCGATTTGCCATCCGAAATAAAGTTCGAGTCGTGCATGCGAATGATTGACGTCGGGATCGAGTGCCACATACATGACTTAATCATGCAATCGCAAAAAATATAATAGTGAATTATGTTGTAGCGAGTTTAATTGAATCGTTTATTTAAATTATGTTTTAGACAATAACAACGAAAGTCGCATCGAGGGAATCCAAGTTGACCACTTGAGATGACAGCCTGAGAGAAGGAAAAGGAGGCCTAGGAGAGGCATCGGGCATCGGCGTAACAACTTTATGGTAAATATTCATTCTGTGGTAAAGATTTTTTTTTTGAGAAATGCATAATTCTTTAAATAAATGTCTTATAGAATAATGAATAAGATGTTCGACGCGCGTAACAATTATTTAGGCTGCGTTCCTTTTGATGCTGAAAGCATCGCTCCATCTTCGTTTGATATTCGATGTGCAACGTTTATTTAAATGTTTCAGACAACGCGGGGAGACATATCGTCGCATCGAGGGAATCCAACTGACCAGCCGAGATGACATCACATCCTGAGAGGAGGAGGAGGAAGCCTATATAGGAGAGGAATCGGGCGTTAACGGAACAACTTTGCGGTAAATATTACTTTTATTTTGTGTATAAAGAGTAATTTTTTCCTTGTTTATTCTTAAGCAGTTATTCTAAATTCTTCTTATTATTATTCTTCTTAAGTCTCGTTTTATTTCACAATATATCCACGATTTTGTAGTAATGTCCACGATTTTGTGGTTCTCTTCCATTATTGTGGACATAGCACGGAGAAGAATCACAAAATCGTGGACATTATCTACGGGATTCATGAACATTGGCTACGTAGTTCAATGTCTACATTTTATGGACATATATAAAAGGCGCTTTAAAATAAAATACCAGCTAAATCGCGCCTATGACCGTTTTTAGGCTTCTCTCTGCTTCCATCGAGCTTTAGGGTGTACTATTTTGGAACAATTCAATGTACAGTATTTACACGATCGCTCATAGCATTTATACATATAATTGCATTTTTTAAACATTTAGATCAGAAATTTCTTCTCTTCTCTCTAAATAAAATTGAAAGAGAGGGAAAGAGGGAGAGAGGGAGAGAATTCTTGAGTTAATCTTGAATTATGCATGTCAATATCCGAAATTTGGTAAAGTGCCAAGTGCCAAGTACGCGACATGTTATCAACGGGGAGTATACGCGTGTATTGATCGTTGAGCAAAAACATTTAGTCGACACTCGATAAGTCAGATAATTACTGTATGGTGTCCAAAACGTAGGAAAAAATCTCATATCCGTTTAAAAAGAACGAATCGATATGTATTTATTAATAAAATTATAGCGTTAATTAATTTAATATGTACGGTAATTGACTTACATTTACACACGTGTAAGCGTGAAGACCATTTCTCAAATTAATCCATTTTGTGTTTTCGAAAATTTTAATTTAATTATTTAGAGATCTGCAAATGTCATGTAGAAAAATTCTATTTCCCTTTATAACTCTTCACTGTGATAGTTAATATTTTTTCAATATTTTTTATACTAGTTTCAGTAGAATATTCAAAAGGAGAGCAGACTCGATCCGCTATTATTCACTATATTCGCCTTGTTGCAAATGTATATTTAATTTACTTTCTCATTTATGTATTATGTACCGTTAATACAAACTAACTTTTTCGCATTCACAAAGCAAGCCAATCTCGTTTATATCATCGTAGCAAAAAACGGTTTTTAGGTACGAGATTAATTTGAGAAATATGAGAAGTCTGGTGATAATAAAACGGCAGAAAGTAAAAAGACAGATACAGGAAAAAGAAAATTTTTTCGTAATATTTGCGAAGATCGTAGCTTAGGTGCACATTCGTACTTATTAACTATGCGTAATTTAACCGTGCAATTCTGCAATTAATGTAGTCGTTTCTTTATATAGGGAGAAAAAGTTCGTACCTATATTTATGTGCATTTATTTTATGAGAGACTATTTCTAAAACGGTGGCCGTGTACTAGTTAAACTATCTGATCATTTAAATTGCGTCGCGAAACATTAAATTTGAATAACGAGAGTATGCGTGAGAAAGATATATGTATATGAGATTGTTTTTTTAATTAATAACAGCTAATTACAAAACAGATGTGAGAGAGAAAGAGAGAGGCTTTATAACAATTAATAAGTAAAATTAGTTGCTTTCACAAAATTTGTAATTAAACCTATAATTTGGCCTTTTATTAACCTACTTCTTTAATATAATTTGTACTGTAACTTGTTTATGATAAATACTCTGTTACAAATCACAATATCATTCGATACTCATGTTTTTGAAATGTTTCAAAAGGAATGAATTCGAATATTTCTATCTTGGCAGTCTTTGTATATGCGAATTCCAGGCACACGTAAATAAATTTTAAACCTTTAAACAATTCGAGACTATGTAATATGTACTGTTAACTGTTTGGAAACGCGTGTACACAATATTATAAAAAAAAACCGTTTAAAGAGAATCTTTCTTAAGAAAAGCAAAGGAAAAGAAAATCGAAAACTGCAAAGTGTGCTGCAAGTCAAGGAGCAGATAATAATTTCAAAATTAATCGTTGTACATTTACGCATAACCAGAAAATTTCTGCTCCCCCTTTCCTTCTCTCTCTCTTTCTATACGTACATATACCAATTTATGTCAGATTTGAGAAAGTTTAAATTTCATACGTTAACAATCTACGCAATGTCATCCCGAAACGCGACCCGCTGCGTCTCTGCCGCGTCTAGGCACGCGCGGGCGATTCCACAGTCCACAATCCACGCTTCAGTATCGCTCGGTCTCTCGTCGGAGCGTGTCGCGGTGGTACCTGGTGCGGTGGATCGACACCGCGAGAGACAGGGGTGAGATCACCGCGTCGTGAAAATCGTATTTCGCGAAATCCGCGGCCGCAGTTTGTCCCGAAGGATCTACGCACGTTCGAGCTTTGCGCACGTCATCGATCAGTGAATGGTGGATAGATATACCTCCTTCACGGATAATCGGACAGTCACGTACACACTAAATGACGTACATAAATTAAAGAACGACGACATCCAATGCCGTTGATCAGCGTCGGTTGATTCGTACGGCGTCGATTCTTTCTATCATAACTTTCTATCTGATCATCTTCGCCATTATTGTAAGTAATGATTCTCGATCTTACGAATCCCTGGCCATTCTATTATACGGCTATATTCGCGCGCCGATATGGTTCTAAGGAATTAAATATTCTTATCAATCGTGGGGGGAAGTGTAGAGATCGTTTGAGCCTACAACAATTCGATTTAACCTTAACGGCAGCCGTGATAAAATTAATTATTAATGCGTCTAACAGTAGTAACAAGCTGGGTTCCGTAAAGCGCATATGCGTGCATATGTATATCTATAGCATACGTAAAGCGGCCGGCGTTTTATACACACGCAATGATTAGTGGCGCCATTCGACTAGCGCCAGTAAAAATTCAAGTGTAAACACTTAATACAAACTGGCGCTAGTAGTGTGGCGTTTACTGGCGTTTACTGATGCCAAGAAATCGAAAGTTAAAATGTTTTAACTTTTAGCGGTACTGGCGCCAGGCTGAAGTGTAATCTATATAAAATTTAAGGTTATATGCTTGCTGCCATGTGCAGTGTTTAGATAAGAAATATGCCTAAAAGTGACCCATATAGTCGCCCAGAGTGACGAATAGTCGCACCCAACTACTCAGTTGACACTTCGACGATAAATTTTAAATACATATTTTGCGCCAATAGCATTACTCCGGTTTAATAGTAACGTTTTTTGGCGCCAATGAATGCGCAGTCAGTTGGCGCCACTAATCATTGCGTGTGGAAACGCCGCTCGTTTACTATAGAAAAATGCGCGCATATGCGCTTTACGGGATCCAGCTCATCCAGCCACAGTCAACGTGTCGGGGTTGGCGCCAATTTCACGGAGAGCGGTGAGGCGCGGATTGTGCGACGGTGCACGCTGCGCGGGCGGCGGGCAGTTGTTCTCGGGAGCGCTGATCAACAAGTAGTTCGTACGCGCCGCGTTCGCGGACGAGACGGAGACGTCCTCACTCCTCGCGTCGCGTCGGGGTGAACAGAACAGTACGTGACTGCCGACGGTTAAGTACAGTGATAGCCCTTCCCTCCCCCCGTCTCATCGGACAATACATATAGCTGCATATATCGTGAAGGTGAACGACGTTCGGTGAGAGACATTCTTGTTACGCGTGCCGCTCCGTTCATCGCGTTCGAATCAAACGCCACGGATTCCACGCGAATCTCGGCGAGACAGAAAGACTTTCCTTCGATCTCGCGAGAAGCCGGCGAAAACGGCCCGCGAGACGTGCCGTCCGCGTCGCGGTCGGCCCGAGAATCTGAATTAAAATTAGGTTAGGAAAACGCGCGCTTTGGAGCGCCTCGTCTTTTCGGAGCGCCTGAACGCTCGCGGTAGCCCTCGCGGCGAATCGCCGGTGCGGCGTGCCCCGTGGAACGTTGCCGCGATCGGGTGATTAACGACGTAATTGAGCGTGACAGTAAACTTCCGAAGGGTGCCGAATCGCGTTATCGGTGGCGCTGGCGACCGATCGTCATCGAACCATGCCCAGAAATCCGTCGATCCCGCTCGAGGACGCGTCTCGCGGTCACCGCGTCCGTTCGCCGTTAATGCCGTGATCGATATCGGCTAGGTTATAAATAATCTCGGATTGTGTATCACGGTTTCGCGCGCGCGCGAGAGTGCGAGAGAGCGGGTGGCGTGAAGTGAAGTGCGATTTATTCGCGAAGATGTGAGGTTTTGATACTCGCGACCCGCGATGTGAGCCGCTTCCTGGGTGCGGTGGGTGGTGCAAGTGTCGTCGGCGCGTTCACGAGGACGCCGTCATAATCGGCGGGGGCGGAAGGCGTGAGCGGGGGTGCTGCGAACGCCGCTGGTACCGGCTGCAGTGGGCTTTCTATAAGGTGGCGGTGACGTCAATGCACATTTGCGCGCGGATCTTCGCGTGGGCATGGGACTTTCTCATCGGTAGCGCGGCGTATCCGATGCAGCAGGTAAGCACATCATCTGTCCCCATTCCCAATCCCGTCAATGTCAAGGTGGCGGAGAGAGCTGGCGCACTGGCGCGGCGCGGCGCGGCGGGAGCTGCCTCCGTCCTCCTAGTGAGGATTAACTATGAATTTCGTTGATCCTGCAGTGTTGAGTTGATCCTGAGACGCGTCATTCCCTCCTCTTTGCCACTTACACAATTATATAAAAGGAAATAAAATAAAAATGTCCTTTGATCTATGATTTTAATAAAGTTTATTTCTTTATTATAGTATCTAAATAAATGTGAATAATTATTAAATAACTACGAAGAATATCTCGCCGATTATTAACGCACGTACACCCTGTGTCATTCGTACTTAATGATGCCGTAGTTTATTTTATGTTATTGTCTTAAAATTGTTTATACTATGTGTAAAAATATTGAAGGGATAAGATAGTATTTTATGCCCCTGCTGTATAAAATTACATTTGTACTAATATTTTACAATAATACTTCATAGGAATTTGTTATTAGGAGAGTCTTATATTGCGTGGTTGTATTTTTCAATTATATTACGTTAAATTGCGTCTTCTCGCGTTTATCTGAAATATGCGAAAGTGATTTTTCAATTCGTTCAGAAAAAGATTATGTTTGATTGGATATTAATACCGTATTTGTTTAGCATTGCCGCGTATAACTGTTCTCCGAAGTACCTATCGTTTTTTTCCACTTTCGGCGGTGTGTCTCGAATAGCTTATGGTTTCAAGTTAAATTTAATGAATCTTGTCTGTGTCGATAAGTTATTAGCAGACGCGACGGCATCAGAAAATAGAGCTGTGAACTGGGAGGACTGTCAATCGAACATTCAATTTCCACCGTTTGATTGTTTTTCGGATTTTTTTGCACAGCCGATTGGCTCGAAAAGACAAGTGTACATCAGAAATGGAAATTCTTGCTAGTAACGGTTATTCTGTTCTTTCTCTCACTTTTTTAAGCTTGTTTTTATAACATTTCATATCCGCACACATGTTCGACATATTAAAAAATGCAGGTTTCTGTAAAAATATTACAGATGCTCTATTTGTATTTTTATGTTTTCAGAAATGAGAGATAGAGTTGAGGGGTTATTTTTTTTGTTTGTCGACGTACCTTTAATCTATGATTTTATTAAAATGTATTTATTATTAGTATCTAAATAAATGTGAGTAATTACAAAATAATCATGAAGAATATCTCTCACCGACGTTCGTAGCTTTTTTAAATAACTTTTATTTTAATATATTTGTAGGTATTAAAACTATTCAAAAATTAAGAAAAGATTAAGATTATAGAAAAATTAAAATTAACTGTTTTAATTATTTTGCGTATTAGTTTTAAATTATAAATTATATCGACACTTTTATTATTAATATTTTAAATTAATATTTAACGATAATATTTTAAAAATATGAATTTTGTTATCCTTGCTTTTCACTTCATTCTTCTTGCTTTTCGTGCGTAAATACACGAGCAAACGTCGAGATAAATTTAGCGCGAGATAAAGTGAAAATTGTATACGGGCGTGTTCAATGACGAATCTTAATATACGGCAGAGTTAGATCTCTTAAGATCTCTTTGAGTTCTGCTTCGCGAGTGAAAATCTGATAATATTCACGATTAATATTACTTTGAAACATTTTTTAAAAATACTTCTGCGATTATTAGTAGTCTTTTAAATCACGCAAGGCACACTTCTTCCTTGAAATAAGTGTCCAGTTTCCATGTCTTATGCACGGAAATTATATAAGTTATTATATGAAATCATATACAATGTGCATAATGAGTCGTCGACTGTGATGTAATGCAGATATTACAATAGAATGGCTGAAAAAATGAATTAAAGTCTACTAGCATCTTGTTTAATTAATTAAATAAGTTTATATTTCTTTCCACGAATTTAGATTACAATTTATTTTTTAAATTGAAGATATCAGTACATTTTTGTACGCACAAATAGTACAATATACAGACACACGCAAAAATATAATCTTTCTCACATAAATGCTACAAGAAATTATTTCTATAAAAAATCTGGTAGATGGATATTCTGATCTCAGATCTATATATCTGAATGTTTTCTTCTCCGCGATAATAGCGAACTAAATGATTTTGCTAATTTGGTTTGATGTTTGTTAAACGCGATTGCACAATATCTCGATAGGGGTAGCAATTCGATCCAGTCGTTTGCCTAAAGAAATATTTCCGCACCACACCTCTAAGACGTACTTACATGTGTAATAGATCTGAAATGGCGTTTTGAGAAGGCACATAAATGCCTTATGCCTGCAATTTGTGCGTAGCGTCGCGCACACTTATATTTGCATGCGGTGTTCCCCATTAGCTAACAACCTAATTATGAACCTCCGCTTCACCCGCCGTCCGTTGCTTTGTTTGCCCCTTTTCCGTAAAGTTACCGATGTGTGTATGTGCCGTCGAGACTAACAATTTTGGCCTCGTTTCCGTGTTGTTAGTGAGATAGACAAAGAGGAAGCATGTGGAGTCTGAAAATGCATTACTTTTATATGCATTACACTGATATGATAATATTAACTAATTGTAAGATAACGTTAATGAGAAATATATACTCTTGTAAAAAATTGGCAGAAGTTACATTTTCTTCGTTAAAATTTAACTCGTCATAAATATAAATTAGTGCAATTTAATGTGATAAATGATGAGTCCTACCCCCCCCCCCCCCGGTTAAATGAACTTTTTTAAATGCATGATTGCTCGTTGTTGCGTGTTGTTTATTGAATCGCAGAATGTCGTTCGCTACAGCAAATTTAAAAGCGTAGGTGATACGATTTGATTATGTAAAATCGATGGTGCAAATGCAATAGTATTCTATTTTTCAGAAAAATTTTACATCGCGACTTTTTTTCAGATTATCTGTTTCATACAGTATTTGATATATTTCACGTACATAGTACAAAGTATACGTTATAATTTCTGCTTGTTAGGTTGCAAAAAGATCTACTCATAAGTGGACATGATGACAAATCTGTGTCGAATGTACGTCAGTGCGGTTTCGATAAATGCGGATAAATGCGCGAGAAACGCGATTGACGATTATGCAACTCTTTCGGATATCTCGACCGATTAGATTATAATGCTTCAAACGCGCGGGCTCTGCGGTTCTCGTGAAGTTTGTTCGCAATTTAACATGCACGTTAATTTCTGTATTAATTCCGCGATTTAGTCATCCATCATATATGAACGATATTAATTCGCGCTCATGTTTACATGGAAGCAAACGGGCATGTTTACATTTTGTTATATCGATATACAAGGCATGAAAGTATTCGCAATTGAGCGCGAATATAATGGAGCAATATTATTGTTAATTGACTGAAAACTATATAATATATAGTGTAAAATAGTATTATTATTGTTTTATCAATTAATTAGTTTCATCTATTAGTTAGTTTTCATCGTGCTTGATGATATCAAATAAGGCAATTGAGGACATCAAGTAAACATGTGTAGTACAATGAGTGTACAATAATTTTTTACATTTTTTAATGATAAAATTTTTATAATTATTGAATTATGAATATACATTTAATAAAATTACAAAATATATCAAAGAATCTCGATTACTCCATTTGATATTCCTTTAGCTTCAACAATGTTCTTTTGGGATTTTTTTCAATGTTTTCGTCATATTTCCCTATTAATTTTTTAAGGAGATTGCTTAATTCGATCACTTATTTCATTCACTTGAAGAATGGATTTATTTGAATATTCAGATCGGAATGAATACATACACAAAATATTCAGAGAGAAATATTCCAAACGAACGTTAAGGTAACATTCAATTGTTATTTCGAGAACCTATCCAGTAAACACCAAGCATTAGTTACATTTCATGATTTCATCTGTGTTATAATTTCTCACTCAATAATGCAATATAACATACATGTTTTACATTGTTGAGTGGGAAATTATAATATAAATGTAATATAACTAATGCTCGGTGTTTACTGGGTAGAAGAAAAATTTGGAAGGACACAAGTGTATTACATTCCTGTTTAATCGGATCGCGATATGAACTATCAACTACGTCATAAGCTCGATGGCGTCAGAACTCCGCGCGTCGTCGCCGTTAGCGCCGTAAATAAATTATAATTACTGTGAAACGGGGTTACATTGCACAGCAGAGATAATTTTCCATTGCAGTAAATAGAGGAATCATAACGGACTTGGCCAGCAGCGTCGTAAAAATTTATTTTCTTAGGTGTTAAATAGTGTTGAATTGCTTCTCGGTTATGGGATAAAGACTCATTTGACGCAGTTCGTTATCTTCTTATTCGCAATACCACCACCCACCATCTGTAGTGTTACAATGCATACTGTGCTTTTTGTACTTTCGTTTAGTTGCTTAGAAAGGATCCACTTTCAAACTTAATGAAGCCTCTGTTCGTCGTGTAACAAAAACCTGCATACATTGACGATGTCAAAATATTTGCCGTCGTGGACGCGACGGTAACTTTCACAAAGCACCGTTATTTTATTGTGAATCACTAAGCCGCGTCACTTTCCATGATAAACAATACGTGCACACTTTTGATCTCGTCCCGAATAATAAGGGCATGTCGCATTTTCTCGGCAGGCTGGTATGGATCGTGAATAAAGTTGCCGCTGAATATAACTTGCTTGCGATAAGTCAAGTTATTGCCGAGAAGTTATGGTTCAAAGCCGTGAGAACACCTCGACGAAACCTCGATGAAAGTCACCTTCATTATACCCACCATTTCCGTGTCTTGTTGTGTCGTTAATTTGCACCGACCTGATTCACGTTTATATGATAAATTCACGGTGAAATGGGGATTAACGTTTCTCGTTAATTATTCTTCAGTAAAGCTAGAGGGGTTGAGCAATTTTTCTGTCATTTTGGTGTTTTTTTTTTTTTTTAAAGAAAGATTGTTCTCAAACGTTTTTTGTTTCTATTTTTATTTTTTAACAGATTGTTATATTTTTTCGTTAATACATATTATTATAATCAAAATATCTTTTAGTATGATGAGAGTACATCATATACATAGACACATCGAATAATGTCCTTGATGGGCTATTACATCATTTACCGCTCTATCTTGAAGAATGCATTTGTGTGATGAAAGAGGAAGTTCGTTTCGACGGGTTCCGCCGAGTTTCCGATAAATGTGAAAAGTTTGCGCACAGAAGAGTGCGCACAAAAGCGTGACACGTCTCGTCTTTTGTCGTGTCAAATACCATTCGAACGTATCTCACATGTCGCATCAAACGTTAAACGATTAACGAATTATTGACGTCGTCGTGTCAATACTTACTTACATCTTACAAAAATCGTCTCGAATCTAGTCGTCTTTTTTTAGTTTCTATAAACTTGCACATTCACGAAAGTAATACATATATAGTATATTCTTGCATTGCTTGCATATAATCATTTGGTCAATTTGGTGTATACCGCGATAATGCGCCATCATTTTACGATTGCTTCTTTTTATATTGTTACATTTTCTCTCATGTCACTTGAAAGATAGTTCTTTATAAAGTACCGAGCTTCCTATAACGGAAGGCCAAAGGTCGCGCTCTCAGTTGCAACTAGTCGAAAGATTTTCTGCGCAATAATCATTCCCTATATGTATATAGGGTGTTCTCGAGCAACATATAATACTCTAACTTATTCTGATGATTAATTAAAATTTATAGAACTAATATAAGTATATCGACATTTTGCAGTGTTTAAACATATCTTCAGCAATCATAAATAGCTGACCAACGTTAATGCGTTAGAGTTGCACGCTCAAATTCAGACTCATAACTGCACTTGTATTGTATCAATATGTTATTGATTTTGATAGTTGGGGTTGATTTTTATTGCTTTTATTTTGCAATAGCGTAATTAATTAATTTACATGATTCGTACATATCGAAACGAAAATTATTTATTGAAGTAAATATTTTGCGCGCATAAGACTCGGAGCGACCAGAAATGGGAAGGAATGTATAAATTATTATTTTAAAATATTTACGAGTGATGATTTTTTTTACTGTGCTTGCTTCTGAATATGTATATTTAATATCGCTTTTTGAACTTTTTGGTTTAAATTTATTTTGCTTATCGATTTTGAATCGAGAGAGCGCGGAATAAGAATCAGATCGATCAAATAAGCATCAAATCGAATCGAATAATTGAAGTAACAGGAAATGTTTGATCGGTTTTTCATTAATAATACATTAATAATGGTATTTCGCAGGATTTATTTGTTCAAAATGTATTGCGCATACACAATACTGAATTTTGATTGTATATTTTCGATGGGACGGCCCATCGCATTTTAATTAGCCATTAACTCGATCATATTAATCATATCGTACCGTACGGTAACAGGATGAAATTATCGATGCCATTATCTAATTTTTCGGTCATTAACGGGACGCCGCGAGCACGGAAAGGATCAACTTCAAGTTGAGCGATGGAACGATTAAAATTAGTAAGTCGTAACAATCGCTATTAATCCCGTATTTTAATATTTGTCAAACTCATGCAATAAACTCGGTATTTATATATCGATGTGATTTGTTAAAATCCTTTGCTGTTCAAGATTGTGTTAATTTGCTAGAATACTGGATGAGCACAGTAATATGTTATACGTAGTCAGAGAAGTATTTCTCGACTGGAGATTTATCTTCTGATAGCACATCAGACCGTGTATTTTCGAAGGGAACTTACCTGATGGATGTTTCATTTTATCCTCGTAACAACGCTATCGGTGAAATAAGGAAGGAAGAGTTGAAAGATCGAGTGGGAGCTTTCTCTGTAATTTGATCCCTTCTTTCGGGGACGTACTTGTTAGGCTATACTAAAGCATGTTCTTATTGTTAGAACAAAGTAAATGAGCTTGGAAAATGCTTGTGTAATTAGTGGTCGACTCTGATATTGCCCACGTTCTTTTTGTTTTTATATTCGAGACATCGTCGAGAATATCCTTTTATAGGAAGTAGGTACATATTGTTCGTAAATTAGCGTGTCAAAGATTATAATATGAAATTCAGTCTCTAAATACAACAGTATTCGAGCATATTTTTTAGAAATTTGAGAAGAATAACTTCGTACTTTTGAGAAAATAAAATATTTATAATAATGTATTCCATTTTTTGATTTGTTATTGTAAGAAAATAAAATATTAATTTTAAGCGAAAATTATATTTGAATTGTTCTTTAAAACTTAAAAAAATTGATTAGATTACTGTATTAGAGTATTGTACTTGCACTGGATTTTTTAAAAAGGAGAGGGATGTACATTCTTGCTCATTTATTTTTAAATATTTAAAAATTTTTTAATATTTAAATCTTTAAAAATACGATTAAGATAGATAAGATAAAGCACAATAAGGAATAGCTTCATAGAACAAAAATTAATTCACAACGATTTTATTTGGAAGTCTGCTTGCCCTTGCTCGTCAATTGATTGTAGTCTCGGGGTATACCCACGCAATGTTCCACGAGTTGATACCAGATTCCGTCAGGCACAGCAGTTCAATTTATCTTTGCCGGTTACGCAGGACGTGCTTTCTTTACGTGTGTGAGTGCGTACGAGGATATTAGGATCTCGGTTTATTCCCTTGAAACTTGCCGTCGGCTCTAGATATACCCAATGACGGTATGTTGGTTGTTATTCTCGTTTGCAGGGTGAGATTGTTGATACTTGAGAATTCCCATTGAAATAAGATAGTCAGTTTCTACCTTCGTCGAATAAAATTTTAAAGGATCGTATTTCTTCTTTAGTAGTAATCTTGCTCACATACGTGGATGTAATTCAATATTAATTTGAATATCTTAATGTTTAGAAAATTATTTCGTAAGTACTTTGATAATGACGACGGTTACACACTCAATTTTCTGACGCATATTCCAGTTTTGCATTATCTGAAAGTTGCGATTTAAATTAATCCCCACAGTAATATTTAAGTCGAATATCTATAAATCTTCCTTTTAATATATTCCAAGTAATTTTTCCTATTTAGAAACAGCAGGTGCCATTCCTTTTACGTGACAATATATGTAAACCTGTTCACAACTTGAGAAACGCATATCTTTAGATAAGAGGTAGAGAGCATTAGGAGAGTGACTCCCACGGGAAGGAGGAAAATTTTATAACGAGGGATCGATCTTTTACTGCCCAACCGGGAAATAATCGGTGATTACGTATGCATAGGTTACGTTACTAGTTTATCGATTTTTAGACAAGACCGAGCACGTGTCCTCTGCAAATAAATCTGGCGATGCTTCCCTGTATGCTTCACGAAAACCTGTAGATCCCGTGCGTTGCAATCCATGTCGTCGAGTGAGCGACTCTTATGCACAACACAATTGTATTTTTTTTTATTATATATGCAGAAGATAATCCTTTGTTTTTGTGCATGTGCTGTGATTCTCGTTCGAGCGGATATGATCTCGCATAATATCACTTTGTTCAAGTTCTCTTGTTAAATCAATGTAAAATCTTCGTTTACATTTACAAAGTACACTTGTAAAAATTCATAAATATTTTTCAGATCGGCAAATATTACATGTATCTATGATATATATCTTCCCACTGAATGTCTATTTCATTTGTCATTTTGCTGGCAAGGTATTGCAGTAAAGCGCTTTTTTCCACGATACATTATCTTTCTATGAAACATGTATATACTATCCGTCTTGAAAGTTTTGTATCTGTAACATTTTCGAAGAGACATCCATTAGTTGATAAGCCACCACGAACTTCTCTGACAAGGTTACAGATCCTTGGTGAGGGAGAATTTTAGCTTTCTTTCTTACACATAGCAAGTGTGAAGTGGATAAATTACAGTTTTGAGATATGTGACAAATAATTTCGAGGCTCGAATAAATTGTGCAACATCCAGTAGCTTCGGTCGGAAAGCTATTACGGCTTGATGTTTTCCTTTCGTTAATTTCTTTCCATCGAGGTTCACTTCGCTGGAATCCCTTTAAAGAGCAGTCAAGAGGGGAGAAAACGCTTTTTTGCCATTAAGCCGCCTAATTTTCACGTGATAAGTGACGAATTTCATTCTCGTCACGACGCTGACGAAATAAGATATTGCTCAAATGAAATTCGGTTGTGAATGGTGTTACATTATAGAAGTAAAAATCTTTAAATGTCTTTAAGGGCCAGTTTTTCAATAGTCGCTTAACTTTAATCTTAGCTTTAACTCACTCTTCGTCTCTTTCTATCCTTCTTAGAAAAAGACGAAGAGTGAGTTTAGCTAAACTTCAGTTTAAACGACTATTGAAAAACTGGCCTTAAATGTTCGAATGTTGTTATAACAATTTCGAAAATCAAATTGTTTGTTGAATAATTTAAATTTACACACAAACAAAATTACTGACTAATCTCAATTATATTAAGTATACATATCGCATGCCTTAATTGTTACTTAACTCATAATTAGTTTACATGCCGTGATTGTAACATGTGTTTGAATTGTACCTTTAAATTTTCTTTTGTTGCTCACGTTTTTTTTGGAAATTTTATATCAGACGATTATCACGATATCCGTATCGATCACGGAAAACGGTTAAAGATAATCGGTTCGGCCGGTGCGTGGACTGAATAAACGCTAAGACCAGGAAGGCGGTTATCCGTTATTGGGGGTCTTGAAAGAAAATACAACTAAGAGGGAAACCCTTCGATCGATATGCAATTACGACTTGTGGTCCACAGGGCAATAAAGCAGCTTTGCATCATGGATAAATATTTGCTGTGGTAAATAAACGAGTAACGTCTGCTCGGTGCGTTTATTTGATTCGGAAGGAAAAGTATGTGAATTAAACACGAAAAGGAGAAATATAGATACTTTCCGCACACAATACAAACAAAGACACGTTTCAGATAATATATCGTTAAAAATCATCTTGCAATTGATGGCATCGGTGTTTTAGCAGAATTGATAACTTTAATTTTTACTTTTTACAACATTTTATAATTTTAATTTGTCAAAAATTATAAAATGGCATTATTTAATATATTAATGGCATCATGAAAATTTTATCAGCAAATATATAGATATTAATTTGAAGTATTCTATCAGGATGACAGAATTTCACGGAAACAGCTTAAAAGGTTGTTAATGAATTAATTTTACTCTGAAACAGATTCTAGTCGTTATTAGTCCGCATTATTTTTGTCAATGTAATAATGTTAATATCTTAAAAATTATCGAAAATGTAGGCAACGAGGTTGTACGAAAAAGTTTTAAAAGATAATAAATTCTAATTAATTTTTTAACGATTCCGGAAAACTTGAAGTTTCGTAAATATAGCTTTATGATGTACCGATATATTGCCGAATATAGTGAGATTATTCATTGATTTGCATGATACTTAGCATTTGAAAGAATTGTGTTTGTCAAAGATCATGTTCCTTGGTCATCAATGGCAGTTATTGATGTTCCAATCGATATACGTGTCCTTGTATCTGTTTCCATTAAACGGAAAGTTCAAAGCGTGCAAGCCGATGGCGATATTAATGCCAACATATGCAAGAAACTGCGGTGACACGAAAATTACATTGTTGCAATAAATCCCAACGGAGATGGAATTTTATATCGATCAGTATGTTATTGTTTCAAGTGCATTTGATCGTGGACATAATTTCTCTTTACTTGTGATATTCAAACGCATAGTTTCAGAGTCACATTATTACCGTGATCGACGGTCATATTCTGAAATCTGTATATCATTAAAAACATCCCGTATAATTATAATTATAATAGTTTTTCTTGTAAAATTAAAATTTCTCATTTAATAAATGCAAAATCTGTCTATATTAAAAAAAAGTAAAACATAGCCATCGGCTAGATATTAGATATTGAATGAGATTTCATTATAACGAAAATGTTACATCGGTATTCGTTGCAGCGGAATTTCATTGTATATTCAATAAGAGCTTTACGGATTTTAATGCTATTTGAAACGTTGAGCGAATGTTGAGCTTACATTGCATTCTGCGTCATTTTGAAGAAGCGGAGAGAAATGTAAAAATGTCGTTAACGAGAACATTTTATATCTTTATAATTTCACTTACCTATTGATTCCATTTAAAGCAAACGCGGTACTCTGTCGTTGTTAGCTAAACAGCAGCTGCGATAACGAAGTCACGTTTTCGCGACACGCGAAACTGTTCATCAATTAGACAATTTACTCGGTATTCGTCGACCATTCTGGGTATGCAATAATCATCCTCCCAATTATTCCTACGCGCAGTGATTTGGTTAACATGCATTGGCGTTACAATCTCGTATAACAAGTCTATATGTGTATACATCATTATTTACGACTTGACGATGTTAAATTTCTCACCGATATTTACGACACGGTGTGAAATAGTGAAATAGATATAGGTTACAGGTAGCACTTATATTTTTGATTTATAAAATATAAAATATCATTTTACACTGTCACATAATTCGACATCAAATTTTAATTATAGATACAATTTCTCACACTTGTTGAATTTTGATAAAATCTTGACATTTTGTAACATCTAAATATACTTACTCAATTTTTCAAAATAAAGTCATTGTGAGCATTATTTTGGAAAAGAGAAATTTCACGATTAATTATTGGCAGCTTTAGATTTGCGTATTTTACTTTAAGAGGATTTTAATTCTAGTACTTAGATCCCGCAAATCCTTTTAGTGAGTATTCAATTAATCGTATTAATGCGTTCTGTTATAGCTTTCTAATCCGACGATACAAACATTTCCGTGCTACAGTTGAAATTTTACATTTTGCTTCGTATTAACGCTATTCCATTAACGCTTTTCCATTCCGGGAAAGTATACCATTAATTTAGAACCGTAATCTCCGTACCAGGAGAAAATGTATAGATCAGATTATATAAAGCATGGTCAACAGGCATTACACACCGGTTGAGGACAGATATAGTCTTAGTCACTCGGCACAGAGTAATACTTGTAATTCGATTAAGCGTTTCGATTTTATTACAAACGTTTGCCTTTGTGTCGGTTAATTACATTTTATAGTACCGTAGACGCATCCGATGTCTGTTCGCGACGCCATTTGTACGTAATTCAGTTCGTAATAATACTAATAATAGACAATGTAACAGTAGTTATAGTTCGATACGACCCACGCATGAAGCATGAAATTTTCGAACAAATTTCGGTTAGTTATAATCGAATTTGTGGTCCAGCGACGTGGTTGTGCGGAATATAAAACGGAGATCAATAAAATTTTCTTTGACGTTATTAGCACATTGATGTATAACGGTTCTGTCGTAAGTGAGATAGACTTAAATAATTTGTGATAAAAGTGTTTATTTTATATTGTCCTTGTAAACATGAGAATCAATGTTGATTGATCAAATTATCGAGACAATAATATATTTCAAATTGTAAATTGTACTCAAAAATAAAAAAGAACATGTAGATATTGCTTATATAAAAAAGTAATAAAATTTTGTCTTTTCTCATAAATTTAAATGAATTTTTACTTTTACGGAGCTTTAATTTTTGTTTTTATTAATTTTTATCATTGAATATTAGAAAATTTGGTGAAATGATAGCTACGTTTGAAATTTATTATAAAAGAATATTTTATATAATACTTTATTTTTAAATGCACAAGTATTTTGTTCTTATTACAGTCTGTGGGAATAGAAGTGCGGGTGACCAACGAGATTCCCGTGGTCTCAACGGAATCAGATGCCGTACGGGATGCAGCACCGCCTTGGACTACCACATCGGCTCCAAGTCGAACCTCCCCGCCAACCCCCACAAATCCACACTCGCAATACTTATCGCCGAATGTTTTTCACGGACGGAACTCACTTTGTTCCGCGAATGGTATGATTTTTTAAATTTTTACTTTGCATGAAGCACGCGTGGGAAAGAATAACTGCAAAAACAACGTTTTTCCATCAGACTTTATTTTTTGCAATAATCGAGATTGATTGAGAAAAAAGATACAGTACATGAAAAATAAGCTGTATTCATTGTTAGAGATATAAATATTCCAACAATTGTTAGGATATAAATATTTCCAACAGTTACGGATTTCCGAAAATTTATAGTAAAATTGAAAACACATGCACACAAATCCTTCGGAAATCATGTGACTTTGTATAAATCTTTCTTCGTTTGGAATTTTATTTACTTAAGTATTAAATTTATTTGAATATATTAAAGCTGTTAAAATAAAAATTATATTAAAAACAATGCACAATAGAATACGGAAGGAAAACTTATTAGTTATTTATAAAAATTTGAAAAAAGTATCAGTCGTCTGTCCAAATAGAATTGCATAATAGGCTTAACACAATCGGCTGCCCGACGATTATGTTCGGTTTTTACGGGAAAAAACGAATCGTGTTGTGTATTGTCTACACGCGGTGAGATCGAATTTATCATCATCACCATTCAATCCCATGCGGTGGTAAATCCCTTTAAATCGATGTTTTCTCCGCAAACACCTGCCTTCCAGGGGCAACATTGCCCCTCTTCCTCCCCGGGGAGGAGGCGGATTACGCGTGCAAGACCTCGGAGCATGACCTCGCTTTCGGAGATTTCTCTGTACCGTTCGATTATTTCAGATTACACGCGACGGAGACGACCCATGACATTGCGCATCGGTCCTCGTCTGAGTCTTCCGAGCAAAAGCACATCCGCGCCGACCACAACCACAGACGGGGAGTGGCGTGCACTTAGGTAAGTCTAATAGAATCTCCTTCGCTGTTTCCTGCAATTTCCGTTTCTGTAACAGCGTATTTCGGTCGCGATAAACCGCACCGAGTCGCACCAAGTCGCGCGCTTGGCAAATAATAATGGAGACTTATTATGAAAGCACATTTATGCAGCTTTAAATCGGAAAGAGGTTTATAATAAATTATTATTACACCTCATATTTTTGCGCTAAACGTGGGACTCGAGCATTTTGTACTCTACGTGTTACTGACGAAAGTCCAATACGAAAACCGCCGTTATTTTGTAACGAGATTTTAGCGGTACTTATATAATATTTAGGGTCTTAGCGATAGAATCCAGTGCCGTTAAAACTAATGGTGCCATTAGAACGCGTTACGTTTTTACGGTGTTCTTTTTTCGGTTTTCTTTCGCGCAGATTGTCGCGTGAATAATTAACTGATCTTGCCGCAGATTACATATGGGTCCACTGGAAAACAGATCTATTTGTATGTTATTATCATGGTAATTTAGTTGTGTATGTCATCGTTAACATAAATGCAAATTTCGCAATGAGTCTCCATTATTATTTGCATGCTTATGAAAGGGCTCTTGACTTTGTCACACAGCCCATATAGATGCGAATGTGCACTGATCCAATGAAGATCCGACTATACGGGTCGAGTAATTATGATTAAAATAACTTTGTAATTAACAAGTCAGCGCTATGCAATAGGAAAATGATTTAAATATACCACGTGTGTCACACTCGAGTAAGGTGATACATGCTAGCGCTCTTTGCGATTATTCTTATCATATCTTGCTTATCATTTCAATAGTGCGTTTTATTTAATTCGTGGCGTAAAATCCATGCTTTTATGGACTATATTATACGCAAAATAATGAGACAATCTAAGAATATCTTATTGTTAGTAAATTTTAATTGACTTTTGCGCTACTTCAATTATGCTAGTGTATTATCGTGGGATATTCCTGGATTGCTTATCATCGTAATTTGAAGCACGCCATACTGCGTTATCAACGTCAGAAAGAGAGAAGCGTGAATCTATCTTCTCGCAAAATTTTTTTAGCTATTTGTCGCTCCTGTTATTTTGTTGGTCGGTAACTCATTGTCAGTATATATTTTTTGCAAAGAGCATAAAACTTTTCGTTGCATTATAAGGTATAATATCTAGAACCTGACCGATGGTTTCATCTTCTGTCGTTGGGATAG
The DNA here is from genome assembly GCA_035220615.1 of Leptothorax acervorum. NCBI lineage: Eukaryota > Metazoa > Arthropoda > Insecta > Hymenoptera > Formicidae > Leptothorax > Leptothorax acervorum. The sequence continues at coordinate 915,886 of JASTWQ010000042.1, read as the reverse complement.
TTACCGACCGTAAGGTTCACACAGCTTTTCATCGATCCGCACAAATCGATGTCCCTTGTACCAAACGAGCTATTCTTGCGCCAGTTTTCGTTTGTTGATATTCAACGTAGTTCTCGTATAACCCTCAGGTTACTCAATTGGAAAATTAGTTTAAACGTTCGAATTTGGCCCACGCTTATACATATATGTATTCTTGTTGGGAGAAACGACCTATATTCCGATCATTAGCAGCTACGATAACAAAGTTTTATTAGACTTATAAAAGTAACCATCTGCCAGTCATTTAAAAAGGCGATGATAAGAAAAACGGTAAAAACGAAGCAGGGAGCGCGTAATGATATATGTTCCGATTTCAACGATGTTGTCCACTCTCAGGTGACATAATATTCTAAGCACAGAGGATCAGATTTTACGTTAGTAAAGTAGCAATTTAATCCCCCTTATTATATAGCATAGAACACTATAGAACAGCTTATCACGTCAGATAGGGGAATGTTTCATCGTGCCCTCCCGTAATATCGCAATTTCCCCTAATACAGCGCAAGTACACTAGGATGACACAAGTAAATAGACACCTCATCAATTAAACATATACCTATGTTTATTTCTTTGAATAAGAAGCAAATGGTGTGAAACATTATATTGCTGATAACATGATAATCTTTTTCCACGTAAGTGAAGATTTAATTCGCTGTAATTTGATTTGATTTGATGATTCTATTTGGATAATGAATAATCTATTTACTTATGTCGTCCTAATGTATTTGCAGACGAAATGAATTATATTAATGACGAATCTGTCATAAAAATTCCATTGAAATATTTTTCAATGATGAACATAATAATGATAGTATTACTGAAGAATTAGAATAATGAATAGAGAGTTATATTAATATGCTTATTTAAATTTCTATCCAATCGCCTGCCTGAATTGTCTAAACGGAGCATAATTTCAACTATAGTTTTTTCTTGACGAACGTACTTTTTTAAAATATATTATTATACCATTTTGCATGAAATTATTTAAATGTAATGCGACATCAAAGATTTGTTTCTATTCATTTTTACTTCTGCCGCGAGTAGAAATTTAATTTCTATAAATTATTTATAAGGGTCATCAAAATATCATAAAATTATTAAGGAATAACGATTATTCATTATAACATGAATTGGAACATATATATAATGTTACGTTGTCTTATCCGAAGTAGTGGCTCCCGCTGTTAGGTGCGCCGGTATCACTTCGAAATACTTCGAATGTTATCTCATGACATAGCTAATATTAGCTGGGATAATATAACAAAGAGTTCTTCACGAGATACTTTCTTGACAGCTTATGTCATTATTATTTTTTGATATTCGTGAGGTTCGCAAATACGCGAACTTTTTCGATCCGAAATAGATATTCGTCCAACCACCGCGGAGAAGTTGCTTGATAACCTGGTGCACCTGGTAGGCTGAAGTCCTTAGAGCTTGCGGTTAGATCGTACAGTATCAAGATGTCGCAATGGTCGAGGAGTCGATGACACGACCCTGCCACTCCTCGTGGCACCCGGTGGGCAGCCTCACGTTTTGTTGTGACCGCGACGGCCTTGCGGACGGTCGCGCGCGCGTTTCGCTCCGCGGGGGTGTCCGGCTTCTTCGCGGTTTTCGCGTCAGGAGAGGCTCGACGCACGCGCCTGCCGGCGACGCACGCCGTCGCGTCGCGTCGCGCGTGCTTCTACGCCGAAAAGCTGATAGTCGCGCGTAAACGTTGCTGCGGCGCGCTGACGGAGCTTTCGGAGCTTTGACGAGCGAGTCACACGGAGTTTCCCGGAGCCTTTGCCGGAATTTCGTCTGGCGTGTCACGCCCGCGCCTGCCGAAAGCGCGCGTTTGGCGCTCACTCGGTCGTCGAGCCGGCCGTGGGCACGTCGCCGTTAATTCGAGTGGTGTGACGTGAAATAGGCGAGACGTGGACGTAACGTGCTGCGACAGTTTGCGCCCGCGATGAAACGGGAGTAGTAAATATTACGACACGCGCGACACGAACATTTCACGACATTTTCGGTTTTTGGTGAACGCTGATCCGTTAGTGTTGGAAAGTGATTGATATAATTTTATGGGATCAGTTATATAGTTCGTGGGATGTTGATTTTTTTTAGTTTTCAAGGAAACTCGCATGACGTTTTGATCTCGATCTTTCAATATGAACCTTTATTAATCAGGATTTTGAAAAAGACAGATGATTGAAGTCGCCCTTTGGCCAAGTTTTATTGTACTTACTTGACGTGCCCAGACGTATATGGAATCATATGTGAACATTGTACCACGTCTTATGTATACCTCGATAACTTTTCCCTACATCGGAAACTTTTCCATTTTCCAACTTTCTTACTACAAGCGATACACACAACGAACATGAAAGTCTGTATTCTTGCTTTTGTTTAAAGTTTCTAGATTCTAAATTTGATCCCTGTAAGATTTTGTTTAATATAGAGTGTGATTTGTATCTAACACTACACTTTTTTATCACTAAATATAAATTATATTACCGATAAATTTGAATTTGATTTGTCTATTACGAGAAAATGTATTCAAAGCCACTGTAAAGTAAGAATGAGACATATATATATTAAATGTCAAATATGCTATGGAGTTGAATAAATAAATTTAACATTAAAAATGCAGATTAATCGAGAATACAGATCGAAGTTTTGTTTGTTGAGTGAACGTTACTTTGAGGTAATTTGACGGTAATCAAAAATGATTTGAATTGTCTTATCTCCGATTTTAACATCGGAAGATTGTTGTTCTTTTTCTGCAACGGAGATAAATTCTGGGGAAAAGTTCGACGAGGAAACACATGGGAAATCTTGAGAATTGGTATTCGTTGACCCGGACGATGGTTAAGATGAAGACGATCGTCCTGATCGAGAGTATACCGAGCGAAACTAATGTGATTTGCGCGCGAAATTGAGATAAAGAACCGAAAATTCTCGCGCGAAGTTTTTTCCTGAAAGTTATTAAATTACGCTTTTGTGCCCGAACTAATTTTATCGATGAATCAACTGCATGTGGAAAGTTTTGTTACGCGTTTGTTATTTTTTAGAAAAATAATTTTTATTTGATATAGATACGATATAATTTAGACGCGACATCGAGCGAAGGAAAGTTATTACAGTAGACGATTGAGTGAAATAGATCGAAGTGCGACGTGCTAAAAGAGGTCTCATTGCCCCATTTCTCGAAAATACCGAGAACCGATTATAGAATACTGTAAAAGACAGTGTTCGCATTGCAGAATTGATGCAGCAAGCACATTACGTTCGTCATAAACTGAACTGATCGTAAACGTATTATACGATACGATCCCGTCGCACGAAGAAAATATGATTTCCGGACATTGAAGTGCGAAGCTCGATTGCTTCCTTCACGAAAGTACAATACATCACACAGTGCGTAGAACGCGAATCAAGTCTAGAATAAAGAGAAGAGATCCAATTTGCGTAATTGTGCAATCCCTAGAAATGGATTCCCGTTTAAATACGGACTAGAAGTGCATTGTATGTATTGTAAGTAAAATGGACAAAGCGCCTAGTTGGGTTTTAGTACGATTTCCGGCTCGGAGCAACGATTGAATTTCTTCGAGCGTGAATCATCGTTGCTTTGGGCAATCGTAATAGCGATTTTGAGCTATCACCATTTTCGAAATATAACGTTTACGATATAACAACTTTCTATTTTCGTCTTTTCTAATTTTCGTCTCGTAGAGAAAGAGAGATGTATATGTTTTTATCCGTAATTTTGCGTGAAGGATAGAAACCCGTGATTTTTTTTGAATGATAAATACACTAATCGAGGCTTAACTGTCTCGAGACATGAAAGCGTACAAATTAACACGCTTTTTGAAAGAAATTCCTGCCTCTATTATTTCTGACACTTTATTAATGGAGGGTCATATCTCTCGTCGTTATTGTTTTTTTCATGTTAAGAACGGACAACAAAATTGGTCTTGGCATATTTCAGAAGCCCGAAATATTATGGAACACTTCACCGTTTTTCGAATTTTTATTTCTCGAGTATCATTTTTTGCATATCTGTGTGTTATCTTAATGTTGAAATAATATTGCTTTCTTTTATCCATTTCCTCTTTCTAAATCCCTTTCAAAGAGAAATATTGGTTCTATGATCACAAATTAACATATATATAAGATAAAGTTCTGCAATAATTAAAAAGTTGAATTTCGAAAGTTAGCCGACAACGAGGTAGTTTCGGAACGCATCCTATTTGAGCACTAATGCACACGGCTTGCGCAGTGATTTATTATAAGAACAAACAAACAAGATGCCAAACATATTGAAATGTTAAAAGAATTGGTAATTGCTGACATATAGTAGCTGGATATTAAATATAAATAGGATGCTTTCCGAAACTCAACCGGACAACCTTTTTGACCACGATTGTACGTCGCATTGCATTGTGGAACTCGACTTCATTAAATTGCTTTGGGTGATTTTACACGGCGGTCATATCGAGAAAGAATATCGAAAGGTTATTCAGTGGTTCTCTGGTATACTTTGTGTAAAATTGCCCTTAAGGAATCGGCCACGAGACAATTATACCTTCTACTTAAGTAATTTAATACTTCGCTACTAATGCCATACAATATTGGAGAGAATTCTGCGTGTAATAAGTTCTAAGCTCTTTAAAATCAGGTCGTTCTGCCTTTGAACGTTCAAAGCGAAAAGCTTTTCTAGAATAAGCATGATTGAGTGAATGACAGCATAGAGAAATTGGAAAAAAAAAGTATTGAAAATCTTTTCCACACATTTCCATTTTGAAAGGGCGCGAGAAAAAGTTTTGGCAAATTCTGTTACAATTTGTGAAATTTTATATAATTCTGTTTTTAGGAGTAAATATTGAAAAGTACTTTATTTTTTTAATGAACCATTTTTGAAAGAAAATTATTTTTGATATAATTGTTTGTTTTATAATATATTTAAAGATGCGCGAACACATATTACATTGCTTATAGATTTATGTGTATTGGTGTGTTCAATAGTGATATTATTTTTATCCTTCCGCGAATTCTTCCGTTGCGACGGCAGTGGGAGTTATCTGCATTTCTTGTCGCGCCATAGTTCGGGACAAACGGGGAAGAAGTTTCTTTGAGCAAAGTTTCGCATTTCTTTCTGCTTTGCCTGCGCGGAGTCACGACTCTCTTTATTTTCTAGTTATTATTTTCCTTCTACCGCGTTCCGCAGTAAGCAAGGACTCTATTTTATAGCGGCACACAGTTTCATCGCGGCCGCGACGGCATGATAACCTGCGAGTTGAAACGCAATGAATTACGCCTGTGATAGCGTTGCGCTGCAGTGCGCATTTCGAAATCTCGCATTTTCCGCTTTTATTAACAATTGCTTTGCACGCAGCAGCCGTGTTGTGACGTATGTGTCGCGGAAAATTGGCGTGATTGTCGAATGCGATGTCGCGAGAATGCGAGCATCGATTTTGTTTCGTTGACAAATTTAAAATTCGATCCGCTTTGTAATGCGGCGTGTGTCAGCTCTTGTTGAATTTATTCCATTCATAATTAATGAAGCTTATAATTGGCACACTAGTTAGACAGATTTACAATGAGAATTATTTAATTTGCATTATTCATGCTAGAAAGTTTATGGTACGCAATAAAACGCGGGGACGAACGAATATTCTCAAATTCTTACATGGATAAAAATCCTTCTTATCATCTTCTAAATATACGATTTAATGCACTATCCTGTTGTGTATATCCAGGTCACCGATTCGATCTGTAAAATCGATTTCAATTCAAACACCTTCGCATTATATCTTCTTTTCTTCATCTTTTTACGTAAAGCGCGTTTCCCGAACAGCCTCATTGTTGCGCGTGTGAAAAATACACGATGGTCAACAAAACCAGCTGACCATTTTTTCGCGAAGAAGGATGTGTAATTTTCGTTTTCCAGGTTGTTTCCCCAGACCCACGAAAGATCCATTTATAAGTTCCGAGCAGAATGCCATTGGAATCCGATCAGCAGAAGTGTCTTAATTGGCCTAACTTTTCTCAAGAAAGAGAGTTGCCTGATGTGGTGAACAAACTCGGTTGTTTGAACTCCGACAAGTTTTAGGTTCGAAAAGTTTCAGCTCAAAGTTCCAGTTAATTATTCTGTGAAAAAAACGACGGATATTTGTGTAACGAGATTTGTTAATTGTAGCGGCTTTATAGCGATTCATATAAAAAGATACACTATTATTTTAACTACACACTATTATCCCAACGTCGTATAAATTAAATTTGTAACAATGCCGCTGAATTTCGTGATTATAACGCTGCGACAAATTTAATATTTTAAAATATAGAGAAATATTACTTAAATGAATGCAGAGCTGTTGAATATAGGTATATTCACGTTGAATTGTATTAAAGTTATATTGAGTTATCTATAAATTAATATAGATATATCTAGTATTATTATAGAGATTCTAATCTCATAATGAGAATTTTTTATTCTCTAGCTATCTGATATGACGCAATTTTGTATATAAAAGCATATATAATGGAAAATGAGAACAGTTTTTATATATATTTCACAAATATTCATGATTGTCGATACATTTTGGTAGAAGTAGCAATGATTATTTAGTAATTGGAAAACAAAATTATTTTTGTTCTCTTTGGTAAATTTAGAATTTTGTATTGTGCATTTTATAATTGCGCGTTTCCTTCGCGCGTAGATTGCTTTGTTTTTGATCTTTTCCTCTTGACTCGCAAAGCAAATATCGACCTTTCACGTCGCTTCAGTTTCGGTGCTCGCGATAAAACGGGCACGTTCACCCGTCGCGAGATAAACACTGCATGCATTATTTCGCGCAGAGTTCAAGATAATTCGCCAGCTTTCTAGCTATTTTTTGCATACTGAATTTACGTGCCGTCGCTCGCGGATTACGCGTGGAAAATATCGTTAGTGCATTGCGTGATGGCGTACCGTTCGTTGAATTTTCCTGGCGCCGATTACGTTGTTCTGAAAAAATATGGCGCTCTAGACGTAACGATACTGTTTCGATACATGCGTTCCATCACGCGGCTCGAATCTCCGAAACTATTTACGACGGATTGACGTAAATCGTTTCTTTTTACGGTGCTTCTCGCAAACGTTAGAGACATGCAGAAGTATGGGAACAAATACGATCAAGATCTTGTTTATACAACTTTTCGCAGACAAATTGGTAGAACGATTGTTCGACTTGAAGCACTTTTTTCGAAATGACTGTACATATATGATTCTGTGCATTTGACATTATACATCAACAAGTAATTTCATACGTATTGTTTTCTCCATATTTCTGCTGTATTTATACAAAAGAATAAGCTTATGCAGATAACACATAATATCTTTCGAAAACTAAAATTGAACTAACGATAAGATTAAATATTGATCATCCACTAGAAACAATCTGATTTTTACTTTATTGGACGGTTTTCTCGCGTGTTAGTACCAATTTTGTTGCAAGGGTCAAGACCTAAGTTGAGAATCCATTATGTTCTAATGAGATTGCTCCGGCTGTCCGATATTGCTCCCAACAATTTGTTACCTAAGTATACGGTTTGGAAGCGCTTCCCAAAGTATTCAGAAATGAAATAATGCAATCGTGAGAAGCTAAAGGAATCAAAACGGGAACTTGCGCAGTGAGTTAGGTATGCGACAATGTGAAAACGTTGCGTGACTGTTTGGTATTACGAAGCATAGGTATTGCAAAGCGTGGAAATATGCAATGCTATCCTAGGATTCGCGCAAGGTTGACATGCGACTGTTGAAGCCTTGGAATGATATCTTTGTTTTTCTTCACTTTTATAATTTTGTTGGCCATCGAACGCGTGCATCATTCATCTCAACATGGACGCATAAAAATTTAACCGATAACAGTTAGAGTTATTAGAATTTCTTTCAACGTATATTCTCGTAAATATCTTGTAATCAAAGAGAAATTACACGCAGAACAATACCGAACGAATAAAATATAAATCGTGCACAATTCATTGTACAATTTATCAAAAGATTTTGACACATATTTATGGAAGTTGCATTGAAACAATAGTTGTTAATACTGCACGAATTTTTGGACGTATTTTTTATTCGCCCGAATATTTCGCAGACGTATAGGAAGGAAAAACTTTACAGATTGATACATCGATTAATTCTAAGCAGTAGTATTATATTTAAAAAGAAGAGTGAATTGCAGAGAAATAATAATAGAAGTGATATATTTATCGGCAACATTTTACATTATTATTCTTTAAATTTTGAATAATTCCGTTAATTGTAAAACCGTTTAAAGAATCGTTATTTTAAAATATCATGCATTAGCATCGATATTAAGCAAGTTAGAGGATTTCTACCGATACAAACCGGAGAAAGTTTTACATCGGAGTTTTCATCATCGGATGGTTGAGTGAAGCAATTTGATTTCTTTCTCCGAGAACGATTGTACACGTTAATTGCTTCCTGTTCTGCGTGAATCAGTATTGTTCTTTTTTAGCTACGTTGCATGCGTATACGATTACTATATACGAGACCAAAGACGGTTTTGCGTATATCCTATTTAAATCCCGTTTCTTTTATCTAAATCCGTACATTTCTCATTCTCTTTTATGGAAACGGTATCTTGTCTGTATTTTGAATTTCTAGTCACGGGACGGTATGAATTTTGTAAAGACTGAATCCTCGGAATGCCGCGTATGTGGTTTAACGTGAAAAAATAGATTTGCAATTCTGTCGCGTTAAAGCAGAGAGTTTAGGCAAGAATAAAAATCTGTAATATTAATTACATGTAATGCTTGATCTAACGCTACAATCTGTTTATTATTACTTTTTGATCATAAGATTTACTCAGAAATTATAAAAAAATCTTATTTTTTTATATTGCGAAAGAAGTAAAAATACCTAAAAAAAGTCTGATTTGTAACAGGAAATCTTTTTCTACTTAATTACTTATTTTTATTCGTTTATAGGTTTATATTGCATATTGTTCTGTATTGTTCGTATTGTACCTTGTCATGCCATTCAATTTAATAATCGTGGTTCCGTATCTACAGGTAGGAATCGTTTAAACTGTTATAACTGCCGTTGCGCATGCAACGTCTTAATGTAATTTCCCTTGTATTCGCGACAAGTAAGATCCGCGTGCAGAAATTCTAGTTACTCTGCACTTAAGAGGTTCAATATATGCATTTAGATATTCGCATACCTTTACTTAATGCGATATTCATGATGCTATGGCGGTTAATGCAATTAAGGCTTTATAACAATTAATTCGCTTCAGCTCCCATTTAAAACAGCTTTACGTACAGCCTTTCAATCAGCTAATTTACGTGTACACATAGAAAACGTTTGCGTTACTCGATATCTTTAGACCTTTAGTGAATCATGCATCGTTTATTTTCAATTGTTAAAAATAGACTTAACGCACAGCGCGTGCCTATAATAAAGGGTATCTATAATTCAAGCTCAGGGCAATGATGCATCCGTTCGTTATTTCGTTTCGACGTGATTGCGAAAACAATTATCACAATTGGCATTCGAAGTATCAGCAACGATGCAATTTATATGGTTCGGTCTGTCGTAAAACAATGCACGCGGTGTATTCGTTCGTCGATATAATTCGAAATAATTTACCGTCACGGCGTGACACATCAACATTCACGTGGTAATAGGAATGCATAGTCACAGCACCGCTCTCGTGTGAAGTAATTTTTATTTTAATGTGAAATAACTTATAGATATTTTATACATAAAACTTTTTCTGCTGCGGCCAAATGGAATTCCACAATCTTTTCCTCTCTAAATGTGCATAGAATCTAACATACGCACTTAACGTGTTTGACAGTATGTTCGCAATATCTGCTTGGATATACAATATATTTTATGAAGCTCTTAAGCTCCGTACATATATGTTGTTTGCAAGAAAAAGACAGGGTTTAACTTACGTGACTTGTTTACTAGGAATACACGTTGCGAACAATAATGTATTATAGCAAGCAAGAATAAGGCTAATTGATCTTGATCGATTACCGAGATACTAATCTTGATTAAGAACAGCCATTTTGTTTTCGATTATGTTAAACGGTAAAATTAGAGGTATTTTATTTTTACTTTTTTGTTATTACAAGTTTTAGATTTAATAATTAATATATTTTGTGTTATTTGAATTTTGCAAGATCCAAGAAATCCATCATCCATACAATTGAGAATTTTTAAATACTGAAAATTGTACATCATGAAATTTTAAATATAAAAGTACGATATAATGTTATTTTCTAAATAATATTTTATTTACTAATGAATTTGGAGCAATATTGTACGTGAGTGTATATATATATATAATAAAAGCAATCATTACTGTCACAAAATTTGATCGCTGCATATTTGCAATTTTATCGATATTGTAATATCGTGATTTTAACTCTTTAAATACGCAATTTTCACGCATCGGTCGGGCTCTTCTGCAAAGCTATTAACGCTGTTATCTGCAATGAATAATGACGGCTAGCAATATGGTTAATTGCATAGTGTTATGCCTCAACTCTCACATGCACTGATGTAGCGCGACGTTCGCCATTGCCAGTTTCGATGGAGAATTTGTATTGCAACAGATAACAGTGCGAGATAAAGCATGTTTATTTTATTTTGCAAATTACATCGCGCCCCGGTTAACATTAGCAAATAATAGCAAAATTACATATTAAATAGTTGAATAGTTGTATTAATACGTGCAATATACTTATATATATATGTGTGTGTGTATTTAATACTGTATAAGTAATCCATTCTATTTACATCAATAATTATTAATTAATCGATTTAATGTTAAACAAAACTATTTGTGTCGTTTGCCAACAAAGATTATGGTATTTTGCAGTTACGACAAATTGCGTTACGCAATTACAGATAATTATATTTTAAATAGCTGATTAATTTCATAAATATATGATATATTGTAGTAATTAAAGCCAAATGTATACACGTCGTCATAGTGAATGTGTCACATATATTATTATTTAGCAGTTTATGAAGTCACATTTTTTTTTTATGTTTCTCTTAGTACTCGTGGGTAAATGGGAGGGTCAATTGCCATTGGCTTCCTTTTTTTTTAGGAAATTGAAAATGGCATCACTTCGGTTCAGTTGTTTGATTTCCCGAGGGGATGCGTCTTTTTTACGGATTTTTTGCGGGCAAACAGCAGTTTTGTGATGATGATAGTGAAACGAATGATTGAAAAGTTTGACTTTTTATTTTATATTAAAATATTTTTTGAAACTGACGAAAGAGGCAAGTAAAAAAAATATATAAAATATATATAATTAGAGGGAAAAGTAAAAAATTAAGATAGGATGGAAATCTGAGATATCGATCTTTATTTTATATATTCTTAATTTCTCTGTATTTTTTAAGAGAATGAAATAATATTTCTTCGGTACGATTCACAAGTCTTTGTTTTTAAATCGTGGAATTTGATGCTATATAAGCAGAAAGTAACGCGTTAGTTTCTACCGCAAACACTAAAGTGTTAGCTTTAGCCATCAACCTTCTAAAATGTCAAATAAGTATATTTACCTGTGAACACACGTAACTAACTTGGTGTTGTATAATTAAATTACAACAGGAAAATACTTTTAAACAGCACGCGGTGTTAACTACTTTGCGATGTTTGAGCTTTGAGCTAGTAGCCACACAGTTCCATTGAAATGATCAAACGAGATGGAAAATATCGCGAAATTTATAATAAATGCACGAAAAATTTACATCATTCACCAACTTGCGGGCCGAATTTTTCTTTTTCTTTTCTGAGACGACGGCAGCGAGGAGCATGTCAAATAACGCGTTATTTTATTCACGACTAATTCGGTTACCTTTCCAAGGGAAAAATCGTGTCATCAGTGATTCACTATTGTTTTCATTATTTAGCATGTATTTGTATTACTTAAGCGACTTGTAGCAAGTGAAGCCTGACTGTATGGTTAGGTCTGGTCTACTTAAGTAAATTACATTATGATCATATACTACGTTTTTCTCTGTAAAATATTAATTTTTAATATAAAGATTACAAGAAAGATTAGAATGGAAGAAAACGGTAATACACGAAAACAATTTATGAAAGCAGATATTAAGATTGTAACGTTATTAAACATTTTGCGTATATAGTAGATGAAATATAGATAGAAATTTGTTTACAACAATTGAATTTAAGTTACAAAATTATGTCTACGATAAAATTAAACGTTCTTATACAAGAGAAAATGTTTTACCAAATTTTAACGGTTATTGTGTTTCTCGCTTGCGAAACAACATATTTCAATGTTGTTTCGCAAGCGAGAAACAAGGCTATACCTAATCTTCTTAAGTAACCAGAATACGCTGACATACACGCGAGTAGTAAAGCTGTTCACGGTGTTGTTGTCTAAATGTTTTGCCATGCTTACCGACCGCAAATGAATCAGAAACTGCATTTACGAGTTCGCTCCCTTCTGTTTATCTTTTAAACAATCGCAACTAATCGCGCGCAGGTCGCCACGCTTAATATCTCATTTCAAATGCTCTCTATAAGTTCTCTATACGTTCCATAATGCTATACAATTTTCCAGCAAAGTGCCGAAGTCACAAATGGCGATTGTCATTAAGCGCTTCATTCACGTGCTGCCCGTAGGAACTTTATCGTTAACTCCGTTGAATACGCTCGACCTTACGTGCGCGCGTTACAATACAGATTCTCAGTTTGCGCTCACGTGCAGGTAGGAACGATGCAGCATTCGCCTTTGTTACGACTCATTGGTATGCACCTTGTCGCAGGCTTGTAGAGAGCGCCGAAGAGTTCGTATCGCGCGTTCGGCAACATTGTTCTAGAGCGATAAGCAACTGCAGCTCAATCAGTTGCATAATTAACGCGTGTTCGGAGTTATAATTTACTTCTTGCGAGCACCGAGTGTCACTCGACGTTACTATTTGTCTCCCGAATGTGGGAGAACAGTGGGTGTATTAAATAAATTGTTAAAGCGATATGCAAATAATTTAAATCAGCCATAATGCCGTTTGATAACTGGCTCTGAATTACAATTCTGTTTTCCATGAATCTGCCGCGCGTTCACGATGTTCGTGTTTATGTATGTATGTAAATCGTCGTGATTGCACTATCGAGCATACCGTAGGCGAAACTTTGATGGACTCTTGCAAGCTCCAACGAGCACTTTTGCCATACGGAGAGAGTTGGATCACGGATAAACTTCTATTTTGGAGATACACCGGAAATCGATGTTCTCTCGGTGACGAGCAACGTTCAAATAAGTCGCTTATTGAAGAGGCACCTCTTCCGACATATATTGAAAGCTTCGTATAATAAATGCCAACGAATTGTGATAGTAATGCACGTTGCCTACATTTATTCAAACTATAGAAATATGTTATTTGTTATAGCGGCATTAACTTCTAGACATTACTGATGCTAGGAATTCGGTGCACGAAAATTACGCTCATCGATCGGTGCTTATGTTATCATGCAAATCATTCGTAACCGAGTAAAACGATCTGGAATCAGTTGCAACAAAGGGTTTATATAATAATATGAGCCCTTAGTTTTTGGGCACAGGAAAACAAGGCAGGATTGCAGGCTTTGTATAATAATACGCAATAAATTCTATCTGCAATACATGGAGATTATTGCGACGCATATGTGAGCATGGCAGTTCTATTTTATTTAGAGTTTATTCAAATTTTTGGAATAAATCGATCTCTGATTGGCATTTAAAACGATCTTCAATTTAGATATCTCGTAATTGTTTGCTTCTATTCTAATTACTGTGTGCGTGAAGGAGAAGAGTATGCATGCCATTGTTGTATTGTTTCATCAATTGGAGAACCATAGCGTAGGATTCTTTTTCCTCGGACATTCGGCTTTTCTTGATATGCAATCTAAGATAAATATTTTTCTGTTTCGCAGGGCAGGGCGCTAATTTTACTACAAGTAAGTAAGTTGTTATAAACTGATTTGGCGGCAAGTGATAGTATGATATATCCGATTTTCGCATTTAATTGTATTCCGTCTTACAAAAAGTATTCTTGATTTTTGCCTGTCACTGTTGATAAATTCTTTACGTTCATGAAATACTTCATGAATCATACGAGAAAGAACATCCTCTATTTCTCCTGCCAGATCTCATCTCGCTATTATCCGTGTTACGGATTCTTAATTCTCTTATCGATTCGCTGAGAGAGATAGCTCCTTTAAAAAAAAAAACTAATAATTCCGAGCGATACGCCCCATCTTCATTTTTCAGCGTCCGCAGGATATCCGTTATCTGGCCGTATTGCGCGACCTAACTATTGCCGGCTCTGAAATGAACCGTCGACCGATTAGACGATGATTAGACTCTGCTCGTTGCATCTAGCTGAAGGGTTACGCGAGTTATATTGGATCTGATTACAGAGAATTGGATCGAAGATGGGACCGATTTGAAAGACCGTGTAGGCGTAGGTAACATTCTCCTCAGACCGTGTACCTAAGACGTGTGATAGAAAACTTTCTTTTTCATTCTTATTGTCTACGAGTTTCTTCCTCGTTAGAAGCGACGAAATTCGATCACCTTTTCCCGTGTCTTCTGTTTTGCGTTTCTTTGTAAGCATATAAACGAAGAAGGACAAGTTTTCTTCGCGTAGGGTTTCTCCCTCGCGTTTATAATGCGTCCACCATAAAATTGTCAACAGTTAATCGTCAATTGCAGCAAGCTGAAAGGAGAATCCGTTGGAATAAATACGAGTTTTGTCATCGTTAGAAGAGACGAAATTCGATCACCTTTCCCCTTTGTTTTCTGTTTCGCGTTTCTTTGTAAGTAGGTATATACGAAGAAGGATAAGTTTCCTTCGCGTAGGGTTTCTTCCTCGCGTTTATAATACGTCTACCGTAAAATTGTCAACAGTTGATCGTCAATTGCAGCAAGCCGAAAGGAGAATCCGTTGGAATAAATACGAAGTCCTTGCGATATACTTTCTTTCTTACATAGTGTTTCACTCGACGCTTTTGGATACGAATTTTTCTTGTACGGAGTTTTTATAGGATGACGCGAAAGTGCTTCTTTTTTCGATAATTTCTTCCTTCGTCGTCTGTTTATTTTAGGTAGGATATTGCAGACCGTATTTCTCAATAATTACATGCAGAGAGTGCTCCTTTAATCAAGCCTACAATACGTAGAACGATAGATACTTATGTGTGCAGACTGGTATTGATTCGAATTGGTCTGACATGACGTGATGCTATGAGATAACAGAGAGACAAAGCGATCATTATCGCGCACAATGTGTATGTGTATGTATGCGTGTTAGACTGTATTACAATTTTCTTTTTACTTCTTTCATTTGCACATAATAGAATTTTAAAAGTAAATTAGAAATAGATTATAAAATCTTATTTAAATGGACAAACGTTATTACGACTCTCGCGCGTTTGTTCACGAAAACAACGCGTTTTCCCCAGATTCGAATATATTCCAATAGACGTAATCCGCGTTTTTGTTTGCATCCTAGGTTTTAATATTTTATTTTGCTTAGTGACATCTGTGCGTCAATAGGAAAGAAATTTTATGTTTTATATATGACACATTGACGATGACATCATAAGCGATAAGAAAATCCAGAAGGTTGAGTAGATCTCTGAATTCTGAAATCGATGAAACTGCAAGAATATCGCAAACATAAATTTATACGGCAACCTCTATCACACGGATTTCTTCGTATTTCCTATTTCTTCTAGTCGTATTCGCGCATGATATTTCGTGTGGGATAATAAATGTTTGAAGAGGGAAGGAGGGCTATCGCGTCCCTTCACGTCAATCTTCTAATAAACTTGCGTGGGTCGTTGCCACGACGTAGCGATCCTTAAATTAGGGTTGCAAGAAAATAAATCGATTTGCGAAACTGTTTGGGATTTGTTGGCTTGTAACATATGACGATTAGTAGATAAATAAAAATGGATTACAATTATTGATTAATCTTTCCGTTCTCATTGTCAGATCTGAAATTGAATATTGTATATCTGAAAAAATTATTACAAACACTGGAATTAGAACAAGAATTATATCAAAAATGTATAGAAGAATTATTTTAAAGATATTCACAATTACTAATATAATGTATATTAATGCAATAGTCATTTGGATATATTTAATCGGAAAAAGATATTTTAAATTTACACTTAAAGGTATACCGATTTCATAGAAATATATATTCTCATTAATTCGTACTTTACTTTGTGAAATTGTAGAAATATGATGTCAACTATATTGAAAGTAGATTCGTATATTTTATTTTTCCACGATGAAAATGTTACAACATCGTGGGCGGCCTTAATGAAGTTACAAAATTTTTATAATCTTTATCTTTCTTTCCTCCATTTTTAGGTTTTTAACTGTCATCTCCACTTTGTTGCATAATGAGATAATACAATATTCATGTTCTGAATTATGTAATGCCTCCACAAACGACGCAAATTTATTGGTTACAAAATTAGAATTCGTCGAAGCGTCGTTTTCTGTGTCGCTGCTACTTGTTGCTATTGAAATATTCAATTATGCAGTGACATCTTATGCGAGGTAATTAACAATTTTCCAAAAGTATTACGTAGTAGTTCGGACGACAAGCTTTTGTTCCATCCTTCGTGCAATCTCCTGCATTTCACTTAATTTATAATATCGAAACCCAAGTTAAGTCCGTCTGAAATGCCGCACTCGCTGATGCTTCACTGTCGTTTTATCATTAACTTCGTTTTTCCCTCGCAATAAATTATTACCTTAATTAAAGTCCAGGGAGCATTTCTGCACGCGCGGATGTGTTCGAATGAATCTTGTTAGGGTTTGAGGGAAAATGGGAGCGAGTCAGACGAGTACTAATGACCTTCATCTCTGCGTGTATAATATCGCGCGAACAAGATTGCTCGAGATTTTCAAAGAATCTCTCCAATTATTTAAAAAAGAGGAAAAGTGGTACCGGCGCGGGCGTCCGGAAATCATTTTGAACGATTGTGCGTTTTTATCGTGTTTTCATTATCTCGGGATTTATTGATGTTAATCTTTTCGTAAGAGTTTTCTTTCTTATAAGGCTGGTGCTGAAATTATTTTAAATTCATGGCACGTTTTATCGCATTTTAATTATACTCTGGCGCCAGTTGACTTTATATTTTTATAAGAAATTTTTTCTTTACGTACTTAGATTATTTAGTGTTGACTATTAGTTTAACTCGTAAAATATTTGCAAAGCCTTTAAATTAAACTTATAACTTATGGCTTAACTTATGTTTACGATGATGTGATTAACTTGATAACATGCACTGACTAGAAGTAGGTGAAATTAGTTTTTTATATTTTAATTCTCTATGATATGTATACAACGCTCACACGTGATTTTGTAAAGAATTATATTTTTGAATACAAGGGTATTAAGGGGAAAACATGGAAAAAATGTTTTTTATTTATTTTTTATATAACATATCCAGCGTTAGATTTAAAAATTTGATCACAATATAATGCAACAAATTTAGCAGTGAATTTTTGAGCATTTATTGAAAAAGATTATTTGAATAAAAGAGTATTAAGGTTAATTTTAAATAATAGCGTTTTTAATATGCATTATATGTCCGACATAAATAAGTTTCTCATGCATAAGAATTAAATCCATCGGAAATAGTATAGTTTCGTAGAAATTAATGATACTGCTTCTAATTTTAATAAAATAGCGGTTTTTAATGTACACTGTACACTATATATGCAATACAATTAAGTTTCTCATGCATAAGAATTACGTGGGATTAAGTATTTTAAAAGTATAAAACTCCATGAAAATTAATACACATATCAAACAATACTTTGAGTTTCGATTTAGCGAAAATTATTTGGCGTATAACAAATGTAGGGCGATGTTTCTGGGATATATATATATGTGTGTATTTGCAACAGCTATAATACAATTCCCTGACTTTGCCACATACTATATACTTTGATCCATTCTCTGCTTTGTCTACTTGATATGGTGTTGCCTGCTGATTGTCGTGACGGAAGGGTATTACGATAATCTTGTTGTGTAGCGAGTTTTGTTTATCGACTTCGAGTTAGCGACGTCGTGGCTCGTCCCGAATCGGAATTACGGCTTCGTTCTAATGCGTGACGCCGCGAACCGTTCGGAATAAAAGTTGGTCGCGACGTAATTTCCTATATAATCCACCGGTAGTTCTTATAAAGCCAGGTAGGTTTATGAGCTGAAAGATATTTTCTCTCCTAGTCTTTTACGACCGTCTCGAGATCTTTTTTGCACCGTGGTATAGTTTATACAAGATCTGCGCGCGATCTTAAGAAAGTCCGCCACGAAAATGTACCACAAGGAGGAACCGCTCCCTAGATTATCTTTACTTCGTTTTTGTCACGTTTCATCGCGCGTTCAAATATCAGGATCAAGGAACCATTAAGTCATTATCAATCTTGGAAAAAAATTGAACTTTGTTTGAACAAGACAGTGTACGATGGAAAGTGGCTTAAATTATAATATATTCTATTTTATTCTGCGCACACATAAAAGTTTTTTGCTGCGAATCTTCACTGTTTTAATTATAAAATAATATATATTTTAACTTGATATCGAAGTGTATGTCAATAATTTTTTATTTTAAGTTTTCCGCAGAAATTAGTTTAATTACGATTAAAAAATTAATATTGTGTGCGAAAAATATAGGTTTTTATTTCATTGAAATTTTCCTTCTCTAATTCACTAAACACGAGTGTAACTCGCCTCTCTTGAATATTGAATGCGAATGAAACAGTTAGACAGTGCCGTATTACATGCTAAATGTATCACTAGGTAAAGATGTGGATATGTACTAATACCATGTATCTATAGAATGTACATACATGTGAACATTGAGGCAAGCGTGATATCAAGTTGTGCGCGTCTATATTGATAGCTCTTACTGAGCTCGCGATATAACGTCGCTGGGGAACGGGTAGAACCTTATGTCCCTATCGTACCTACCCTCTATAGTGTCCCATCTTGTCTGGCGCCATTACTGTACAGGGCAAGTGTACTGAGCTTTTTTAGTCTTCGACCGTGCCACATATCTAAAGCGTAAAACGCTCCTACAAAAAGCTTCGCGATGTTAGAAACTGTATTAGTCTACGTGCATCGTGCATTACTCCACTTCGCGCTTTTCAACTGCAAAGTATTGCGTTATCGTGTTAGCTCTCATGGGAATACGTTTAACATTAATCACATTTTTCTACAGAAGACGTTGGTTTTCTTTAGGTGGATATATTGCAAAAATAAAAACATAAGATAAGCTTACTGAGAGATATAGAAATTCGTATTTAGAAAAATGTGTTACGAAGTTATTTTGTTATTCAATGTATTCGTTTAGAAACTTTACATCTTTAGGTTTATCATATTGTATTATTGATATCTATATCTCAAATAATTGTTTTCAAAGTTTATAAGAACGTGAGCTCCACAATGCGCGACAATCGTTGCAATGTAACGGTGCATCTGGTTTTGTTCCTGTTAGACATGTCGCGTGACATTCACAGGAATCCCGATTGTTCAATTTCAGATGGAAATTACGAGTATCGAGGACAAGAACATCGTTGCAGGAACGCACGATGGCAATTATGCTAACTACATGCAAATATTAGGTGATGCTATTGTTGATCGTTACAAACGTTAGGAACGATAGAAAGCGGATGTATATAACGTTCACGTAAAACGACATTATTTCAGTGACGAGGGAGTGATATATGATTAATAATCTCGAAGCGTACTTAGTTTTCAAGTGCTGCCTCTTGATAATTTATGATCATTCAACTGTTTAAACAGACATTTATCATTCTTTAGTGACTAACAAATGATCAAAGTTCAATTTTAGACTGTGGCACAAATCAGTGATTTTCTCTCAGACATCGATACTTTTGGTTTTGAACTTTGTACGATCAACTGACCGTGAATTTCCCGAAGCAAACGACAAATACCCTACGGATATTTAATATGGGAACCTACGTCAACGTACGCTTTGCCGCTTCGTAGCCGCATATTCAAAGCGAATCTGTCATTGCTCTGGACTCGTCGTAAAGCCTAAGGATATAAAAAATAGAATAGACAACTCGGTAGTGCTACGAGATTAAAAAAAAATTGTTTTACGATATTAATACTAGGATTGAAAATGGTGAATTAGTTATTTTATATATCAAGCAGCGATTGACAATACCTTTATCGTTATCGCTGTTGACTGATTTTGCGTGATATATATAATAATGATGATTTGTCAGTGCATAACGGGATAAAGGAGACGATGGTGTTATATGCATTCGCGCAATTAAATGCGAGGCAGAAGAGAACTTTTGATGGTTAGTGCGGTTGTAAAAGGAGCTCGTTAAAGCTCGCATATTACGTAGAGAAGAGCCAATATCTGGGTTTTTTTTTATTATCGTGAGGTTTCACGATCGGCGAGTTTTGTTACGGCGTAGAGCTCGATCGGCGATCGAGCGGGCGTGGGGAATCAATGCGATGATGATGAAGTGCGACGAAAGGAAGCGCGAAATGTTTTCGCGACGCGCTTGCAGCGAGAGCGGGCCGCATCCCGGAATACCGGGTTATGGTAACGTGCCCGTCGGCGGTCATCTCTGGGGGAAAAGAAATCAGGGACGCACCTCGGCGCCGGTCGTCGGTCACGTGAGACCACCCGCTATAATCCTGAGAACGAGAAGGAGCTGGCCCGTCGCGCCCACACATTGCCGAAGGTAAGTGATCGATTTTGCGTTGTCTCGATCTTTGACCTCCTCCTTGTGTGCCTGTGTGCCCGGCTAGGCCAGCGCTTTCTCTCATACTATCATTGGATCAATACGATTTGCTCGAAAATTTAATTGGACATTATCTTTGCCCGCGGCTGTTTAACATCCAATTTTATAACTCCCCGGTTAACTCTGTTGAATATGAATTCTATCAAAGATAAAACCCGCTTGGGATATAACGAACGAGAAACTTTTTTTGCCTATTGTGCTTGTCCTCTTGAAGCTTGCAAATAAGATGGAGCAAACAAATTTATCACGGGTCACGTTTGAGGACATGAATGTTAAGTTCTCTGTATTGAGAATCTTAAAGTTTATTATAGATCAAAGTAGCTCATTTCCTTATCTTTCCAATATTCGACATTTGTTGGAACCTTGTAGTTTACAAGGATATATAGGTAGTCCTTTGCCGGTTTTTCCCAGCTAACGCGATCCGGAAATTTTTCGGATGTAATCTCTAATAGAAGAGAATGTTTAGTTTCTGTTTCTAGAGAGAGAGAGATTCTATTATTATTAGATGATTCTATCAGCTTTACATACATATGAATTTGTGGTGAGAAGTGATGGTCCTATTAACAATGACAATTAATTGCTTTCCGGTCTAATCCAAATATATACATATATACATATATATATTTGATCCAGATTAAATATCTATAAATCTAAAATACGAAAAAGTATATAATACAGCAGATAAATTTAAATTTAAAATTAGAATGGGATTGAAAATAGTTTCAATATGTTTTAATATGGTCAAAGATCGAGACAACGCAATATGTTGTAAGTATAATAATATTGTAAATATAATAAATGTATAGCATATTAAAACTAGGAGTTTTAAACTACTAATAGCGAAAATGTAATATGATTTATTTGATAAAAGAATTACATGATAAAATTAAATTTTAATGCGCTCGGTACACTTGTTGCAAAACGTTTACAGTATTGCAGCAAACAAAGGCATTTTACATTACGTAAAGCCTCAAGAGATGTCCTTGTGGTGATAAATGCGGGAGTCCCTTATTATGCTACCGGTAAATAAAAAGAGCGTACGCATATGTGTGCGCATCTGATACGACTTCCGTTTTGTTGTCTCAATATCGATATCATCACGAGCAAATAGTCCTCTATCCTCGCGCGTATTGTTCTCTTTCTTTTCGTCCAATATTCGGGCGGACATATTGAGATTAATTATCTGCTGAAGAACCGATAAGTCGTTAGATGTATTTTACGACTCGACCACTAGTCACAATTCTTATTGTCATCTTAAGATTAAGGGGATACATTCGTTCTGATGGGGGATTAAGATGGGGAATGAGATGCGCTCCTTAACCTCGGATCTTTCTATTTTATCCTTTTATTTACGTCTGTATGTCTTTATATTTTCTCCTATCTCGTCGCATTCCGTATTCATCGTTTTGACTTGTCATAGTTTTTTTTGTCAGTCGAGTGCGAGCATGAAGGATTTAACGACGTCATTCTAATCCCTAGAGTAGAGTTGCATCCTTGCCAGAATCCTTATTTCTATTGTGTTGCGAACAACGCGTTCCGGGAAGAAAGCAGGCTGGTAATTGCTTTTAAAGCGATTTTTTTTGCCGCCGGGCGAAATGAGGAAAAGAGTTAACGTCGGCGAAAAAAAAGAACACCATTTTTCATATTTTTAACGCAGCCTTCATTGTTTGATATGAAGATCACGTATAACATTATACCATGCCGTGAGCTGAAAGCCAGGCTAGATTTAACGCTATATAAACGTGATGCACCAGTTGGGGCTAATACTGGACCATAAGGCTGCTTGTTTGCACAAGCTTTTGCCTACACTACTTAAGTTACGTCAGGTCATTGCGTAATGCGTGGCGCAGTTGCACTCCTCTTAAATAGAGATGTGTAATACATATCTCATAAAGGATTAAGTATTCAAGTGTGAAAATTCAAAAAGAAAGACTTTTTTTCTTGCGAATACGATTACTTGTATCGATCATTATTTCATGCGTGACTCTATGGCTGTATTTTTATCTCATGATATGACACATTTTGCGGAAAAGTAAACAATTTTGGCGTCGTTATTTAAAATGCTAATTTTGATGCATTTTGCAGCTCTCTACAATTTTGTGCTTCGTTGCGCCGGCGTCTTGTCGATCCCTTGTATCGTCTTCTCTCGCAATTAGTAACCACTTATGAATTATTAATGGCGATATGACTTGGCGCTCTGGTAATGAATAAAGAGTGCTGAGTTTGTATCTTTAGAAAGTAGAATTTCCGTGACAGCGAAGAAAACAATTGTTTATTTGGGAAAGGAATAAGGGGAGATAATTACGTCGAAATATATATGATAGCAATTAAGATACTAATAGAGCAGACAAACGTTCTGTATCTGTCTCTTTCTTGTTTCCATCTTGTAAACAGCATGGGGTAAACAGCATGAGTAGCAGAGGGCGAGAACAAATGTAACTACATAATACCAGGGTATTTTTCCCTTGGGTGCCTACCGAGCAAATGACGATCTCGTACATACCTGCATGTTCGACAGTTAAAATCCTATGTCAAACATAGATCGTCGACATTTTCCTAAAAATACTTGTCCCGTGTGTATATTTTGCGTGTACGCTCACTTTTTATTATATTATATTTCACTGCATGTATTGCGAACTAATGTGGCGAACTTGTTTACATCGCTAAAAACAGCATAAGCACAAGGATTACTATAAGAACCTTTCTTTTGTAACTTCATTGAAGAGGATATAATTCACCTTATAAAGTACTGCTTTTTAAAGCAGAGCTAACGCAGTAGGTAACCTATGTTACATTTTGGCAAAGACGGATTAACAATGCAATATGATATTCCATGTAAATATATAGATTTTCGAGTGTAGAATAAACTTCCAGAGTTTTATTTTTGTTTTTAAAAGTATAATACTGAGGGATTATTATTATTAGTCATTATAATAACGATATTTCAAAACAAGATGAGTTTGAAAATGGTCTTTGCGTTGAGTCTTTATGCGGCATTATTATCTGTCTCATCGCGAGAAGAGTTGTAATCAAAACGAGATTTTCATCCTCTATTTTCTTCCTCAAGCTATCTTTATTATGGCACGGAAATTAGTTCGCGTGGAATAATCTTGTTATTTGCATTTATGTGTGTTCGTATAACACATTAGCTATGCTTTTATTACGTAAAAAAATATATAGATACTCCATATATCGCATTTTGCTTATAATATAAATTGACGAATTTATATTTTATCTTTGCTTAATATGATAGATAAGTCATGTATTACAATATTTTTATTTTTAATTTTGTTGTTTATATATCATATCAGATTTCGATGAGGATAAACTTTAATTGGAATTTTAGATAAAAAATAAAATTTTATTAGTTTCCTGAATACGTTTTTTTATTAAAATATTCTTGCTATTTCTCTGCGTTTTATTTTTCAGCAGCTTAAGACATATAAAGTATCGCCGGTTCGTAGAAACAACCGTCGTTCTTTGAGACTGCAGTTTCTGTAGCCTAGAGGAAATATGATATTTTTCTGAGATACACCTTGCGTACATCTAGAAAAGCGCTTTTTTCTGCGAAATAGTTCTCCAACGAAAGTATCAAAGCGTAGAGTAGACATTCTGCGAAAGAAAAGAAATGAGAGCATCGATGATGAACACACACACTACATTTATTTTCAGGTATGCCAACACAACAAAATAACACAACCTCTGCGTATATCCCGCTTTGAATTGAAATTTTATTTCCTTGGAGACATGAAAAGACTGTGTAAAAAGTTTGTTATACACAATTTTGAACATGTCACGTTTATGGAATACCTCGTGTACTCAAGGGTAGTGTTTTAATTATCGTGGTACAAGGCTGTATTGTACGTACTTTCGCTTCAACCACGTAATTATTCAGATGCGTTGAAGTTAGATGGTTACTGAGGATACTTATATAGAATGTGTCAAAATTTATGAGTAAAATAATGAGAGTGAGAAATGAAAAGTTGTTATTAAAAGGGAAAGAGAGAAGGTAGAGAGAATTTTTAGTATTTAATATTTTTCGGTTAAATGTATTAAAATTTATGATGTGTAAGTAATTAGTATGCATAACGTGTTTTTTTCAATTTTTACAATTAATTTATGTAATAATACGACATATTTTAACTTAAGAAATTATAATATACGTATGCTTAAAAGATGAATATTTAACTTGTAGTTGACACTTGTGCATCTTTTAGATTCGATTGGAATTTCACATTTATCACACGTATAGAAAATGGTGAAGAATTTTCGGAGGAATTCAAGACGACACATATTTCGATATTCATGCGTCATGAACTACTTTCCGCGACCGTCGTTCATCGATCGGTCGTACCTCTTCAAACGTGTGTGAGAGTTAGCATATAGCTTTGTTAAATATTTAATTATCGTAACAATATTTCAATTACATCTCGAGATCTTTTTATACAGTACTGTAACTTGAACGTTTAGTTTTAAGTACAAAGTGTATGCAATACACACACGTCTACTTTGTTGATAAATTTTTAGTATATATATATATGTATACACATGCTATGCTAAACAAAATGTATAGTATGTATAGCTACACTAAGGTAACAATTTTAAACATAATCACGTTTCTCTTAAAGTATCCATTTATTCAAAAGTGTTAACAAATACAGGATTACTTTCTCTCGCAATTTTATCATTTTATTTTTTAATGTCATCAGATGAACGAGATCCAACTTTAATGTCGTAGGCTCTGAAAATAACTCATGCGCCGGTTTGAGAAGGATAATCGTAGATAAGAGAAAGTCAGATGCGAGAGACATAAACCGACGAAACTTGGATTTCCGTTCTTTATCTACGTGTCTGCATTTGACAATGAGAGGATAACAGAGAGTTCGTAGTTCCTTCGCCTGAAAGATAATTCCTTTTGTGTGTTCAATATTAATTATCGGAAGTTTAGCTGGAGTAAATGTGTCGTTGACGCTAATTGTATTTCTTGTTAGGTCTTTAATGGAACGTAATTTCTGGCAGTTCTCCAACAGTTGTTCAAGATCACATAAAATTTTTTTGTATTATGCTTTTTATTTTTATTGTAACTTTTATCCTTATATTATACATCCTCACTTTCGTCTACTTCAATTTAGTTTCCTGCTTTTGTATTTTTTTCATCTTTAACAACGTTTTCTTTAATTTTAAGTTTCTTGAAAAAAAGATGTATCATTAATAATACTTTTTGCCTCGGTATAATTATTTATTTTCAAAATCTTTTCCATTAATTTTAAATTTGTTATAAAAGATGTATCATTAATTTTTAGCTTATATTTTTAATTTTCCTCTAATTTTCCTCTTAACGATTGTGCATGCATAAGAAGCGCATAATACTTTTTGTCGAGATAATTACTTATTTCAACTTGGATGTTTGCGAGCTGCAAGGAAATTGATGTTGTATCTCTATCGTATCTCTATTCGTTGGCCGTAGTACTTACTGTCGTGAAACAAGCATTAGATTTAGTACATATCAGTTAAGTATGTAGCTGGTGTGCTAATTGTTCTATGTATTCGATAAATGGACTATTCGGTCCTTCTTGAACTTTGAATTGCGAGTATACATATGTGCGTGTATATAATAACAAAACACGCTATTAAGCTCATGCTAGAAGCAAAAAGCATGAACACATCGATCCTTATCATGGTTTATCCGCATTATCTTCACCGCCTGAAAGTTCGAAGCAATTTCTCACGCAGTAGCACGAAGCTTCTACCGTCGACAAACTGGAAAAAGATAATAAGCTCTCAAAAACATTAAACTGTTAAATTTTTCAGAAAATTCTGGTCTCTAAGAAGATTTTTATATTTTATCTTTCTGTGATAAGAAAAGAATTTGCACTTTGTGAATTAGATACCCATGACGCACATTCTTCCTTTCTCTTATAAAATTAAGGATATATTTAAATTTGTCTTACGATAAAATTTGGAAGAAAGAGATCTCCTTTGATTGTTTTTTTATTACTTCTATGTCATGTTAGGTCAAGCGAATGAAAATTTGGGTATTTTTGGCAGCTCGATAAAGTGCTCGTTGATCTGGTTAGACTGATGAAAAATAAACGGCGTTTATACAATGGCGGTGAAGTTACGGTGCTGACTATGATCAAATAAGAATCCGATTTCTGACACTTTTATCGTTTGATATATATGTGTACCTATATATATTTCGCGACATTTCGCGCTCGATTATCGGGCGCGACATTTCGGGAAATGAGATGACGAGGTCAAAGACGGATAGGCGACTGCACTTTATTATATACAGCGCGATAGCGCCGGCTCGAGAATTTGCGATCCGCAACGTGCACACACAGCGACCGTTTTTAGTCCGTATCTCGGTAGAAGCACGAAACCACTTTAGCGTGTGTTAACCCCTGTGTCCGCAGAAATTCCGTTGGCGGCGGAAGTTATGTCCGCGTGTCACGTGCCGCGTGGTCGATACCCTCTGCGTCGATACTTTCGCCGCCGTGTAGATGTATTCTTTTTCACATGCGCATAAACCGAAAGTACAAGTGGAAGTGGTCGAAGTCGGTAGATCTGGCTATCACGCCTATGTAGGTTTGCGGCTTGCGCTCTGAATGGACGCGGAATAAGTGCTTTGTTCGCGTGGGGGATGGATTCGTCGATTCTGCCGATATCAATGATAACGAACGTCGATTTATCGTCGGCCTTTCCCTATTCGCGAAAACTGCATATTTTCAAAAGTCACTCCCTCGACACGATGATTAAGAGTAGTACGTGTACGTGGAAATTTGATTAAACATCGAAATATGAATAATAGTACGATATCACGAAGGGAGAGATTCGCGCGCGATATTCGCGCACGATAGAATATATCTCTTTTATAGAGGGACACAAACGATGCAATTTTACACTTCGGTAGAAGAGGTAGAATAAAATTATTACTTCTGACATTTACGTTTATATCACGTTTGTAATCATGGAAGCAAATTATGTAAACTATGGACTGAAGACGTATTTTGAACTGGCTCCTCTGAATATGATTATTTAGGGGAAATTGTAAAAGGAGAGATGCTGACAGAGTTTGTAGTAAAAGCTATTTACATAAATTGTTACAAATATGTATTATTTTATATACAAGTTTCAATCTCATTGAATTTAATGCACGCGTTTTAAAATTCTACGAGCTACCTCTAAAAAAGGATAAGTTTGATTTACATCCTCCTGCATGCTCGTCAAATATTAGATTATCGATTGTTCAAGGAATATTTATTTTCTTTTTTATGAAGCAGTTAGAAATTAATTAATGGAGCAGAGCTTATAATAGCAGAGCTTATAATACGCATTACACATAATTGATTGATATGCATGATTGAACCACGCTCTAACAGGTATTGCGCTCGTTACATAAATATGTGCATCAACAGGCCGTCAGAGATCGTGAAATCGTATATTTTCAGTTCAGCATGTCTCGCTTTGTTAATCTACAATATGGTGTACGCGTGCTAGAATGTGTCACGTAGAAGCCGATACGGATCTGGAACGTCACTACGTTTGCAATTATAATTTCCGGGAAACTAGATAAACCTTTACTTAAACAATGACGAATAACGGTGATGCATGGAAATTCTATTTTCCGGAATCCATTAAATTAAACTTTCCGCTTATCCGCTTAATCCGGCCGCGTCGAATATAGTAAAGATCCATCTCAAATGATAGTTCTTAACTTCATTTGTTATTCTATGCAGTTTGCGAAGCGTAATTGCGGCACTCAAATGGCTTTCTCCGCGTCATTTTCTCGCGCTCATGCATTGCGGGGGAGGCCCCACGGTATACGTGTTAGTTTTAAACCTTAGGTTACAGGATTAAAAATGACTTTGCTGAGTAACGCGGATGTTGTTTAAACCTGTTAGTTCAAAGTGCGTTCGACGATAAAGCGATTATGTGAATCAATTCGATCATCGTGGTTAGATAGAGCTTATAAATATCCAACATGCGAGCGACGACAAATAACGGATCTCTCGCAGAAGCCGGGGATTATTGTATAAACTGCATTGGAGGAAACAGCCGTACAGTGTTTGCATAGGTTTGACGTAATATGTCGTGAGCATAGGGTCGCCGCTGATTAAACCGTATAGGATGACCATCGATTACATATTCGGTTGGTTGGAAATACACATAACATGAGGAAAATCAGGTAAATTGGACAAATCGAGGCGTATCTGTCTATCGCGCCATCAAAAGTTGACGTTATTATAGAAATTTGATATGCGCGTCAACGGTAAGCAAGATTCATTCGGTTCCGTTTATTAAATCGACGCATTAGCGCGACTTTCGCCACACAGGGAGGCGCGTTTTATCGACGCACGAAATCCAATTTCGTATAAATTTTGTTAATAAAAACGTAGAGGTATATGAGGATCGGCATATCCACTTTTAATTAAGTCACGTGAAAGAATTTAGGATTTCATTTATTATGGTATATGCAAGTTTATAACGTAGCGAATAACGTAAGGCGCCTTTAGTAGATTGTGATAAATGAAGTTAATCGCAGAGTCCATAAATTAAAAGGCGCGCTAAATTTTTTATACGGAAAGTAGTACAAGAAAATGAAATTTATGATGTAATAAGAGTTTAGAAATATAATTATTAAAGAGGCAAATTATTAATAAGAATTTGAAAAAATAATGTTGATAGCTGCGTTAGGCGATTACGTATCGATTGATGCTTGCTCATTAAAATCGCAGATTGGACATAAACGATGAATATTTTATGACGATGTGACGTTGACGAGTTATTTTGCGATGAAAAATGTTCGGGGTGAGATTTTTATTATGATAGAAGATCGCGCAAGAGCACTGATTTTAATCGCAAGAATCGCGGACGTAATGAGTGCAAACTTTCGCAAAGCTTATCGTGCCGAGTAGTCGGTGTGTCTGCAATGCAGTTACGGAGTTACGGGTTGGTATCGACCTGTTATACGGCAGTCATCAACCTGCCGGCAGGTAAGTGTGTATACCCAGGTATGTCGTGAACGGCCGCGGCGGAGGGAGAATTGATCGTGCCCTCGTCGCCGCCGCGCTGCGCCGCAACCGTCGGTATTTCTTTCGGAATTTATATCGCGGTATTTTAAACGGCTTTAAAACGCATGACCGTCTCTCATTATTGATGCGTATTTGATGTGAATTTGTAATTAGTCACAAATGGACGGATTGCACGGCTAACTTCAATATTTTGTAATTTTATCGCGAGTACGGCGTAGATTTACATTTTAAATCGAGTTTATAACCAAGATCGTAACCTACATGTTCATTAATTTTGGCGCATTAATTTCAGGATACCGTATATATTTATAATATTATAATTTTGATGTAAATTTGTAATTAAATTAGTGACAAATAGTCGAAATGTGTGCATATAGGCGTGTGGTTTTAACACTGTGGTGTTTTATATAATTTTATCCAGCATTTTTGAATTATTTAGAGACTCAATTATAACTGTACTTATTTATTATCTATATGATATATTAATTTCGAGCAACAATTTTAGAGCAAAGTGATATATTCATAATTTAATCAGTTTAATTTTACTTTGTAGTAGAAATATTAATTTAAATATTAATTTAAATATTATCGTAAAAGTTTGTTAGTAACAAATGTGAAGATATAACGACAGAATGAGATAATTTTCTATTAGGTTGTTTTATTTAGAGTATTTCGATTATACTCACATGCCATTATTCCGGAACGTATATTTGACTTTCTTAGAAACGTTCAAATAAAATCTCGAGAATAATCGATAATTTATCACGTGCCATTGGCAAGTGTGATTTTCCATTGCGCAACATTTGTTGACCGACGGTTCTGAATAGTTTCGTAACGCCCTCATTTCCAAGTCATGCTTGTATACCGCAGTCGAAATAAAAACTTTCGTCTATACTAACGTAAGCAGTATAGTCGCACAATTTTAACTTTATTAAATAATTTAATTATCATTTACCGTCTTTAATTGGTAGCACGAAAAGAATTGTTCATGCAACAAGTCTTTTAAGCATACGTTACGTAAAGAATATATTAAGGAGTATTATGTATTAGAGGGACGACATGGGGAGGATTTGTGTTATACAATTTATTATTCCCGGCATACGCAATGCTTTACAAGAGAAAAAGAGTAAGACATTCCATTTTGCATGTCTCCATTATGCTAGATGATTTATGTTTTATATCTATGACGTTTCAAGGCATATTTTCTTCGTATATAGCACAGTAAAATGTTCATAAGCATCGCGGCGAACAAGAGACGCGCGTGGAACGTTAAATCTTAAGTGAAGCAGTAAAATTTCACTAACGTAAATGGCTAGCTGTGCCCCAGCTAGGCCACATAAATTTAAAAAAATAGTAAAATGCCGTCGCTCGTGCAGGTAATGAAGGTATAAGAAACGGTTTATAGGCAAATGTTATTCTCGAAGAGAGAGAGAGAGAGAATAATTAGCAGCGTGATAGGTGCTAATTTTCACGTGCAATCTGTATAACTGTATTAATTAAAGTTCCAGGAGATTGCGACAGTTGAACCGGAAACGTCAGATGTAGGAAAACTTAGTATAGGTTCTATAATTCTATATATAGAAATATACGTCGGTACGACGTTATACACTTCGAAAATCACAATTTCGTTAGTTTTTAGTAAATACGCTAAAATGTAGCGTATACAGTCCACATTTGCAGCCATTAATTTGAATGAAGGATATACATGCAATGCTTATTTCGGTGATGAAGATTTTGAAGAAATTAATCAGTGTTAACGTATTAATTTATAGTTTTGAGACGTTTTATATATATTATCTATAATCTATAATAATTTTATCATTAATGTTATAGTGAAAAAATACTTGTTTTTTGGTTAATTCATAAATTAACTATGTTCGAAATAAAAAATAGTACATCAAAAGCATAATAGTTAACGCGACAAAATTCTATATAATTTTAAATATAGTGGTGCTGCGCTCTGATTTCGATTTTCACAAACAGGTGGTTTCCTAGCTTTTCCAAGAGGTTCCATGTTTTTGTAGAATTCTTCCTTAACCCTGTGTCGGTACAGAGCTTTTGCACTAGAGCTTGAAGCTTTTGTATAGCGATCGATATGCTTCGTTGGGTTTGAATATCTTGTTTTATCCAACGAACGGCCGACTGCCGGAAAGTTCAATGACGACTCGAATTTAGCGTGATAAAAAACAATTCTTTCCGAATTTATAATAATATTATAGTTTATCCCCGTAATTACATTTCCACTTAAGTTTACTATAAGTAGAATATAATTTTGCTGTATGTATTTCTGATCAAAATTTTATTTTTGTTTCAGGTAGGTAAGTTTTAACTGTGTTATAAATGCCATGACAGTCCAACGAGTAATATCAGTGATATAGGGTAAGTTTGCATGTATTCAATATTGGGTGGTTGCACGTAAAATAGCCCATAGCATTTTTATAAATTAGCTAATGCGCAGATAATAGAACCATTTTTTTAATCGTTAATTCTTATTTAAATTGTATTATTAAATTAACTGTCTGAAATGGCAGTGAGCAAGTAGGACACACTTTTCTATGATTCCTTTGAAAAATTTTAAATCTTTTTTACTGTTGTCTCAGTTTTTCGATAAAATTAATATTATCACGATTCTTTGCATTCTAATATCTAATAAACTACAAATAAATATAAATCTTAATTTCTGCATTTATTTCTGGCTAGAAAGTAAAAGGAAAGAAAACATTTCGCACGGATATTTCGCAAAAGCATGATAAATTGCAGGTCTTACTTTGAATTTTCTGTAAAAGGCTTTGCGCGAAACGTTTTAAACGTCTTGATAGATATTTTCATTAAGATAAGAAGAGTAAATGTTATCTGCAGAATCTTGTTCCAATGCCAACTCTTTTTATTTCCAATAAGAAGTTTGTCGGGTATTTCGTGCGTATATCAAATAAAGTTATAAGACGCACGAGTGACAAATTACAATCACGCGTGTGACGTAGATTTTTGTGATATAAATTAGAATATTTAGATCACTTATATTATTCTAAATTGTAAAGATAAATAGTATTGCTAATTATCTTTAAATATATCTTTTAACGGAATTCTTTGAATTTAATTTGATTAGAAGCTACAAGACGAACAATAGTGCGAGTCTCTTCGCCTTCGGGCTTGTTTAATGAATTTAGTTGATTGCTTCGCTTGTTTCGCGTTGTACTACTCCTATACGGGAACATTGCAAGCAGTGTATAACCGTATCTAGTTTCTTAGGGCAAGTTTACTTGGCTGGATGCTATTTGGTTATTCAAACGACCATAAGACAGCCAAAAAAAATAATTGTTTTTTTTTAATGAAATAATCGTTGTTTTATTAGCACGAGCTATAGAATATCGGAAAGTTAGCAAAATCGTACCTTAGGTCGGTTATTGATTGGCTGCCTGTTGCTTTTAGCCCTGCCGCACAGCTGCGGTTGTACACCCTTGTTCTTCCCCCTTTCTGTCTCCTGTCTTTCGACCTTATCCCTTATTCGTCCGGCTAATGGATATCCTGTCTCCGAGTCTGCGTTAGACATTCTCTACATTTCTGACTTTGTCTCCCATTTACTTTCGTTTCGTTTTTCTCGATTTTCCTTGTCTTTCTTTTGATTTTCGTCCGCCTTTTTTTGATCTTTTTACATTCCGTTTCGCGTCCAGGATAAATAAATATTCGCGAAAAGAGAATTGCTATTTTATACTTTTCTATACAATGTAGTAATTCAAAATTACTTTGGTTTAATTAATATTTAACGTTATACCTTTGTTTCATTATATTTAAAAGAATTTGTCCAGAGCTGAGATTTGTTTAAATTGAAGAAAGAATTTTACGATATTGAATAACAATAAATTTACTTTTTGTTATTAGTCTAAAATTAAGAAAACTATTTTGCTCATCTCACATAGGTAGATATTATCTAAGGCTTTGCTCAAATGAGGATAAATTGCAACACACAATTAAATTTACTTACTTTTTTCTACCATTTACTTTTCATTTCCTCTTAAATCAATTTAAATTAAACGTACGCTTTCGATTATTTATGCGCTCCGATAAAATAAAACTCGAAGACAAATGATCGATATCTTCTATTTATCGATTAAACGTAGAACCAAATATGTGTAATCAAATGCTGAGAAGAAAGACTCTAAATTTTTATAGCAACGTAGTAAAATATTTTTCCAACCGTTTACTTACTACAGATATTTAGTATCTACTTTCAAGTAGACAAAACTTCGCAAGAATATTCTTTGATATTGTTGGATTTGTATTTTGATTACGTAATGTTAGCGTCGCGTGCGATTTCTAAATGAACGTCACGACAATAGGCAACGTGATAATAAGAACGATGTGTGTGTGTGTTACTTTTCACGGTGGTTACGCGGTAAATCTCTGAGTGGTGAGTTTATCGACACTTTTATAATGGAGCATTGGTCCGTTTCGCGCGAAATCAATTCCACGGGTACATACGCCGTCGTGTAGTTTCCCTTCGGGATAAGTGAATCGGAAACGCTATCCATCTAGTTGACGGACAGGCAACGGCAGACAACAGGACTGCTTGCTCTATATACCGATTTAGTTCGTTGCAGTTTAGAATAATTATTTATTGTGGGCTTTTAGCGAATTTTTAGTCCGATCTTGATTGAATCGTTGTTCACCAACCGGTTTAATCGAGCAGTTGTCAGAAAATTATCAGAGAAAGCAATTTTCAAATTAAAATCGCGCATTATCGACCGAACAGTGTGGTATACATGATATATCTGTGAAATAAATGGTGAAATAAAACAGTTTAAGGAGAAATATTTAGGATGGAGAAAAAAGAGGGAAAAAGAAAGGATTCCGTCTACATAGAATGAGAGAACAGTTCTTTTTTAAAAATCGTTTATCATCGTACTCTTACTGCTTTCCCGTATTTCCACGTTTTTCTTTTTTTTTTTCTCTGCAATAGTTCTGCTTTTGATATGAAAATGTGTGATATTTCGTGATTTCAAATATGAAGTTTACGAGATCTAGATTATATCCACGGCAGTCCATTAAAAATCTCATTACGTACTTCGAAATCGATTTTCGTTAAAATTGGATTGCGCCTATCGATAGCCCTCGTATCGCCCGCGAGTTTCAGCAGTTACAGCTCTCGAAATGTAATTTCGGGATGCAATTGCCGGGTCCTATATAGTGACGCGCGCGTGAATCCGCGCGCGGTGGAATAATAGCGCACGGCGGAGGAGGAAAGGCGAAACGCGCAAGCGTTCCTTCCTATATCGACCACGTCGGCTGTCTTTTCACATAAAGTCTGTCTTTTCGCGGCTAGAATTTTCACCGACACGTTCGCATGATTTCAGAATTTTTTGCATACATATGTATGGGCTGACGTGCGTTTTACCAGCGTTTTATCCGTGTACTTTACATATATCTCGCTGGACAAGGTACACAATGATAACGCAGAGAGCGCGTTATTACGCTTCAGTAGAAATGAACGACCGAGTCAGACACACAGGGAATACATGTGTGTTCTAATAAATATTAGTTAAAGGAGTTTAACTAACTCTTTGTCTATTTCAAGCGTTGTTTGTAGAGAAAGATAGAGAATCAGTTAAATCTTTGTTAAATTTAACTGATATTTATGGCTATGATCTCCGGTATCTACGTCTGGCTTGTAATGTCCGTTTCTACTGGAACGCAATACGCTTTCTCTCTATGCCTTTATTCACATATTTTACTATAAAATACTGGAATAATCGGCTCTATTTTTGCACAATAGATTCTGTACATATAAAAATGAGCAAATCTGGCAGGCAAAATGTGCTTAAAGCACGTTCACAAATCATAATATATCTATAGTTTCCGTATATATTTTGAAATGGCTTCTCAATGAATATCAGGCGAAAATTGACGGGTTTCATATTGGAATTCATTTTATTTTTTTCTTATTATACTTCGGATCGTTATTCGTTCATTGACAATGCCAATTTCCATTCTCTTTCTTCCTTCTCTCCTTCCCTCTTCTTGTTCTTTTTCTCACGTCGAATAAAAGAATGGAAGAATAAAGCCACCACTTTTTGCATTTGCCGATTATAAAAAGCGAGGTAATCGTTAAAGCAGGTTTAGTGTCTTGGTGGTTTTCATGAACACGCTTGGAATTCTATGCAAAATATCCAGAGTGAATTAGAAATCGATGCAAATTTGACCCGGTCCTGAAAATAATCTTCTCTAGAAATAAAGCGACCCATATTGGTTAGTTGCGGATCGTCCTACATTATTTTTATTATTTATTCTGCAGATATATATTTTTACAATGTTTTATTTAGAAACGTAAAAGTTTTAGCAATATGCAACATTTTGTCTCTTTAATTTGTGCGTATACCTTAATTGTTTCATTTTATTAATTCCCCTGAAATGTTTTATTCATGTACGTGCAAAGAAATCAAATTACACTTCGCTTCCAGTCCAACCTCGATTTGATTGAAAGTACAGAGGTTCGGTGCTCTCCGCTGGTTAACGTTTTCGAATTTCCTGCTGAGGAACAGTTAGGTTTCTATTCCGCCTACTCTCATATATGTGATCATCTTCCCGTTGTCATATTACCTTACGACAGAATGACATATCCGTATTTAACAGATCAATCATGTTCTGAAGAATATCTGTCTTCCATGATTGTGTATGTGTGTGTGACAAATGTCATTTTGTTCTGTCGATTTTTTGTGCTCAGTATATCCATATCTCTTTATGTTTTAGAGAGATAAAAAATATTTTTGAGATTGATTGATTTATTTTATGTGACGTAGTATATTATCATCTATCGTTGCTTAATTAAGATTTAACTAAGTAATCAAATAGTCACATAACTTTAAAAGAAATATGAGAATTCCGCGGTACCGTATTACATCAATCCATCTCAATTAATAATTGTAATAAAAAGTAATAAGATTTAAAGAACCTGAAATTTTAAAACTTTAAGCTGCCCTAGCTATCTGAATTAAATAATCTTAATATAAATCCTCTACTTTCTAAACTCTAATTTTATCTTAGAATATAAAGAAGACATTTACTTAACCAAGAATATAAGTTTTAAATAATGTCATTAAAATTGTTTGTAAAAACACGGTACATTTGTTTAATATGCTGAGATATATATAATGACATATTCTTCGGGGAAATTTATATATATGTATATTCTCGTAACTGGCAACATGAAATGTAAGGCAATATGATATGTCGCCATATATTGAACGTTGGAAAAATGTGCGCGAGTAATGTGATACACGGAGTCATCGAAGGAGTATCAATCTTCCGTCGGGTTGCAAAATAAATTTTCGTACGTAGGTGGTCCGTGATACTTTCGTAGCGAGACGTGGCGTGTTGCGTGTATATTGTCATATATGCACCACCGCGCCGTATGTACACCGGCAATAGGAATATTTCGCAGATCACGTCCTGGCGAGGGAACGAATTTCCGGAAGAGGGAAAAGAATTTCAGCCACTTGGGACGCGAATGTCTTGTGCGCGAGGTACTTCGGATCACCTCAACTTACCCACTGTATGCATTATGTATAAACATCCTGTTGTTGCACATGTATACCAACTTGTTACGCCTAGTCTGGGTTCACATCGCATTGTATGCTTGATGCGAACAACTCTAATGGTCTATTACATCTCGCTAATTAAGCGCGAATTGCCGTTACATTGTATCACTATAGCGAGCCAACGTTCGTTGAGAATTATGAGCCGTATAATATGCTCGTCGGTGTTGCGACCGAACAGCTATACTCGAGCTCTTCCGTCGATGATGTGCTTAAATTACCGGTTATATTTCGTAATTGTTGTTTTATACAATTTTTCGAGCAATTTTTACAAATTCACTGTGCACGAATCAACAATCACGAAACTTCATCGATCAAGGAAATTTTGTCGTGATAGTTTGTCACACGACAGTATTTTAGGAACGTAAGTAATCATTTATTAAGCTTTAATATTATTGTATAAGCAAAGGGAGTTTATTTTGTGCATTATTTTCATTCTCGTTCGTTGTATCTGATCGACCCTTTGAGCTTATCACTCCTCTTATGGAGTCCTTCCTGCAACGGCGAGAGCATAATCTATTTTAGTCTTTATTTACTCTTTATTATATCGGACAGGTTGCGTGCCAATATATCGATAAATTGCTGTCGGCAAAATCGCTAAGTAATCTCTATTTCTGGTCAGGTTAGAACATATCGGGAGGTTTGCCCTTTCAGGAGCATACGATACGAACGATATAAACTTCATTGAGCCAGGTGATGGTACCGATACCCGTGGAAGATTGATTCGTCAATATTACTTTTTAACGTGTTTTTCTCGGCTAAATCTGGGTAATTTTAGACTTTTGGTGACGATCAGAACATATCGCACTTTACCGAGATTAATATTTAATAAACATTACGAAGGACAAACAATGCGCACGAAAAAAGAACATATTACCTAGTTCTTTTATTTATTATTTTTGCTATGTCGACGTGAAATCCGTAACTTGAGCTATCTCTAACAAATCAACATTGTAATTTCATCCTCGATGATTTATTTAAAAAAATTTTCTAGATATTGTTTTGATGAAGATAATTGCCAGTGATATTGCGTTTTCATGCGATGTCTCGAAGATTAAATACGAATAATAATAGTGAAAGATGTTAAAAACGCGTTAATTCAAATTATACATTTTTTTGTTAGTGATATAAGTTAATAAATGAATAAATATGTTACAATGAGAAACACGTAACGATCATAAAAAGGGGCAGTATCGTAAAAAGATGTAATGCTTCTACGTCTTTGGCGTCGTAAAAAACGTGTCTGGGGATTAGTGCCAGTTTTTATCGGCGGTCTGTGGCCCTTATTCCCCTATAATATCTCTTATATTAGAGAGAGACGATGACGACGGGAATTCCGCATGGAATCACACGGTAACTTTCATCATATCTTCCACGTTTTCAGCATGAAGTCAATCTAATAGAAACCCTAAAGTGGATGAGAAATCGGGGTTGAAATATATATATAGAAAAGTGTTGGTCCGGTCGGCCTGTAGTAATCAGCCCGATTCAATTTTGGAGTGTGAACCGATTCGACACTCAAACGACGGACGGAAAAGTTGATTGGTTTTCGCATACTGTATTTGTTTGTTATTGTTTATTAAAGATCTCTCGCGGCATTTACTTCCAATTGTTCTGCTGCCAACATAATTAAAATATGAAAGAAGTGAATATATAGATTTGGTGTGACGAAAACACAAGATTGAAATAATTATGTCGACCTTTACGCGTCGCAATAAAACATCAAGTGTGATTATTTCTTTATGCGGAGAGTACATATACCAGATGTTATGAATAATATTTTTTAATAGGTCTAAAAATGTATTAATTGCAAATATCTGATCGTTCTTTTACGCAGACATAATCGTGAGGCTAATTGGCTAATTGGTCAAATAAGACACTACTTATAACACTTGAATGGTCATTTATCGATGTGGATGACAGTCGCGTGTATTGCGTTATGTGCACCAGTGCGTCACGTACGCAGTCGCACGTACGAAATGATCGTTTCTGTTCAAGTGACACTGACGGTTCTAACAGCTAAACTGATCGCGCACGCTAATTATCCAATTATCCGATACTCGTCTGTAATCACTACGACGAGGATTGAGATGCAGTTCGAGGTACATGTACTGCCTGATGCGTCGTATCGAAATACCGATTTGCGATCAATAAATTACCGCAGAGTCGTTTTCGAGCTCCCAAAATGCTCTTCTCGCGTTCTAGTATGCACTTTAATGCATCGCATCTGCTTTTAGCGAAGCGGTTCGGCTTGCACATTGTGCTTTAGATCAGGGAGTTTGTTTATTTCGCCATTCGCGTTTACTTTGACATTTAAATATTTATTATTGCGGCGGTCAACTGGGAATAGTAGCAGGAATATTACGCTAAAACATCGCTCTGATCTTTGTGTAATCTGCAATATAAAGGATTTAATTATCAAGCGATAACGAGAAGCAGAGTACAATATTCAGAGTCAATCGTTTTTGTAACAATGGGATAAAATTACTGATATATTCAGTGCGAGAGAAGACCAGACTTTGTGCTTGGATGAAGTTTATGTGAGATTTGAAACAAGAGTGTAGAACGACAAAGTTCATTAGCGACAATAGAAAAAATTGTGTATTTTACGTTTATTAGATATATTAAATTTAAGTTGATAATGATAATGCAACAAAAAGAGATAATTTAAGTAAAAACAAAATTAATACAAGATAATGAGTTTTTGTTTTATGATTTTAAATTGATATGTTTAATATTAATTAATTAAAATATATTGAAGATAAGATATTGCAAGATAACGCGGTAAATAATTTTTGCTAGACAATGTGCTCAAGGACGAAAATTTAAAAGAGAGTGATAAAACCACGATAACTGTTATTCTTTACGGACAACGTCCATATCATGATTTATGGCATACAGTATTGCCTTGGGATCAATCCTGGATAAAAGGAAACGTTTTATGGAAAACATCAGCGCGATATGTGGCAATCGATACGTGTGAGAGTCGATTCCCCTCCACAGAAAATTTTAACGCTACAACCTATAACTTACGCGCGCGGCAAAATAATGAAAGCAAATATTATATTTGGTACAATATCGAAAGGCAACGCTAATTAATTATTTGCGCAAATAGCGCCCGTTAGTTTTTTTCAATAAATTTACCGAAATCTGCATCGATATTCAATAACGCGAATTGCTCGTTTTCATTTTACGATATTTTAAATCAATTACATTTTGTACCGACTACTAATTAGAATAATGAACTACGTTCTACATTTATAGATATTGAATTTTGAAACTTGTAGTTTTTGAAGAGTGTAGCATATAAGCGGTGCGCAATTGAATAGCCCCGTTGAATCGCCTTTTCAAAAGAAACTCTGCGCATAAACACCTAAGACAAACACAACGTTTCATCTAGCAGGGAGCCGATTTGCGAGTCGGCGAATATCGGCCTCGAAAGTAATTAAACTTTACTGCTTTGTGCTCGACGTTTATCGCGGATGAATGTAATTGGTCCGTTAAAGGCTTGGCAAAGAAATTAACTCTGTCAGGAAGCGTATGTGTGTATTTGCAGAAATATATTTCTCCATCGTTTAACCGACAAGAACATAGCAGAAAGGGGACTAAAAAATACATAAAATTGAGTGAATAAAAATACAATTGCGATAGAAGGGTGAGGTTTATCACGACTTACAGCTGGAACGGAGAAAAATGACATAAAATCAAATATTTGCATACCAAGGACATATCGTATGCTTTTGTATTCGAGTAGAAAAGACCGCGTTTTCGTATTCTGACTACTGCTATTTTTGTGTATCGTTAACGTTTTATATCTATTGTCTAATGTTATAGTTATACACTATAAGAGACTATTTGAATTACAAATATGTGATCTAACACATTCATATCAGTGCGAACGACATGTAAGATAGAAATTGGAGTTTGCGTGTTGTCGTATTTTACCGGTGCTCCGCGTGGAGAGACCCTTCTACTCTCCATCTTATCACGCGAAAGAGCAACTGTTATCGATTCACGGTGACATAAGGTATACCAAAGGTAGAAACACTGATGGAAACTTCAGTGGTAATGCAACTCGACAATCGCATACTGGTCTACCGGACGAGATTGGTGGAAAAAAGTATCATGCGTCGAGGATATGGAAGTGCGACAAAATACACAATAGCCAGTATATAGCCACATAGATATATCGATGGACAGATAACTGGATAGATACACATAGATAAATAAACAAATAGATTGACAGATAAATAGATATAGATAGATGCAAAGAGAACATATAGGAAGGTAGAAGAGACGCGCATGCATCCGCGTGAACCATACCATACTCTTGGTGGTGATGCGTGGAGGGGGTGAGTGTGGGTGACCTAATTTTTGCAAAACAGCCAGGGCTGCGGACCCACCGCCGGTCCGCGGAATACTAGTAGTGGCGCTGAGGGTAGTCGCGGTGGTAGCAGGTGGTGGTCGGTAGCATAGATGCCCGCCACCCCTCTTCGCACATCGCTCGGGTACTCGGAAAATCCGCCGCTTTTCCGGATGCTACGGCACTGTGGCGCGGCGTCGTCGCCGCCGGAGAGAGAGAGAACCCTTTCGTCAGTTGGGTCTCGGCCGCCGTCAACGTCAATACGACGAAGGCGCACGAGAGCACATCGCCTCGGCTCCGGTTAACGCCGAGGCACACACTCGACGTTCGTCGACGGGAGAAACGCGCGTCTGGCCATTTGCATCTCTCGCTACGCACCCCCCCATTGTCTCCTCCCAGTTACTCCGTTTTTCACCCTTTCCGGCGTACGCTTCATTTATCTATCTTTCTCTGTCTTTCTTCCTCTCCTCTCTCCTGTCTCTCTGTCTCACTTTCTCTGTCTCTTTCTTTCTACCTTCCTTTATGCACTTCAATACACTTGAGTTCCAATTTACCAGTGCATCGCGAGCGGTACTACGTTCATGTGCGTTGCGAGTCGATAGTGGATAAGTAGCGGAAGACGCATCTCTTTCGGATGTGATAGGGAAGAAGCCGGAATCGCGTGCTCGATGTAGAGTACAACCGGCGAGGATATGGCCGACGGTTGCTCTGTTTCTTTCGGCATGATCCTCACGGGAGTGCCCGCGAGTGCTGTCTCCGAGTGCGACGGCGGCGGACGCGCCGGTTGTGAATAATAGAAGAGAGAACGTTCCACGCTATTAGGTAGTATTGACGCTATTGGCGTTATGCTCACCGGGAGAGAGGTGGATGCTTTATCGAGGCTCGACGTATGTTTATCCATCGCCGCTTGTGCAAATTTACGTGCCATTGTCGTAACAACAATGCGTACGAACGCTATCGTAAATTTCTGATGAACATCAATCAGACAATTCGATTTTTCCGCCTTTGTGACAACTGATCCAGAAAATTTTCACTTGACTTTTTTTTTGTTTGTTAAATCAGCACGAAGGGAAATTGAACGCAATTTTATTGCCTGCGTTTGCTTTTAGAGGGAGAACAAAAGCGCTAAGAGTGTATGGTAGCTTTTCCTTTTTGACGTGGGTTGTCGTGTGTGAATGTTGCAAGCGTGGCGAATGTTTTAGTTTACATAGTGAAAGAATTCGATTATTCTTTTATTTGCGTAGGAGAACACGTCTTTTTCGTAACATGAATATCTGTGCGCGCTATTTTATGGACTTTTACTTAAAATTACTGGCAGTTAAACGTTTTTCCGTATCTGTGATAAGTGGCGAGAGAACGTTCTGCGATATTCAACTTTTTGTTGAACGATTAGGCGAGATTAAATTGAAGTAACGAACTGATTTATCGGTCGTTTGATTTCAAAGGGAGTATAAAAGGATGAGGGAGAATAAGAACTTTAATTTCTTTTATTATAGATCTTTTGTTGTAATGTAGGATCATAAACTTTATCATTATATATCTCGACTGCAGTTTCAAAGATAACTTGTTGTTTTTTCTTAATTGCATAAATGACATTTGTTTGCAACGCGATGCACATTTTATTATGACGTCCTTCGGTTATGGACCAATATCCTTTTTCATCGGTATTAAAAAACAGATGATGAGATTAACAAATCTTTTCTCTTTTAAATTCCATTTTTTTTTATTCACGCGGTGCTAAATGATTACGTTGCAGAAATGGTTTTGTTTCTTACTTCATGCACGGCATGAGATTTCGTTTAGGACGCCCTTGCGAAAGTATTGAAATATTTATCCGGGAGATCGATTACTTTAATGGACGTTGGTAACCTTTTGTTAGTGGAACTGAATCTTTCGACGATGAACTTTTTAATTTTGTTAAAGAAAAACGCTCGCGGCGACAATTTTGCGATACGCTCAGCAGAATAGGCTATGTAGCTTCTATTTCTGAAAAGCCAGATAAATGGGCGGTCGTATTCTTTTTCACAATAATATTTCGTACGCGCGCCTCGGGTTTTTCGCAAAAATTTAATGGTCCGCCGCTGCTGCATCATCGAGACTTTGAAATAATAAACAAACTAATTTTGCAAACACCGTTCTGTTTTATTTTCAAACAGAGTGGATGCGATAGTATTATCGCGTGTTCTTATTTCGCGAGCATATTTTGCACACTTTAGACAAAACTGAATCTCTGAGCGTTATGCATTCCCTCTTTAATCTAAAAAGACGCGTTTGCATTAATTATTTAGGTTGACCAGATAATTAAATCCAGAGAGAATGGCAGGAACATTTAATGCGATATTTAATTTTAGTTATTAAAATGCACGAGATTTTATCTTAATGAAATCGTTGTAATAAACTCAGAAAACTGACAGACTATTTTCATCCAGATTTGCAATTATAAATTATGATATAAACTCAATTTTTGCATCGATTTTTCTATCTAGTAACTCGCGTTGACTCCGATGAACGATAGACAAGTTTTCCCACGTTTTATCAGTTCAAACTTTTCGCTAAAGCGCCGGAAACACATTTAAGTTGCTTTCGCGGGACCATTATTTTTCCGTTTGCTGAAACGCATGCAGTATGATAATGTCGCGAGTAGGTGAATTATTTCTAACTGCGGAATACTTTTATTCTCAAATTATTATTTGAAGCTTTTAACTGATTGTAATAATAAAAGATAAAACACGGATGTATATACTCTCGCGATATATTTTATTCGTAATTTTTAGATGTTTGAGCAAAATGCTTAAACATCTAAATTATTAATTGTTCTGTTAAATATTAATTCTTTTATTATAAATTATAATAAACGCTTTACACAGACT
The DNA here is from genome assembly GCA_035220615.1 of Leptothorax acervorum. Classification (NCBI taxonomy): domain Eukaryota; kingdom Metazoa; phylum Arthropoda; class Insecta; order Hymenoptera; family Formicidae; genus Leptothorax; species Leptothorax acervorum. Next base: position 871,155 of record JASTWQ010000042.1, on the reverse strand, counting down.
CGCGTAAGAGATTTGTTGATTGTTCATCAAAAATTTTTATAACCAAGTATAGCTGTGTCTTCTTTTTGAGAGTTTTTTTTCTCTGTTTTCGCGCCTGTTGTTTTTTCTCTCTATTAAATTTTGTTTACCCATCATCCTCAGAGTGTTCTTCGTCGCCTATCTGCGAAACGAGAGTTCCGCTTTTCCGCGCATCCGTGTGTGCATTGCACTCTGTACTTCCGCGGTGAGATTTGCGACTCGATTGTCTGCGAAATTGAATATTCTTCTCACTTTAGTAGTGTACGTATAAGGGATGTCTCGCAATAAAATTCTTATGCGCTAAACGAGCGCTTATGAATATGATATGTAGCTCAGGAATTCCGAATTAAAATTATAATTTATATATGTAAAATCGATACAGAGTGTGTGTGTGTGTGTGTGTGTGTGTGAGAGAGAGAGAGAGAGAGATATTGCAATAATTTAATAACACAATCCATAATCCATCTGTTACTAACGAGAATCGTTAATGCATATACGATAGATCAATATTTAAAATTATCAATTTATTACTTGCGGTAGTCCGTAACGATGGCAGACTTCTATCAAGTCTTCTAATTTTCGCGTGGGACGGTTATTGTTGCTTATACTTTTGTATATAAGCTATATATAGAATGCACAGTATCGACAGGTTGCAAATGAAACGGTTGCAAATGAAACAAACGACCGCGTTCGTCAAGTCTGTACTGTTGGATGCGGCGCGAGATGATAGAGCCGGGATCTCACGAGCACCTGTTGTAAAACTGCAGTGTGCGTGCATTCTCTGTTGCGCGAGTTTCACCGTTGCAGAATCCGGCCAAGTTATACGCATATTCAGGTTTTATTTTTCTCTCTGAAAATCTCCGAAGGGAGTTTTGCATCAATCCGTATGTGCTTTCGAGTGGGAATATCTCTTGTATAATCTTGTTTTGTTGTCTCGTGACTCGAAATCGTTAAATTTTCGTGTGAATGGAAGAGGAAATGGATTCTTTCTATCGTACAGAACAAACGGACGTGCGGCATGATATTTGCCGATCCATATACTTCAACAACATGAATTATCTGTGTGTGACTTCGCATGCATTATCAATTTCTTTCTTTTTTGCTCTTGACTTTTGTAAGTTATGATTTATAATTTAACATTCTGGGCGGTATTAAAAGAATTGCATATTGTAAAGAATGCAATCAGATCAAGTCGAATTATTTTAGTTATAGTAAATTGTTGAGAAATTTATTAACATAACATATATATGTCGCAGGAAGTTCCCCTCACGTTTTGCCGGCAATTTGAAAAATGCCTGATTTTGTATCATGCCTGCAACATATATACAATCATACGTAAGCATTGATGTGATTCTTTGTTAAAAGTTACAACAATGGCACTCGATGGTTTCAGCAAATGATTTGGCTGAAACGAATTTCAAAGAATGGATAAGTAGCTTTTCAGAAGCATTCAGATTGCACTAATTTCTGCCAATTAATATACGCGTACGATCGTGTACATTGCCACATATTGAAGCATGTATCGTTAGATTAAACTTCTCATGAACTTGTTGATGGTTAGGTACTTCATTGGAACGATATTTGCAATAGCTATATTAAAGAAAAGTTAAGTTACTACCATTTATCACTATTCTATTGATAGTCCAAGCATGATACCATTTATATTTGAGTTTTGAAAACATTTTTAAAACCCTATGGTCTGTCGTTTCTCGTATTCATCCGGCTTTCATCGTGAAGCGGAAATGTCACCGAGAAATTCGATAATAGCTGCGAATGTATCAGAGATGCAACCTGTATACGAAGAAAATACCATTGGCTGTCGACAGATAAATGTCAATTTAAAGCCTGGGAACAAGACAAGGTACAAGGACAGTCTTGACACCGATGCAGCTTCGGCAGAAACGAACGTCACGCAACGCCATATAGTTTCATCCGAGTGCTGCGTCGCACGCGCGATTATTTTTGGAATAATAAGGTTAATGAGAACTTACACTAAATTCACAGTTTCGAGTAACCATGTGATTATTTGGCCAATTTAACGATTAGTGTGGTAATACAAAACCATTTTTTCGTATTTAAGAATTAAATAATATTAGTTTGCATATACCTACATGGATATATTTTATCGTGTATCGTGATTTTTGAATATCTTTTTTTTATTAAATTTGAATAACGTTTGATCGTGAATTAGAGAAAATTACGTTCGTAAAAGCTGGATAATTGAAACGTTCGGGTGATGTAGCATTAAATGAAAAAAAGTATAAATATTTATTTGAAAAATTAATCCGATTAAGTTTGAAAGGTCGACTTTAAAAATATTCGCAATATCGACACTTTTGTTACTGTACAATCCGCGCGCATACTATTAATAATCCGTATATTGATTTACCTGAATCTATTCATAAAACGTTGATAACCTATCGCATCATGCATATAGTTTGCCCCAATTAGGTGTCATTTGCGATCATTTACCCGTTATTGGAAAAACTCTCTTTATTCACCTCTATAAATCGTTGTTCGCGTAATTAGTCATCTTGAATTATTTGGAATCCTGTTGTTTCGTATATGTTAAATGATATATTTCTGTGTCACGTCCTTCTGTATGGAAATTTATATTTTAGATTATTAATATAATTTAAAATCTTTTTTATTTAATTTAATTTTTTTAAAAAATTTTTTTAATTTTGGAAAGTACTTGACAAAATTATAGCATCTACTATATATATTTTTACATAACTTTACATATTAACAGATAAGAAAGTAAAAGAGAGCAAATTCAACAGACAATACAATCCGTGATCTTGCATTGCGTGAAGTGTTAACAAAGCGATTACACATATTCAAGATGCCAATGGTGGCGATCGATGATCTTCATAGGTGAACTTGGGCATAATCGTTGCAACGTTCCGTGCATGCGCATTGGCACGTTCCATAATCGACAACAATAGATGCACTCGTAATGCATTGAGGCTATAGAAATGAGAAAACCACGTTTAGCAGAAGACATTTATTCGCGTATTGTTTTATTCTTTCCATCAATACCGTAAGATATTAGGTATCGTATTGTCGTTTCTTGATGAAACGTAACATTTTCACAATTTCTTCTTCGAAAGGTTTAGTAAAAATATTTAATATCGCATTCTACGCAGTATTATTATTTCATAGAATTATTCTGCGTTATCTATATACATATATATATATATACAAAATTAGATCGATAATCAGAAATGCTGAACTTGTATAAATGTTTGTGTTATTCGTTTCTTTTTTTTGTTACAATTTTTTATATCAATGTTTTGTTTGAGGATTTGATTCCCATTGAATTGAAAAAATATAGAAATTAAATACTATATATTTATATACCTGCCATGTATAATATGGATTCAAGAAACCATGCAGTTTGTAAGTCTTTCTAAAGCTGTTATTAACGGAGAGGCTGTTGTATTAAATTTTATACGCAATAATTAATTAGTAATTTATATTATATTTTATTTGAATTTTATAAAGTTCTGCATTCTACCGTAATTTATATAGATTTACATCCGAATTTATATTAGTAAAACGTAATCATATTTGTTGTAGATGTAACACATATTGCACATAATGCGATTATGTTTTCAAAATATTTATTGCAATAGATATTACGTGTCGATATGCTGAAAAATATATATCAACGTATATCTTTCGTGAAAGGCAACTGTAATATTATTCATGAAACGCAACACAATTTATAACATTTCAGCAATTTTAATTTCAAGTTTTAAGTTTGTCTGCTTTCCAAGCAATTTTGTGACTTAATGGTTTGGCAAAAATTCTGGTAGATTGCAGGAAAATTAAAATCCCCGACTCGGCGGGGGCGGTGATCCCGCTGTGCTTGATTACAGTAGTCGCCTAAACTTATTTATTTTTTTTCTTGCTCAGTAGGAAACTGTCTCGAATTTCGAACGCGCTAAAACTTTCTTAATAAACTGTGATATTAGGAAAAATTATAATGGTGATGGCAAAAGACAAATAAAGAAAGACGACGAATTAAATCTCTATCATTTTTTATGATTACGTATTTTTGTCACCGTTTTATTCATATTAATGGCTATATATATATATATAATTTAGGTGCAATTAAGATAAGTAAAAGGCGAGATCTTTATAATTTACTTTAATTTAATAGAGTGCAAGGAATGTTTCGCAGTGTTTTAGATTAAATTAATTTAATGAAGCGCGAAGCCAATTAACGATCTCAATCCCAGTCACTCGTTGAAATTGCGATTGTTTTGCAACTTTTGTTTGCACCACTAATTATTAATTATTTTGTAATTTAGACGAGTAGAGAGAGAGTTTACCACTTTAGTCGGCGTCAGCTATTTCCATATTACCGCCGCTCGATGTAGCTGCATGGTAGCGATATAATCTCAAGAGAAAAATGTAATTTACAATCTCTGAAGACGCTTTCATCCCCAGTATTCTACGGTTAAATTTTCATTATCGATCATCGACGTACTCGTTATTGGTTTCTCCCTTAATTTTTTCAATTTTCTTTCTCGTTTTCTGTTCGTTTTAAAATTACATTATGGACTTATGTAATACATATTTATTATTAGTATAGAATTTTTCTGCAAATCAATTGTCGATGTTTAATGAAAGACTTTATCGAATATCTCAGTGATAATATATTTTTGCTTTAACAACGCGAAATGGACGACGTTAATTTATTATAAGGTACTTATAAACTTTTGTTTACGTCCTGCAATATCAATATATGACTATGTTCGATTCACTGATTAAGCATCGATTATGTTGCTATATATATATATAGTAGCTGGTAGCTACAGTTTCTAGGATATTCCGCGTGGTTATAATTACTGACCCTTAAATTACTAATGTCCTTCATTCGTCGTGTCCACCATGTATGCAACGTATTCCATTTAAACCTCTCCTGTTCGATACTAATCCTTCTACAATTGTTCTACAAAACCCATTACGCTAAAGTGTAACCCATAGAGGATTTATAGCTGAGAGAAAATGTGCAACGACATTAAAATGCATTGCCTGTAGTGAGCGATCTCGTCTATTTAGCTTATGCGTGTGAGATAAAGCTCAGTATAAATCACAGAATCATATTATTCTTTGACGCTTTTTTAATGCTTGTTTTATGTCAAAAGTCCACAAACTCGATGAATTAATCGCTAACGAAAGCATATGTGTGCAATAAGAGGAATAAGTGAGAGATTACAAAGGATATTAGATTTTATTCGCACATAATGAACGTATTGAAACAAAAATTGCACGAAGTCGCCACTGGTTGCGTCGAAATAATCTCGTGAATCTTCTTGTCGTGTCCGCAACCGTTATTATAGAACATAAATACCAGCGACTAAAAATAACGTTGTCGTAAATACGCGCTTGTCGTTCATTGATTTATTAGCGAAATCGAACTTATTTTTCGCCGTGCCTCGTATGAAAGTACATACGTAAGCCGTAGATTCGCCTCTATCCGAGAAACGCGATCGGGTTATGCGTTGCGTGCTTGTCTTTTCGTTTTGCATAGCCTTCGGAGTCTTGCAGCCTTAACCTTTGCATTTAATTTACGACCTAGAGCTTCCTGCGCCAAAGAAAACCCTTTGCTAAAGTACCATTATTGAGATTAAATGCACGCGCGTGATACAGCCTCTTAATTATAACAATTTGCTCCTCTGATTGCGCGCGGCGGACTATCTTTATAAGATAGAATAGTGCAATAAAGAGACGCAACGTAAGATTGTAATGCTCCAATACGTATATTTAATCACTTTAGACAAATGATACATATACGTAACAGTGAACGGAAAAATTAACATCTCAACACGATCATTATCAATATGTGGCATTGCATACGTCGATATTGTTAATTATAATACGCATAATTTCTTGCTTTTGCATCTATCTCTCTTCTCGGTTAATATTGAAATAACTGTTGCTGCTATTACAAAACAAAAGCTCTTTCTTCGAGCACATCGTGAATCATACACGAAATTTTACAGAACGTCGGTTCAATATCTCTAATTATTCTGCGGGACTTACCCAAGCGCAATCTTCTCAACGGTCGACAATCAATTTCGTGTTCTGGTCTGGATTCTGTACCGTCATCGTCATCAAGAGCCTCATCCATCGTTACTGGAAATTACACGATACGTCAAACGCATTCATATGAACTCCATTTATAGAGTAAACAGATATTTTTTAAAAAATAGAACGTATTTCAGTGCCAGTGTAAATACACGAGTGAGTGCGTGTAATCGTGGGTTGAGTAATGAGTATTTGAACGAGAGTTTAAATTGAAGGCTTATGTCGGCCAATCGTAATGCACGACTAAGCGCAAGAAACGACAATAGTAAATTTCTTTCGTGTTCTCGAGTGATCTTTTTTGCATAATTTAGACTTATAACTCGAGCATTGTGCCAAAATGGGAAATCCGTGCGTAGAAGTGCGTTTGATCCGACGATTGCGTGTCGTAGAAAATTGCGCGTATCCTTTGATTATAGACTGAAACTGCTACGATCTTTCGCAATGTTAATTTTGCGTATTATTAGTCACCATTGTTGTGGATAAGAGTGGTTTAACAGGGGTGATTGAAGTTCACCGTTTAACTGGAAGCGAAATGTAGAAGAATTCGGTGTAGATGTGACATATCTTAAATAAACTGTTACAATTAGTTTTTTAATCAAATATTCACTGTACGGAAATAAGAATTGATTAAAGTTTCTTCTAATTATCTAATTGACCTCGACTTACCATCTCAGCGCTATTTTCTACAACGTGATAACATATATTCGATATATACGAGGAAACTGCGACGAAAAGCAAGAAACTGAAATAAAAATATGAAAAAGCGAAGCGTTTGCATGCGGAATCGTTGATAACATAGTTTTATACTACAACAATCACTGCAACAATCGATAATAGCACAATAGATTCAACAAGTAATAATATGTAGATTCTATAACCCATATGCATGGAAACAAGCGACTCGACGATGAGGCATCCCGAGCATATGGAAAGCACCATCGACGGTAAACTGTACTGCAAACAAGAAGGCGCAAAGGGATGCATAGATATATCTAGCTTAGTCGCGGTTTGTTGTCTTAAAGTTTCCTAAACCGTGTACCGTGTGTCCTGGCGAGCACGAAATAAATTAAGAGCGACGAGCGAGTTTGTCGACGGCAAACGACAACGGCGAAATTCCACATGTTCAGTTTATCTCATAATAGCTGGTTACTTCGGGTCGTGAATAGTCGGGTGGAAGTGCGCGAATGTGGCGAGAACGGGAAAATAAGATGGACGTGGAGACTGGAGCGCAAGTCGGAGAATGGCAAGTTCATTTTGAACTTCTTACGCCGGAAAAATAGCGCACAGAGGGATGTTGCGCCTTAACAGCGTTTTATGGCATTTGGGGTGACTCAGCGTAAGTGTCGACTAAAAGAGATACTAGAGCTCTCGTGGCTAATAAACGGAATCTTTGTAATACGCGATAATACTGAGGATTCAAAGACAGGTCACATGAGTGTAAATCGACAATGTTAAGAGAATGGCGATGTTTTTTAATTTGCAAAGTAAACGCAAAGATTTGAAAAGAGATATTTTCCATTAAATATTTCCTGAAATAAGGAAATTGCCGGTGGTTATCTCACTTTGGGCGATGTTGAAGATTTTGCTTTTATTTAAGGCCCGATGGAGCATGCAGACAGATGTAATTATGTGGCTAAGAGGACAGATGGAAAAACTGACACGAAAGACGGTGCAACATCAAAGGAAACTTTGAGACAAAGGGTAACTTGCGCCACTAATCATCTTATTAGTATATGTTACTGCTACGAGATGATGTTGTATAATAATGGACTCTGCGAAAGGATCAACGTCAAGAGTAAGGAACCGTAGTGTTTGTCTAAAAGCGAGAGATACTTTAATATTTGAAGACACGGTTCGCTCATAATCGATTTGCTAATAATGCGTATATATCGTATCGATATAAAGAATAAGAAATCGAGTGTTTTAAAAAGAGGGTATTGGGATTCCGAAAGTAATGATGGACGATTTTTGAGGCTTCATCTCCTTAATTTTCCGAGAACAAAGTGCGACGGGGAATTTATCGTGGTATTTAAGAGGCAATTCTATGTATCAAGACGACCTAAGAATGATGGCGAGCGTGGCTTGAATACGAATCACTAATTTAATGTGATACCATACTAAATGTGTCACGATGGAAATTTCACGGGCTGCTCGATATTCAGTTGATCCATTGTTTGATGTTTGTCGTGTGAGCATATTCAGATGTGAGAGACAATTCTCCGATGATCGCTGAATTAAAACGTTTCATTGCATGAAATAAAAGTAATTAAAAGAAGAAAAAACTAATGTTGAATACATTTTTAATGTTGAAACTTTATTGAAAAATTATACAATGATAGCGAGAAAGAAACACATGTTTCCTTATTTCTGTTTATTTTTCACAGAGATAATTTTGAAAAAAGAAATATATTTAGAGTTTTGGAAGCCATATTATTCAAACATTGCTGATTACAGTCTTACGAAACATATCTCAGTCATATAAATAAGTAAAACCAGCGAAGGTACTTTTTACTCACTGAGATGAGATACATCGCTAATCTGTTTATAACAAAAAACGAAAGCCTTGCAAAGGGACAATCTTTTCTGCGTATTTAAATTATTTAAATTGTTGCCGTAGGAAATTTGCATAGCTTACAAGAGTGACTTGAGAGAAAAAAAATGTGTGAAATTTGCACAGTACGTCAGACGAAGCCTTGAAGAAATAAAAAAATCATGCAGCTCGCGAGACGTTACGTCGACGAGTGTAAGCACGGGGCAAAGGAGCGGTTGAATTTCTTGAGAAAATGAAATCAACAGTTTGAGTTCCGCTATACGACCGCTCGTCGCTCATTTATACAAATGTTAAGAACTTCCAGAGCACTTCAGGCGACAGAATCGTGCTAGAAGATGCCGGGAGACGGCGATATCTTATCGGTATTTATTGAAGCGAAGGGCACTCACGTCTGCGCTCATGTCGAAACCGTATTTCATCGTCTCGAATAGCGATTTGAAGAGTTAACAAAGAAAATAGCATCGAGTATCGTTCGTATATATCGCGATACTCGACACTCAAGCGACTACTCACTCGCTCGAACCTGGGGACCGCTAATCCCCAGCGAGCACGTCGATCAGCATCGCGGACGCTGCCTCTGCTGGGGCTTGGAACGGAACACCCTGGCTGCAGCTGGTCCCCCTGGATGTTTTGACATTGAGTGCACTAGGGTGCCGAGGTGGGGGGCGCGTGGTCTTGCTGCCTGCCGTGCGCCGGCGGCGGCGGGGGTGGGGGTGGTGTTGGTGTCTCGGGGGCCACCCCCGAGGCCAAGAAGAGTTCTTTGCTGAAGCATCAGCAGTATCAGCCCCACCAGCAGCACGAGCAACAGCAGAAAGTTTTGCAGCAGGAGAGACAGTATCATTATCAACCGCCGAAACGTATCTGTGTGGCTCAGTTCAAGGAACGTGCGCCGCTTGGTGATCTCGACGAAGACCTCGACGACGATCTCGACGACGAGGAGAAGGAGGAGTGCGAGCTAAGGATAAGCGAGGAGGAAGATTACAGCAGAGAGGGCAGTACTCAGCATCGGCTTAGCCCGCGGCTGCAAGACATCGAGGAGGAGGACGATGAGGAGGGTCGTCACGTCCGAGAACGGTCAGTCATTAATCTAGTTTCGCGGGCTTCTCGATCTAGTTTGCGCTAAGCGTTTCGAGATTGGGTTTATTATTGTTTCATCTTGATTCTTCTTGTGTTATTAGAAATATTTATACGTCGCACGTTTTATACGATATATCACGGGATCGACTGTTACGTCGCATTAAGATCGTAGCATTTGAGTTTATTTAACAGAGCTCTACCAGTATCAATCAATCAAACTTAACAGACGCATTCAGCGAAGATTACAGTTGAGCAATAATCTAGTAGCACTCAAACATGATTAGACATATTCTTGTATGGAGCTTGTTATGGATAGTTCTCAATTAAAACAATCGCATTCAATTGTTACTCATTTGTTATCTCTACTAAATGCATTCGATTATTATCCACACGGTGCACACAATTATTAGCCTGCCAGACATTGAGTTTTAAGAGTGCTCCGCATCACTAATTGTTGTATATATCATTAATGCGAACGTATCGTGTCGTGTAGTGTAAACAACGCTTTAAGTAGCTAATTGCCGATTTAATTAAATATTCTGCTATAGGTATATCGATAGAAATGCGTTAAATTTCACAATTAATTAATGACCCTTCTCTCTATAATCGCAATTAACTAACGGCAGCTCGCGTGTATATATGCGTGTAATTCATGAATTATTATCGTTACGTTATGTATTAATAACGTTAAGCATTTTACGCACTCGACGTAATGTATTTCTCCTATGATAATCCCGCATCATAGATAAATTTATTTCCGCATTTATAAGCAGGCACCGGCGGAAAATTCTATTTTTATCTACTTACAATAGCGTTAAGCTATAACATTATCTATGTGTGGAATTTTCATTCTTTACATTACACAATTCCTTTGAAACGTATGTCTATAGATTGAGACGTCTGTTGCTGCGAGATTTGATGGACAAACTTTCTTGCCTGATCCATACATGTTTGCTTTACAGTTTCATTGTCTTGGACTGACACATTTCTCAGTGTTGCGCGTTATGTTGTAGTGTCATATGTACACATATACAATCAAACTTACGTTTGTCATATATCGACGTCGACGTCAAATTGCGTTTACTCGCCTGACTTTGTTGTTCACCCAATTTAACTGTGTATTACAGTTGCGAAAGTTACGTTTAGTTTCAGCCTTCGAGGCCGTTCGTCTCGAGGAAAGAGGATAAGTTATTAATATGTTACGCAAGCAATTGTGTGGCGCGACAGTGCCGGCAAATAAATATAAATAACTTGTAGCATGAGATGAATCTATCCCAAGTTTTGGAACAATTTGCACTTACCATAATGTAATTATGTAACTATACAAATCGAAAGAAATTTGTTTCTATTTAACAGATAATGTTTTGGAATACTAATTTGTCGTTATATGTTAGTTTCTTTCACTAATTGTGAGATCTTTTTTTTTTTTAGACAAAATTAGGGAAATGTATGCCGAATATTGTATTAACGATCTTTTATTATCGGTTTTTTCTTGCTAATACTAACATGTGGAGCGCGCTTTCATGTACCGATTGATGCACCCGACTCAATAAGACTCGCGTGGTTATTGTGCTCGTAGAGAATGGCACGGAAAGACCTTCGATTGGCCACGCGATGGAAGGTAATCTCAAGAAATGGGGAGATTTAATCTGCCCGCTATTCATGTTCTATATCGGATTAAATGTTGCAAGTAATTCACATTGGTTGCTCTGCGTTCTTGACATAATTGCCCGTTTAGTACCTAATACCGTATCGAGATCTAGATTCATTTTTTCGGACTATTTCTTTTTCATCTCTGCCCCTTCTCGAGCTTTTCTTTCTGAGGACTTTTTAACAATAAAATTTTTATCCCTTACGATTGCGCGTATACAAATACATTTATTTATGACATACAAATATGGATCGAATGTGTTTAAATAAATCAAAGGAAATCTAGAGGAAATCGGGGCGTGCTATTTTTCAATTCTAAGAGCTGTGAGAATTGGAACGACGACAAAATTTCAAATTAGATTAAACTCCATTTTAAAATGTTGCTCTAACGCCGAGGAATTCGTGAAAAATATTACGAGATGCAGCTTCTTAATTTTCCCTTTTTAAACAAAATATATTTAACGGATAAAGATATAAGAGAAAATACTGTATTTTTGCATCTATAGAGAAGATTTATTGATAAATTAGAAAAGAAGTATAAGAGAAACACTTTTATTCGAACATTTATAACTCTTACTTATCTATCAAAATGATTTATATTAAGAGCTAATAATAAATGATAAATGTGCAAATTAATATATTGCGTTAATATATGTAGGATTCAATATGACGAGTATGAAGAGGAAAGCAGTTGGATAAGCACGTTTGACATACTGGGTTTCATTATGGCCCGTCGATTCGCTCTTTGGATATTGTGAGCTGCACCGCAAACCTTTGGACGCTGTTTGAATATGGCGCATTAAAATAAGCGTTGCACGTGTAGTTCACCCGGTTTCTAGTCGTGATTTAATACCAGATACGTTAACAAGGCAAAAAGATATCTGACGCGAAAAAGAAGAAGGAAAAATACAGAGCCATTTCTTTTTGTTATGTTACGAGAATATATATACGTTTATATTATACACATATCATATAACCGTATCGTTACGTTCTTTTGTGTACATGTTTTATTCAAAATCTTCCTCCAGACCCATTAGTTTGGAGCGATGTATTCTTGTTATCAGATATATTTTTCAATACGAAATAGAAATTAAAAAAGTCAGACTTTCAAAATAACAGTAGCTGTTTGAATATCGAGACAATTGCTTTAAGTGTGTATAAACTAATAAGATTTTTAAGAAGTTGATTTTTATTGAATGCTATATTTTAATAAGAATTAGATTTTTATTTCTTCTGTTCGGGAACAAACATAGAAATTCGAATGAAGAATAATGAATAGTAAGAAGAGTATATCGCGAGAGTATGCTTCTTGCATGAAAAGTGGTCAATAGCTCCATATCACTGGGGTGATATGTGCGTCATGACTGTCCAATGAGCCGCAGGAAACATCGAGAGCGTGCCCGAAATTTCCCCGAGTGGACATTGTCGACTAAATGGAATTAGGGGGATGCAGGCGATGTGGGCTAACAGGAACACGTATCGGGTGCGCGGAGCTTTAAAGCCTACCGTTAGACCTAGTACTTGTGGAGATATTCGCTCCGATAATTACATAAAACATGGCTGCGCGAGAGAATTGCCGCTGATTAAATATGTATTTAATAAATGCAAAACGTATGACGTTAGCGAAAGAAGAAAGTATTGTGTTAATTTTGTTAACCATATACGTCTGTTTGCTTGACGCCTAAAATTTGTAGAGAAAAATTATCATCGTGGCTAATTATTTATTAATCATATGTTCAATAAGTAAACTGTCAAGGTTAATTTCGAGTAAACATTAAGTTATTCGTAACAGTTACATGATTTGAAATAAAATCTCTTATTTTATTATTTAAGCAAAAAAATTTATTACGTAAGAAAAATTTATCATGTTTTAAGTTTAAGAGATTTGAGTTATAAATGTCTACGGTGCCATGCGAGCTATTTAAAGATTGCTCTTATACTTTCGGACTGAAAGAACTAATACGTATACATATATAATCATCCAGAAAATGGTCAAATCGATATTGTTTGTTCAGCATTGATTGTGGTCTTCCTCTTGCAATTCATAGCGGCCTAACACTAATGATGAGCGGCCATCGGTTTTACGCTAATGGCTATTACTATTAAGCGTCTAAGTGCACACGCGAGTTATCAAGCGTATTAGCTAATTTAAACGTGAATTGATCGATACTCACGCACATGCCCGCCTACAGTGACACATGTGTGAACAGTTGAAGAAACATTTTGCTTATAACTGTGGCGCGAGAGAAGTATTAATAATGCGAAAATGCTGTTTATATATATAGGTATACTGTGTCCGTAGAAAATTATAAGACTGTAATTAGCAACTATATGTTATTACGAAAATGGAAGTGGCTGGGACGGAAATACTACGAACTTGAGGCATAGCTGTAGGCAAGCTTCGTCGGGTTACTTAGAGGGGAACATGATCGAACCAATAATTAACTTGTCCCGAGAAAGCTAAAACGACTGATGTAATTAATGTAGGGAACACTTATAAGATCTTAATTAAGGATGTAATGAGGCAGAAACAATTTGAAAATCGCAAGCTGTTAATCGATTATTCCCCTCTTCTTTCAACACTTTGCACGGATTTAAATTAAGCGAATTTTTATTTTAAATTTAACAATAGACAAATTTAGGTTAGCATATATTTGTTTTTTAAAATAATTGTTCTTAATTTATAGTTAAAACAGTTGAGTTAATGCCGTTATGATATTGAGAGACTTGAATTATTGTTATTTTAGAAGCAATAGTTAATCTCTTATTGTTCACCGCAAAACTGGATCGGTGCGAGTTTTTTGTGCATTGATCGGTTTAATACAATCGGGTTTATCGTTTTCAAATGTGAAACGTGAGTATCCATGAGCACCGTTTGATATCGATTGTCCTGATTTTTTGCAAAATTGTATGTATAAAGCAACGTTCCAGGATTATAATTTATAGACACATCGTATCGATTCGCGGATACCAAGTAATGAGCTATTTTAAGTTTCGCTCGAGAGCTTTTATATCTCGTTAAATTCGCGATACTGTCTATCTTTGACTTGAGAATGTAGAACGGAATACGTTGCCAGAGAGTGAGTGATCTGAATTGTAACGCCATAATGATCGCATCCTGTCCGTCGCGAAATAGACCGTCTGGTAAGCTAATTTCGAGGCGAATCTCATATAATTAGAACGTCCTATGGAAACGAAGCTGAGAGTACACTGTGCATCCCCGTTACGTCGACTGCACCCTATGTGATTTCGAAGTCGGAGTCGAGACGGAATTTTAGCGATGCGACTATATCAGCGGATATGGCGAAGAGGAGCGGGAGTACAAAGTGACTATTTCCTTCGACGTTATTCGAGAATTCTGTTCCGCGTATTAGCAGTCTATAGGCGCGCATATACGAGCGCATTGTGCCGGTAGATATATGCATATGTGCAAAGATCTGGCTATGTAATGATTGTAATGCAACGATGCAGTCGGCACGGGGTTTTGGTATTATATTAGAGCGACCAGGGATTTTGTCCTCTCTCTCTCTATCTCCCCTCTTTATCTCCGTTCGCGAGATTGGCTCACGTTACGTTATAGTTAATCCGATTGATCAGAAATTTGTGCACATGCTTCAATGTGCATTGACTGTTCGCCGCGATACCGAAATGCCGACTTATTCCGCGTCACAAAGCAACCTGTTGATGTTCTGTGTTCCGTTAAAATCGCGGTTGATCGATGAGAAATTTAATGGCATCTAATGATGATGATGATTTGTAACAGACTGTGGATTCGCGGATTATGTCGGCGCGTTCGCCGACACATGCTCGCACGTGTCATTTTGACGAATGCAGTCGCAGTCGTATCAAAACGCTAAGTTCTGTCTCACTGGCGAAAAGCACCATGCATACACGGTATATCATCGGTATTGACGCAACTGGGATGCTCCACAGAGCTGGTTCGCCGACGATAATTCAGGATCTGTTGACGTAGGACGTAAGCCCTTACGCGTCAAAGCGCATACAGACGAGAACTGCGGAAGTAATGTATGAATACTAATGCTCGAAAAGCCCTGCAGCGAATGGGATTGATTTGATTAATGCGCAGAATAATCTATATTGATTTGCGATTATGATTCTCAATAACATCTATGCATTGTCGACAAGCGCGATGCGTTTTATCTCTACGCCGTGTCCTTCGTGTTCATTATTCGTTAATCAGTAACGAGAGCTTAGAACTGATGTAACAAATGCATTTTGTTACGTATTCATGTATATGCAGTTTCTGTATTATTATGCTTTTTATACGTCGAGTTTATTCATTATCTTCATTATTTATAATCTCTTTTTATAAGCAATTTTGGTCGTAAATGTAAAATTATACGCATTGAAATTTTGTCAACTCCATTTTCTGTGTTGTTGCCCAATTTATAGTAGATCTTATGAAATGACGGAGTATGTTAGCTTATATATATTTTAAAATCAATTGTTATTAGATGATACGCCAGTATTTACAAGCCACTCTTTATTTCTATTACCATGAGCTCATTTGTTTTGTACAGGTTTCTGTGTTATTTTCGTCAATTATTTTTCTTTCGCCGGATTATCTTCCGCGCCCTTTTTAGTGGATCATGATTGGAATGGAAAAGTGCATTGTACTTATCCATTTGTGCAAAACGCAATCGACTGTAATCGCGTTTTCTTACACGTCTCTAGAAATCTTTTGCTATGCGCTGCTCGACAGCTCTGATGCAAAACCGCAAAACCGCGGTCTTTCTCGCTTTCGTCGTAGCCATTTTCGCATTGTGTTAACGTACAGCGACAAGAGCAAATAAGAAAGAAAAGGATAAAAAGAAAAATGAGCTACGAAAGATCCTTGCGGCAACACGTTTGCAGTTTCTCGGGTTTAGAAGGTTTAGCTACTTCTGTCGTGGCCCATTTCCTTAGCACATCCGGTTACCGGAGCCGGAGAAGTAGAAATCTTGCGATGTGGTTATGACAAACGTCACGTTAAGTATTATAATACGCTTGGCAATCATGTCTGAGATCCATTATCGAGATCAGATTAAAAACGTTGGCGTTCTGAAAGAAACCTATTTAGTTATATTGTTTTGTGTGATAAATGAGATAGATAATGAATAAACTGTAATCACGGATTTATATAACGCGCGATATTGATCCAGGCTTTTAGCTATACAGCTTGATACGATGACCCGAGCTGGTTAATCGTTGTAATTAATTCAGAAATCGTCTAGAGAAAGAGAGAGAGAGAGAGAGGGGGGGGGGAATGAGAGAGAGAGAGAGAGAGAGAGAGAGAGAGAGAGAGAGCGCCGGAAAGGTCGACCGTTGCCGTCACTGTATTAATTCTGTAATACGGGTATAATGAATTTAGATATTACGACGTAGCTCATGAACGTATCTATATAGATATAGGATAAAATCTTTGAATAATATATTCTGGCATATATTACAAGTAATATATCTTTTTTTTTTATATGGGATGTCACATTTCTGTCTCATTATATTTGAATGATAGATCTTTGGCCAAGAGTTGATATTTCTTTCGCGCAGATACATAACGAAGAGAATCCTTCAGTACGTTGGAAGTTTTTGGGTGAACAGAGAAGCAAGGCGAAAAAAAGAAAGAGAAAAGACCGAAGAGAAAAGGGTTGAGAGGAGGGTATAAAGGTAGAGGACAATATAAGGGCGAGAACGCAGCAACAGATTGTCGTGACGTGTTAAGTCACTCAAAGTTCTTTCGCGAGGAAACAATAAGTCTATTAGAGATTCGGTCGATTCTGCACAGACGCGACAATTTAAGATACTCTTAATTAGAGACGCGGTATATACACGCGGTCTGCCTCGTCGTTCGACACGATAAACACGTTGGTATGCCAACGTACGTTTCCAACGCCATTTTCAGACCGTATCAACCTAAAAAATCGCCTACGCCGAGCGGCAGCAGGTCGGGTTGGCGTTCCCGTAGGAGCGTCACGACGGCGGGAGCCCCCGGAGGGCACCAACACCACGTGATCGCTACTGCCGCCGCGACGGCTCAGGCTAGGATGCAGGCCGAGCAGGGCAGCATCGGCGAGCTACGTGGGTACCACAACTTGCGATCCCGCAGGCACACTTTGGCCAACGTTCGGTGAGTGTCTCGATTTTAGCCATTGAGATGAACGGCGCAAACGGAGCGCCGATCAATACTTGTAGACGGCAAGAATATGTTTAGGAGACGTCGCCGCGTCGCACAGATGTCTGAAAGGCATACTAAATTTTTGAGATGTCCTTTAGATATCTTCTCTACGCCGTTCGATTTCTGTCATCGCGATTGAAATTGTTTATTGAGAAACGCGTATGGCAATCGAGGAGAATTTTGATTCTGCATATAAAACGATGTTGATTTGTTTATTGTACGATAGTTGAATTGCACGAAATAACACTCTTTGAATTTAAAATATATCTAGATTAAAATTTATTTATTTATTTAAATTGACTGTCTACTTTAAATCAAAACGATACATTTAATATATTATATGCATGTACATACACGTATGTACATACATACATGTGACAAAAACATTTGAATACGAAATCTATATTTGATTTTATCGTAGCGCTACGCGTTGCAACGAATAAATTAACAGTATAGGAAAAGCATTTGTTCATATAATGGAATTGCTCGCGTATATATCATTGTATAAAGATCGTATTATCGAAAATTGCATATGATATATGATCTCTTCCCTTATCTTTTTTACCCTCTCATTTTTTATTGGCGTTGTCTCAACCAGAAATCTATTATAAAAATTTGCTATTCTCACTGATTAAATTCTATGAAGCATTTTTCACATTTTATTCATGATTCCGCTGATAGTCACTTTTTCAAACTTTTTACCAAGCTTTTTACTTTTATCTTATCAGTGTCATAATGTTTTATAGCATTTTCTAGCTCATTCTAATTGCGCATAGGTATATATTTTTTATAGCTTATTATTTTAATATGTCAACTCAAAATGTTTAATTAAACAAACAGTACATATTATTATACGACTGATTGAATAGAATAATGATAATTACGTGAGCTTAATCCGCACAATAACAATTTCCTTTTTTAATTGGTTCTACGCCAGTCTTTTCTAATTTGAAGCAAATGCAACTGGGGGACAATGGCTTCACGGTCAATTTTTCAGAGTCCTCTAAAATCGATTGTATATTATCTTTTCTTTTTTGTTCAGGATTAGTCTTCCGCTTAGGTATCTTAGCCAAACAAGCCTGATCCCTTTTCTCGATCGCTCTTTTCCGGGGTACCGCGCGACACGATTTACCGGTTAATGACGCACAACCGCAGCTCTCCTGATTGCGAGAAATCTTCTTAATAATTTTCTCCACGTGATATCTCTCGCGCGGCATCCTGCTCTGGATTTTCGTCTTGCAATCGGGACACAATCTATCATGCGGTATCGGGTGATCGATTTTAGGGCGAATAAACATACGCTTGAACGCAGCCACTGCCGGAGGCGTTGCAGTTTTCGCATCAATCTGCGGTTGAATTTCTAATCTAGGTCCTGTCGACGGGGGAGTCGGAGGAATTCTACCACACAGACAACAGTTACAAGTTACCCTATTCATTTCCTCGGACCTTCCACCATAATTAATCGTCCTAATCTCGCGTTCGGTGTCCGGTCGCACTAGCCCGGCGGCGATCTTTATAGATCGTAAAAGTTCATCCGTGGGCACTCTCGCGCGTTCTCTTTCATCTCTTACAACTCGGTCGTGGCTAACGTGGCTTGTTTTATCCGTCTGTGATCCGGTGCTGGCGGTCGTGACGGTCGATTGGTCCTTTAAGCGCCAGAGCATTTTTCGGCCGGTTATTTCAGGACGGTCGCCGGCGATTTCAGTCCTCGATGCTTTTAGCTCGACTGGTTTTAAATATTCACTAATAATTCGTATCGACGGCATACGGGGCGGTTCAGCGGTCGAAACTGTCTGCGTAGTTATTTGTACAACCTCAGTTTCGATGGCCTCAGTTTGTATGATTTCGGTTTGCATGACCTCGTTTTGCACGACCTTAGTTTGCATCAGTTCGGTTTGTATGACTTCGGCTTGTATGACTTCGGTTTGTATAATTTCGGTTTGAAGAACATCAGTTTGCGGAATGTTGGACGGCCTCGCGGTCTCGATCAATGGTTGCTGCAAGTGAAGGAGTCATACATTTAGAACGGTCAGCCGTATTAATGTCGCAGCCTTATTGCAAAATCAGCCTTTTTGCAAAAAGGCTAGTTTTTTTGCGAAAGGGCGCCCTTTTGCGAAAGCATTGATCGTTTCTTTAATAAAACTGACGTATTTTAGACTTTTTGCAAATTACCTAGCCTAGCGCCAGCCCATGTGTGCCAAAAAGCCTAAAGTGCGTTCAGTCTTATTGGGAAACGATCAGTGCTTCGCAAAAGGGCGGCCTTTTGCAAAAGGGCTGATTTTGCAATAAGGCTGCGACATTAATACATAGTATGTGCCAGAGCGAGATAGGAAACCACAAATAAATTAGGACATTCTGTACATATAATATATTGAATATAAGTAATATAATATATTGAAAGACATATTATCATTCGTTGGAAAAATATTAAAATTACAACATTTGTCGAGAAACTGTTAATTATTAATAATAACTGTTAATGAAAGCGGATAACTGTTAATTAAAGTGGATAACATTTACTAACCAAATAACATCCCGTACAGGGTTGCTTTGCGGGTATAATCTGCAATAGTTCTTTCTCTTTGAACTTCGCTATAATTAGATACGGCTGTGCCACTAATTGTGGATCGAGTGGTATCGCTGGCATTTCCATTTCGGTCGACTTTATCTCAGCAATTGGGATTTTTAATTCTATCTGGACAACTTCTGGCTTTTTCTCTTCTAATGGTACTTCTTTTTTGTTCTTCAGTGGTGATTTCTTGGACGGCGGGACTTCCGTCAGTATTTTCTTCTTTTCTACAGGCATTTCTTCTTCTTTCTTCTTTTCGGGTAACTCAATAAATGATGTAACTTCTTCCGGCAGTGCAACTTCGTCATTCTCTTTTTTAATTTCTACCTTGAGCACAGATTCTTCTGCTGCTTCGATCTCCTCTTCCATTTCTCTTTTTATTGTTGGTGGTGTTGATATTGGCTGAATTATTTCAATCTTTTCTTCTACTACATCCGCAACTGATAATAATTCGTCTGCTTGAATTTTTTCTTTTTTTATCATGTCTGCCATCGGTGGCAATTTCGCAGGTTCAATTTTTTCTTCTTTTGCTATATCTGTGATTGGTGGCAACGCCACGGTTTCAATTTCTTCCTTTTTTTCGATGTCCTCGATTGACAAGTCCGTGACTTCAATTTTTTCTCTTTTTATTATATCCGTTATCAGTGGCGATTTTGCGGCTTCAATTTTTTCTTTTTTTGCTATATCCAAAATTGGTGGCAACGCTACGGCTTCGATATCTTCTTTTTTTCCTATATCCTCGATTGGTGACACTTCTGTGACTTCAATTTGTTCTTTTTTTGCTATATCTGTTATCAGTGGCGGTTCTGCGGCTTTAATCTCTTCTTTTATTAGTACAGGTTCTTCAATTTTGATTTTTTCTTCCATTACTGTGTCCACAAGTAATGATTCTTTTTCTACATCTAAAATTGGTGTAGGTTCTTCAATTTTTATTTTTTCTTCTACTGCATTTACAATCGATACTTTTTCTTCTACTGCATCTACAATCGGTACTTTTTCAACATCCACGATAGGAAATTTGTTGGGTTCGAATTTTTCTACCTTGATTATATCCACGGTTGGTGAAATTTCCTCTGAAATAATTTCTGTATGATTAGATATAACTTCTTGTTCTTCCTTTTCTATTTTTGGAGCAACCAGCGTTTCTTTTTTATCTACAGAATTTACCGTTTCACCATTTGCAACTATATTTACTGTTAATTTATTATTTGTCAGATCTTCGACTGTTGCGTTTCTCTCTGCATTTTTATTTTTAGATATTTCAATTTCCTTTACTTCTGTATCATTCATTGCCAGTATCGTTTTCTCTTGTTCTATCTCTTCCATTTCTGGAACCGGCGGAACTACAATTTCATTGGTTCTTATGATTTCCAAATGTGGTATCGTTTCTTTTATATCTGTTATTTTAGTTTCATCAAATTGTGGAATTTCCTTCGTATTTTCTACGATCTCTTTTGCAAATTTGTTTTCTTCTATTTCTGTCACTGGCAATACTTCACTTATTCTTTCGTTTTCTACTATTATTTCTTCTTTTTTTACTTCTGTTGGTATGTCTTCTTCCTTTTTTTCATTTCTTTCTGTATGATTAGATATAACTTCTTGTTCTTCCTTTTCTATTTTTGGAGCAACCAGCGTTTCTTTTTTATCTACAGAATTTACCGTTTCACTATTTGCAACTAAATTTACTGTTAATTTATTATTTGTCAGATTTTCGACTGTTGCGTTTCTCTCTGCATTTTTATTTTTAGATATTTCAATTTCTTTTGTATCCTGTGCGAGGTCTTTGATTCGTGTTTCTTCAGCTCTTATTTTTTCGATATCTGGCTTATACGGTTCGGATATAGCTAATGGGACTGTGTCGTTCTCCAAATCTTCTTTCTTGTGAATTGTAGGGGACTGAAAAGAATCTTCCGTTGAAACCGCCGTAGGGGGTTCCATGCCAATTTGTACTTCCTCTTTTGTAAGAGTAGGCAGTAATTCTGATTCAGCTATTGCTTCCATTGGAGCTTTCACTTCTTCCGATATTTCTTCAGAGTTAGGAAATGGTACAGATTCATTTTTTGTCACAGGTTCCATTTCTTTAGCCTTCAAAATTATTAATTCATCTTGTAACTTAGTTTCATTTATTAGGTTTTTATTTTTATTTTGCTTTGTTTTTATTTCGTTCTTCTCAATCACCTTTTCCTGCTTACCTTCTGTAATTATTGTTGCGTTTTCCTCTTTCACTTCCTTAGGTTTTACCTAATATACACGTAGAATATAATTAGAACTATAATAACATATTTTAATCTCAAGATATTACGATTAATTAAATTAAAAGCATTCTTACAAATTTTTCTTAGTCATTGATTATGTGATGAGAATTGAAAAGTACTCTTTGTATCATTGCTATGATCATCACTTATGAATGAACAATGAATCGCAATATTATGTTAATCTCTTACCCCGACATACGTGCCAACTTGTTCTGCTAAGATATCAGCATCTTTTTTTACTTCGTGACAGTCAGGGTGCCTCTGAAAAGGATGTGGAACAGAAATATATTAATATTAAGAAAAAAAGAAATATTCCGCGTATATTGCACATAATATTACGTTTCTAGCTAATATCATATCATAATATTAGCTAAAATATAATATAATATATACGTTAAACTTTTTCTAGCTAATATTATAATATTAGCTAAAATATATTAATGCAGTTTCTGTATATTTATATAATTGCAATATTTCTTTAATTTTAATTATAATACGAATTGTATACCGCTGCTATCGTGCGAATTGTATCGATCGCATCGATCCACGATAGGATTGTATCCTGTTGTATCACGATGCCCCGATCGGCCTCGATTTTGTTTACTTCTGGCGCTCGATCTTTCGGCATTGTTACCAGTCTATCATCCGCAGCTTCTTCTTCGATTGTCCGTGGCGTTATAGTTTCTCTAACGGGCACATCTACGATTTCAGCGACCCGTTTTTCTATTTTCTCGACAAATTTCCTCTCGATTTCGACGCCAGAAATTTCATCTTTTTTTTCTTCTTTTTTCTCAATATCATCAACGACGTCGTGCGCTTTTCTTGCTAATTCATTTTGAAATTGCTTCTCTCGTTCCTCGTCACTTACAGTTTCATCACGTTCCTTCGTCGGTACAGTATGTTTCACGCCCAATGTAATCAGTTCCTCGTCCGTCATACCGGTAGGCGACGACACCACATCGTTGCATACGAAATCAGGCGCGCACGGTTCACCATCGTCTTTATACAAGTCTTCTAAGGAGTCTAATTTGGACAAGTATTCCCGAACTTCGTTAAATCTCTGTTGCTCGTAAGCGATGTCTTCCGGTCGAACTACGCTTTCCGCGTCCTCGATTCGCACGAGATCTACCGGGCGATCGACAGCGAGATCCGCCATGTCGGGCCTAACCGAGATGAACTTATCGTTCCCGACAAGAGCAGTTTCTGCGTCGGCGTCGGTCAGGACGACCCTCGCCAATGCTTCCCCGTCCTCAACTTCGACTCTCGCTAACGCTTCCCCGTCCGCTACCTCGATCTTCGCGAGTATCTCCTCGTCCGCAACTTCGACCCTCGCCAGAACTTCGCCGTCCTTCACCGTGGCTACATCGTCTGCCCTGCCGATTGGTCGATGCACGACTTTAGCCCTTGCTGTGACCTCCTTATCTACCACTTTCGCAACGTCATCGTCGCGACCTATCGTAGCTTCGACTTTCTCAATACTCAGATACTTCTCCAGTTCTGCCCTGCACGCGGCCAGCTTTGCCTGGCATTTCTCGAGCGCGTCTTCCAGTTCGCACACGCGATTCGCCAGTTGTTGATTGGCCGCAGTTTTCATGTCCAATTGTTCTTGCAACCCGCTCGTCGTGCTGATCATGTCGCCCTCCATCTTCGACCATAACTCGTCTGCCTGCTGAAGTGTCCTCATGTAAGCTTCCTCGCGGCGCTCCAACTCGGCGATCTCCCGCTTCGTGATTACCTCCTCCTCCGCTAATCGTTGTAGCTTCTCCAGGCACTGAATGTCCCCGGACTCGACGGACATCACGCTTGAGACTTTACTGAGGTGTCTCTGCTTACATTGCGTGTCACCACACTGGCACAATTCGCCCATTTCCATCGCCTCCCGTAGCGCTCTATTTTCCTCGTTTAACCGTTCTATCGCGTCTTTTTGCTCCTCTTGAATTCTCCTGGCTTCGTCGAGTTTTCTTTTTCTTTCTTCCAACGTCGCGAGTTTCTCCGACCAAAGAGTTCGAGCTTCCTCAACCTTTTTCAACGCCAGTTTCCTCTCGGCCTCGACTTCTCGTATCCTGCAATCGTAATGGCAACTCGGTGTGCTGCGACAAGAGAGTTCCCTCGTGTCTTTAAATTGTTTCTCCATGATACGTTTTATCGTGCAGACGGGCGCGCCTTGCGACATCCTCCAGATATTCCATACCATCACTGCCGGTATCGAACACTCAAGCATGTCCAGGCGTTGTCGCAGATTTCCCTCCATTTTGTCCAATTCCTCTCTACGCTGCTCTCGTTTGCCGATTATGTCGCGGAGAGGACGTTGACATCGATGTTTGTCGGTTGTCGCCATATCGCCAATTTTCCTCGGATTTTTAATCACACGTTTCGATCCATCGGACGGGAATTTTTCTAGAAGCGACCGCGTCTCATTAAACTCATCGGCGATGGTTATTTTCGTAACAGTCTCTTTCTTACGTTCTCGAACTGATTTATCACGTTTCTCGGTGTCGTCGACTCTCTCAGAAAAGGATTCTGACGCGGTCGTCTCTTTTAATATTCCATTATTCTCCTTCATTGCTTTTTTTCGAAAAGAAATCGTTCCTTTTGTCGAAGAACTTTCTTCTTCCAATGTGGTTTCAATTATAAAAATCTTCGACTTAGCGAGAGAGCTACGTTCTGCTTCTGTTGCATTTTCTTGGTCGATAGTACGTTTTAACAGATCTTTATTAGAGTTATTTTCGTTCGCCATGCGCTTTATGATCTGACTAAAAATTTAATGATATTCTCGAAATATTTGATTGTGCAGCAAATTTTATCTGTCCATCAAAACGTATTAGGTTAATTCATTTGTCATAATTGTTTTCTAAGACATAGTAACCTATCATTGCAATAAGATGTAACTGTAATTGCGAAAAATTTATATTTGCAATTATAAAATATACAACTGTGCGATTTAGATTATTCTGTAGAAAATTTTATTCTACGCAGCTTAACGCTGAGCGGTTGTGAAATAGCGCTCCTACTTCCGCGATTATTTTTATCTGTTGGAGATTGTGTCAAAAATCTATTCATTAAACGTGCTAAAGGATTTAGTAGGATTTCTAATCCCGTTTACCTGGCCCAATTATTCTCTCTTGCGTCGTCGTACACATACATTATCTTCGTAACCATTAAATCATGTCTGGCTGTTTGATATACGGGATACGCCTAGCACTCGTTGTACGTTGCACGAACGCACGCATTACATTTTCGACGAAAACGCACCATCAATTTTGGACAGATTCCAACGCGGGCAGATTCTGTCGGCAGATTGCCGCAAATCATTCATGAGATTTGTCATAGCATGCGATTACAGCTTTCGATATCCCTCATAAATCACGGTTCTCAATACGAACATGTCTGTATATACATTGGCTATCTTTGCCATCGATATACTGGTCAAGATCGCCGCTTTACCTACTTTATTAACGTCTTCATTACAATGCCTGCGTTTGTTTATCCCCGTTGGGCGCTATTGGGAAAATAAAATCTATAATACACATTACATATTATATATTTTATTTTCCCAATAGCTCTTATAATGGGAATAAACGAACGCAGGCAATGAAATTTACATTTCGTCATAACTTTCATGTGTTAAAATGATATGTAAAACGGAGAACAAAAAGTATTTTATGACAAAAGTGAGGTAATAATATAAAATAAGATTTTAAATTTTATTAAAAAACTTTAAATACTTTAATAGTAAAATATTTTGCTTTTATTATTAAAAGAGTAAATTTCAAGATATAAAATTTTGCTTAGTAATAGTATTATTGTATATTATTATTACACAAGGTAGCAATAAAAACAGTGTAAACGCGATGCGGCTTATGATAGAAACGTAAAAGATATATACATGGAACGTTATAACATGAGCATTTTGATGTTAAACTTTGAGATACATGAAAGCATGCATAAAAGCAATACGGTATTCAGCAAGCTATTTTTGCAGTGCTCCTATATGCGTCAACCTCAGATATCTTGATTCGTGCATCGCAGTAAGAAATCGTTATAGAAATACGTCGGAACATTTAATACTTAATACAAAAATCTCAAGCAGAATATATCTTAAATATTAAACTACGATACATAAATCATATAAAAAATTTGACCAGAAGTGAGGGCTAAATTTTGCGTAAGAAGATTATATTTATTAGTTGAGTTAACATAATGTGTATTTTATCAACTCAATTTAATGCGCAATATTTTTCATATTTAATAAAGTTTATAGAAAGTTCGTTACAGCATAAAACTCACGAAGATGAAAAACGTATGAAATGAGTAAATTAGGGAGAGAAAATTATAAAAGTTTTATAATACTCCAATTTAACTCATTTACCTAACAATAAATTAATTATTGAAAGAAAACTAGACTTTTCATGTTAAGACGTGTCCTAAATTTTTACAAAGTCAAGATTTCCAGATGACTTTCAAGATTTCCTGTTAAAGAATTTTTCTTAATAATAGTTATTATATTTACCTATATATATAATTTAATCCGTCTCAATAATTTTAATAAATTTTTTAAATTGCTTAATGTTACGAGATATTGACCAAAATTAATCTTCTAACAATTATACCTATATTTGATTAAAGTTATGAAATGTATGATATAATAGAAGTAGTTTTTAGAGAGATATACTAATATACATTCATACATACGTCATACTCTTATTCGTGTGATAATCGGTTTAAAGAAAGTCTATTTTAATTTAACAATACAATAAACTACAACGCATGACGATATATAAAAAAATTCGGGATATTGAACCGACAGCGACCTTTGCCTAATATTAGAAATTACTTGTCTCCATTGAATAATGTGAGCTTCGAGCGATATATTATCCTTTTTAGCATAAAGTACATATCGATTTTTACCCGTTAGAAGAGTGGCTCAGGGCAGTGTGTTCAAGGATAACCCTGAATATAAATCCGGAAAAGACAACATATACCCTAGGCTTTATCCATCAGGCAAAAATTTACCTGAATGAGAGGTTAACCTCACCTACCCTCGATTTTCTCTGATACGTACATACATACACATTCTCTCTCTCTCTCTCTCTCTCTCTTTCTCTTTCTCTCTCTCTCTCTCTCTCTCTCTCTCTTTCTCTTTCTCTATCTCACTCTTTCTGACCTCCTCCATGCCCCTCACAAAATCAATAGCGTCGGTGTGCCAAGTTTACTCCACGCTAGAGCCACATTGGAAAACCAAAATTTGACACGTGATCGAAACCGCAGATGGAAGGAAACGGAGTTTCTGTGTTCACTTGTGGAAGTTCCCTCGTGGATTTTTGACTCGATAAGACCTCCCCAGGCAGCCAATCGACCAATGTAATTTTGCCCGAATAACGGAGAGTTCCAATTGATTTGGAACTTTGGGGACCGTGCTTTTTCAATTTAAAGAAAAGTTTTCACGTCTAATCGCTGCTCGGCACGCTCGACGCTGGGGAAACTTCATAAACTGCGTTAAGCGTTCGTTGAAACTTCACTGAGCTGCGTGGAATATCAGGAGAATATACTTTTGAATTAAGCTCGCCTTGCCGCAGGAAGTACCGATGACTTACAATAATTCTAACAAACTGAGTTTTAAACACACAGATTCAGCCATAAGTTTTACTTGACTTTAATTAAAACATTTTGTAGCAGTTACATATTTGCATTTAATAATGTCAGTTATAAAGGCAAATATGTTAGCAGATGATTGTGTTAGTAGATGATTATACGCGAGGTATTTTACCTCACTATACAATATCTTAATACCTAATTGTTAATGGTATAAGATAGTTAATCTTCTAAATTGATTATTACTAATTGTAAGAACAGTAAGAAGCAATTACATTTTACGTTTCTCGGATTTGTCGTGATTGCATTTTGATTTATGTATGGAAATTGATTTTAGAGTCAAAAGATTTAATATACATATATATGTAAACGTCTCGTATATTTTTCACTTTATATCAAGTTAATAGCATATAAAGGATAATATAACATAGATAATATTTCATAGGTCAATTGCCTGCTAAAATGGATGGGCCAGAATAAATTAAGCTAATTAATGTAATAAATATTTCATCCTGGATGTGTATAATTAACCGTATCGATCTATTATGTATATTATATATATGTATACAAAATATGCACAAAGGATGGAACTTTACGAAAAGTGTAGCTTGTCGTATCGTACATCATTTATCAGCATTTTGGTGTCTTATACGCTAGAATGCTAATTAGGAAATAAATCATTAACCTCAAATTTATAGGATATAAAGTCGCAAATATAAAAAGAAATTATAGAAACTATATTTTACAGACTGTTAGGTTGTATTCGCGCCATTTTTTATTTCGCGGCATTGCCGATACAAGCGCTCGCTACCCGCGCGACGCTCTTGCTTCCCGCGCGAAACAGCACGCGAATAAATAATGTATATATTACATCTTTTATAACGTTTTGAAAAATGTTTGTACACACTGAGAGAAATGGTTTGTTGAAATTACAAAATTTTGTTAACTAAAAAAGTTTGTTATCTTAACAAAATTTTGTAATTTCAACAAAACATTTCTCTCAGTGCAGTGGTCCGACTTCGACCCGTGACTTCTATTTGAGTCACGCGATCTGATATGGCAATATGGCATCCGAATGTGAGAATCGTCTCTTTTAATCCATTTTCTTCGTCTCCCGAGTCGCTCCTTCCGCCTCGTTTTCAACCCTCGCGGTCACACCTTCTCCTCTCGTTCTTCCTAATTTTTAGAATGCGTTATTATAAAATAGTCGTGAAACACTAAAAGCTAAACGTACAATTAAAGATTAAAGATTAAGAAAAATATATATGTACCTATATAATTTGACACATAACTCAAACTTGGTTTGCTTAGTAGGTATATAATTCGATCGTATCTGGAGGCTTCCTATTTTCTGTTGTACACGTTCTATTTATATGCATTTATTTTTTTCCGATTAAAATCTTATAACGCAGAGTGTACGGTCACTACGCGACCAATATGAATTCTTAACCGATTTTATATCCTTTTACGTTTGATAACCTTTCTGATTTCCCCGGAGAGTTGTGCATCAGAAGCGTATATTGCCGTTCCATAAAACTAGAAAAAGAAAAGATTTACGTGGACGAATTTTTAAAGCACACAAAACTGCCAGGTGTAGGTATCTATATAGAAATTTCTGTTTCTATTGAAGAAATAAATTGCTGCATTTTTATTTGATAAAAGTTTGCGTGCAACACATAGTAATAAAAAAAGTTACTTGAGGTAAATTTATATTTAATTACAACAAATTTTTGATGAAAAACTTGAATGAATATTAAATGAAGCGCGCGCTTCTTCTTTAACCGAATAAAATATATTTTAAAATATATCTAAAATATATATTTTAAAATATATATTTATTTGAAGTTTAATAACTATAAAATGTTCGTTATCAAAAACTAAAAATAGCAATTACCGGTAATAGTTTTGAGAGAAAAATAAATTCTCATGATGGAAATTATCTTTTGGATTCATCGTAAAATTTTCCGTTCAAGAGAAAGCGTGATTTCTCGTATGTTTTATATAGTCTACATGTTTGCGTATTTATAGCGACGTGTATAGCGAATATACATAAGATATATTTCAGTTCGCGAGAGTTGGAAATTCTTTCGTTCGTTGAATACGGTTGAATCGTTCGCGGAAGCACTAGACTCCTTCGTCTCGTTTCCGACATCGGATGTGAGATACAAAGGTAGGATCCGATTATTCAAATAATTCTGTCTTAGCCAGAGTACCGCCGGTTGAGGCAAGTACTGACTTTTTTTATTTTAACTTTTTAACGAGTTTTCCACTCCTCCGAGACCGAAGACGGCGCGCAGTTTTTTTTAATGATGAAACCATCGTGCGACAAATTCTAGCAGACACTCTCCTCCACGTTTCCATCTTTCACGAACTGTTATTATTTAGTCGCTCAATTAAAGCGGAGTCAAAAATTCTGTTATTCCATAATACTTTCTTGTGTTTCATTTTTTTATATAATTGGGAAAATTTTTGCAATATAATAATGGGTTTAGATAAAATACAAGATGACTGTGGAAATGAATCTTACAATTAGCGAAAATCTAAGCATTGGTTATTATTATCCTTATCTGTGGAAATAATTTGTTAATCACGTTTTATACGTCGTTCAAGCAAGTTTCATGTGAAATTAATTGAAAGGCAAGACTTGCCTTTTCTGAAATATTTTAATGCCTAATTTTTCAAAATTTCTCTCTTCTATTTTTTAATAGTATTCAATTATGCTTTTAATTTATATTGTGGAAAAATGTTTCTAATTATTAAGTTTTATATACATTATATGCTTTATTGATATATTATATTTAATATATTTGGTTATTGATATATAATATAATATAACAATATATTATATAAGCATAAATATTAGCATGATTTTCACTACTCGCGTAAATTTTTTTTATATTGTGTGAATAGAGATTTTTTGAAAAATGTTTCAAGCCGATTACAATATTTTTGATCAATTTATTTTATAGATAATCCCTATTTAAGTATTTAAATTATATTTGCCGGTGAAAGAGCAGAACAATTTTCACTCATCTTTTTCTTTCATTGAAACGGAAATTGAAAGCCAACACTGTCATTTAAAGATTCGACTCACCGTTTCCACGTTGGTCTACCTTATTAGAGGGTTCTTCAAATTGCTTTCATGTGATCTCACCAAATTTAAAATACGATTAGATCGAGCACAAAAGTAGGTACTCTTTTTTGAGATGTGATAAAATTTCTCTTTGATAATGTCCGATAAAATTTCCCCGTAAAGCATGCTTAACTGTATACGTAAAACGTGTACAGTTAAGGGCGGATTATACAGGATAACCTGGACTCGCGTGCGTGCTCAGGTTTTCTTATCTACCATCCACGGATCAAAGTTACCTTGTGTAACTTTTGTCAAGAGCTCCATCTCTGCGTCTATTTCTCGTCTTTGCTTCAAAGGCCGGAGATCAAATCTTCCGCCACGTCCAAAATCCCAAATGGGACTATAAGATGGGAAAATAAGATTTCTTCTTCCAATAATTTGAAGAAAGTTCTCCTTCTCGTACTCTTTGCCGAATTCACGCGGAATGTGTAACTGTGAATTCCGGGTTATAAATTAAAATAAGATAGAACCGCATTTTTTTAATTTTATACTAAATGTAATCGTTTGATCTTTTAAATTTTTATTACTTAATTAGACCTAATATAACTTGGTTATTCTTTTTTTTTAATTAGTCCGTGAGAATATACTATATCTTGGGAATTAGACAGCTATAATGATAAACGATATGATCGTGTCTTTCCAACGTTGCATCATACTCTGTCATTTAATAACAATTAATAATTTACGATAGCGTAAAGTCGGAACTTTGACCGTATCATTCATCTGAATCATGCGATAGCGCGGATACAATTCCTTGTTGTGTATTCATTCTTACACTAGAATGGTATATTTTCTACTCTATAATATATAATTTCGTGTATAGTGCGTGCTATGACAGCATTAATTATTAAAACGTGCACATTTACAATATGCAATAACACAATATCGATATTTCAAAATAAATTCTATTTGCGTGTGTATCTTTGTATTCAGCTTGTAACGAAGTGACGCGTTAAAAATTATTTATGAATTGAAAATAAATAATATTATATAATAAATATACAATTAATGGGAATTAATTTTTGAGAAAGGAAGAAAGAGAATTTATTTCTTTCAGATGGGCTCACGTTGATTTATTAATACAGAATGTCGCACGTACGTGAAACATTCAGTATGCTTTATTTGGAAACTGGTATCGCAAACAGATTTTCAATTTAGGAACAGTCGGCAAAGTCCACGTAATATACATAACTTTCCGCATACGTTGCATAGCCAATATGACATGTAATATTTGGTAACGTCTGGTGGACAAGTAGCAACACGCGTGCATAACTATAATCAGTCAGTTTCAGATATCCGATATCGTACGACAATATTAGAGAATGGCAACGGGCGATAGTACCTCTCGAAATTTTTCTTAAGGAAATATTGACCCCGATTCGAGTTCAAAGCAGCCGTTATTAAAATTACGGTGAAGATTTCTAGAGAGACTCTTCTCGCGCAAGATATAAATTTATATTCTACGTAAATATCTCTCTCCCTTCCGCAAAGTAAGTCGACAATCGATGATACACGCGGTCGGACTCGCGCGAGAATTAATTGCGCCCGTATAAATTCCACAGCGTCAAACCGGTGCGATCGGGTCGGGATTTTCATCCCCGACCCGTAAAAATGCTCTTCTCATTTCCGCGCGACTCAGCCTGACTGCATTTCCCCGAACGGCCTACCCGAGTGCATATCTACCCGAGCGAATTTTGTCGAGCCGATAAACGAGGCACGAGACGAGAGAGAGAGGGGAGAGAGAGAGAGAGAGAGAGACGCCGTGTCCCTCGTACCCCGATTTCCCAGAGTCGTCGTATCTCGCGTGTGCAAGCGGCAGCTCGGCCGCTTATAACGATGCGGAGGCGCATCGACGCGACTCCGCACCCTTAAAGTATGTAGGTTAGACGTGACGTCATGACCCGCCTTGTGACGTGCACCCTCGAGTGAAATATGCAGTGATGCACTCGAGCATTTCTCGTAGGCCTCGCGGTCATTGGCACCCGCCACAATGAATCGCCGAGGCCGAAGCGGGCAGCATCGTGGACGGATAGCTTTAAACTGTTTGCTCGTTCGCTTTCCTTTTTTTTTTTTTTTCTCTTTCTCACTTTCTCTTCCTCTCTTTCTCTCTTTTTTCTGTCGTACGTATTCTAACTTCTCGTCGTATGTACAAAGTTCTTCTGGCATATAAGACCGCTTTTGCACACTCGCTCGCCAGCGGCCGGCAAATTGTGTTTTAAACCATAGAAGACTGCTCTTTTTCCGTCGTCTCGCTCTATAACCCATGCGTTATAACGATGAACGTAATTTTTTCTCGGGGCAATTTTGTCAACGTAATGACGAAATCATCCATCTCGACAATAAGAGACGGCGCGTAATGATTCCGCATAATGATCATTATAATCGATTTCGTACTTTTTTTCTCAATGTAACAAAATTCACTAATTTTGAAATGTGTGTGTATTTTAAATTGTATTGACGTAATATGTTTGACAAATAATATGTTTGAGTTAAATTTATGTATTATATATAACACACAAATGGCATACTGCAGCCAGTTCATGCTTATCGATGACAATGTGTTCTTACTGGAATACACATGATTGTTATCAGTTTTCTATCAGACACATTATCTGCGTGTCAAGTTGTGCATACCTTCCATTTGCGTTATCGATTGCTATATAGTCACGTAATAAAAACAGCGCACGTTGAACAGACGGTGCTCAATACTTCATGAAATTTTGCAGACGTGACGACCTGTAGTATTGACGAACGCTCTAGTTCTATTTTCGCCCCGTATAGAAATATTACGTGGAATGTCGAAATTGTTGTCCGTCCCGTATCGATATATCGTGATACCTGTGCGTCTAATGAAAACAATTTTGATGGCTTTAACGCGCGATGGCTTTCACGTTACCATCGCAGTACTTTAGTCAATAATCGACTTTTTTTTTAGAAGAATACTTTTAGGGCGCGATAGAATTAAATTCGGAAATTGGACTTTTTGACCAATACCGATTCCTGGCTACAATCTCCGTGATAACGTTCAGTTGATATTCTACCTAGCTTTCGCGTTCGATCGCTCTTCGCCACTCGTCCGAGCGTGAAATATGCGATTGTGCGCCATTCGTGCGAATGAACGTGTTAGACGACGCTTCCGCCTTCCTCCGGGGCTTTTTACTTTCGTATAAGAGTTCAGAATTTTTCGAGATGCTCCTTTTCTACTAATGAAGTACCTAACTCTGCTAGATTGTTTAAGTTTTGTTTTTCTTATTGCAATTTATGACGTGTGACAAATTAAAATGTTTTTAAAAGATATGTTAAAATAAAATTGTGCAGATTCTTTGTTGTTTATAAAAATACAAGTATTTTTTTTAAATATCGTTTCTCTTCGAAACAGTCTGTTATTGCAATGTTATAGATGAAATGTTGATGGTAAGTGAGGAGGTACGTGCAATACTTATAAAATAATTTCACTTTTCCACGGTACGTAACTGCAGTTGTAAAACTGCACATTTATAAAACAATTTCGCTTTTTCGATATGCATCTGCAGTGCAGCGAACTTTTGTTCAAAACGTAAATAAGTGCATGGTTCCTGGCGATGTGTTTAGCATGCCTAACCTGAGATGAAGTTGTTGGGAAATTCCTGCGGGTATACTTCGTTATTATCGCGTGGTCGTGCAATGTTCCAAGTTCGATAGTTTGATGCAATTATCGTAACGCGCGCTATTACAACCAAACGTCGCGCTACTTACGTGTACGTACGTTATCGTTACGTTCGAGAAAGTACTTATACAGCGCCGACTACTTCGGCGTCGAGTAATTTATCATGGATAAATCGGATAACTATCTTCGTGACGACTTGTGTTTCTCAATGTGGAAAGATCGTTTGATATGGATAACGTGTTATTTAACTACAGCGAATAAAAACGTTTGCTGGACATTATCGTAAGTCGTATTTTTAATATATTTTCTTTATTTAAAAAGAAAACAATGCAAAAACTTTGTTCCAGAAGAATGATAATTTACTGTCTGATGTCATAATTTATTTTCTTCAATCACGCGTTAGTGCTAAGCATTTGTTTTTGTTTCTCTATTGCTTCGGATGTAATTATTCAAAGATGCAATCATGGATTGAGAATGTGGCTTGCGATTATTTCCCACGAAATCCTTCAACGTTTAATTGGCTCTACGTGAGCCAACTTGAGTTGAGAATGCATTGAGTAATATGCTCCGTTGATCGTGTTTAGGAGCTAACTGATTTTCAGCCATGCCTTTGTGCGAGATGGAAATCTGCGTGAACAGTATCAGAACTAACGTCGGCTATTTAAATGGTCCATTGTGTGCCAACTTGAGCTGAGAATACGCCGAATAATGTGCTTCGTTGCGTTTAGAAACTATGAGATTTTTGTGTGTGTCTTTGCGCGAGATTGGATTTGCATGAACAATATGAACTGTAATAGGCGCAAACATCACGAAGTGGAGACGATGCAGAGCTTTAGAGAATTAATGAAAAACTTATAAATTATTACGATATCAAGTTCTACTTACTTAGCTTCAAGCTGAATTAAAAATTGTATTTATAGGGTTATATTTTTAACCATTCCTTGCAGAATAAGAACTTATACATATATCAACATGGATATATGTACGAACAAAATATTCTTATTCTTTAAGGAATGACTATGAGAATATCAGTCCTATTAATTTTAATATATTATGTGTGAGCATCGATATCTCCGCTATTGTTTTGCTTCAGCATGTTTAGCATTGATGAATTGATGTGATGTAACACGGCTCGTAAATTGGTCCATATTCTATGGATTGCGATAATTTTACGAATATAGTTTCATGTTGATATATTATATTATAAAATTCATAAAACAAAAATATAAGACCAACTCTTTCACATTCACATATATCTTTTTACATACGTAGTTCGCATATTTATGAAAACAGAATTTGAAAATGCAGCTGTTTTTTCGAGAAAATAAAATAGCAGTAAATAATATTGCTTATTCTATTTACGGGAAAGTGATATGACCATGTCGAATCATACAAGATGCAACGCCATAAAGCTCGTGACAAACGATAATAACATTTTATTGGTATTGCTACTGGGGGAGTCATTTTCCCACAGGGCATTTAAAGTGCGCGGTTTTCACCATTTTGCGATCAGCATTTCAGTGAATATTGAACTTTAAAAATTAAAAATATTAAATCCAATTAACTCGACAACTTTACGTACATATGAAATAAAATGACGTGCAGAGCTTCCAAGTAAAAGAGATTTTTTAACGCGTAAAATAAAAACGAGGTGCGTTTATTATTGAACAGCTTTCTAATTAAATTATTAAATCGTCTAATTAAATCATTATTAAAAATATGTGCGTATTTCCTGTATACTTAAAGTTAGATACAATCAGTGAGAGCTAGAGAATTTACTCTACTAGGATAATATAATACTCTATTAGAAATTGAATCTAACCGATAATATTGTATATGTTTACTTCAGGCAATCTGGCCGCACGGCGTGCAAAATCAGCGATAATGCGTGCCAAGCAGCCATCACCATGGCTCATATTTACCTCTTCGTGTCATCCATGCAAACAATACCGCCTCATTTATGCTGTGTATTTAACGTTAATCTTTGAAATTATCTAATTATGCGAGTCCTTCTATATCAGCGTATCTTCACGCTTTTAACGCTTGTTGCGGCTGTATCGTTTTCTCGTGATAACGCTGTTTTTATATATTATAAATACACCCAATATACGATAAGCAAAGTGCTATTTTTGAAAAATTGATATTTTAATTATAAATGAGCGTTAAAACTGTACGTTTTAAATTAATGTATTTTCTAGTATCTTAATGGATCTTATAACTAAATCAGTCGTAATCGTTGCACTCAGCAATTCGAGGAGAGTTTTATATTTCTGAATTGTATCTTATGTAATCACGTTTAAGAAGCTTACCATCGTCTACGATTAACTTAAGAAAGTCATCCGTATTAGAGGATTATTTTGGCCAGAGAAAAACTTTTTTAATTTTTTATTAATCATATCCTAAAACAACATCCACGCGAGGAAATCGACTCCGTGGCTGATTCGATTTCTACCACGACGGTTAAGCGAATCACGGAAAATTGAATCAGCCGGCGCGAAATCACGCTGATCGAACGTAATGTTCGATGTGACCCGATTGCAGGATATATCCCCGTAGAATGGTAACCTGCTCGAGAGGTTGCACGTTTACGTCGCGGCCAGTGTTTATCACCTGACGTCACCTGCCACCCTCTGGCGAACGGGTAGCAGAGCTCCTGGCAAGGGATGGGGGTGGGCAGGTTGGGTTTGCAGGTTCGTTCGTTCGTTCGTTCGTTCGAGGCGACGGCGATAGGGGAAGTTGGTCGCCATGGCTACCATGGAGGGGTTTTGACGAAGGAGTTTGGGGGATCGATGCCGCCAGTAGCGTAGCATCAGGTGGGTTGAGGTCGTTCGGGTTTCCATCCCCTTCCGGCGGAGGCGTCCAACAAGTGGGGCTCCCCTACACTAGGCTCTATTGGCTCTACCAGCTGGATACATCGTGTGACATGTATAGGTCGGGGATCCTTCCGAGTCTTCGTAGACTAACTCGACCTCGGTTACGTACACTTTCGCGGATGACCGGGATCGCTCCGCTGACATTTGTCAAGAATCGTGAGGTTTACATCGCACGTGTCTCCTTGTGGTCGAAACGCTTTTGAACTTCGATATATATGTTTCGCTTATACTTCGATTCGATTATTCTCAAAGATTGTAAAAACTTCTGTTATTTTATCGATTTTAGGTAAAAATTAGAATTCATTAAAAATTAAAACTGGCTTCGATAAATTTGAATTTTAATACCACGAAAACGTATAAAATAATTCTTCTTAATTTACAAATAATTGGATTTATCAGAGTTGGTTCTACGGGGAGCTATAAGAAACGTTTCACACATAATGTGGATTAATAATGGAACATAATATTATGATAATGGCGATCCAAGAATAATGTTCGGGGAGGTTTAATTAAATCGAATCGTTCGTCGCCATTAATATGCAAAATTACGGGCCGTGCTTTCAAATTTAATTTACCGCTTGATACCTTCGCGTGTTACTGTGAGCAATAATTTTTTTCCTTGCAGCAAGAAAGCGCACCCGGATTATAGCAATAAGCCATTAATCTCATAATTTATTATTATAAAGTACTTACCTCTTGTAATACCTCTATATTATTACATAATTTGGTTTTTATTATTTGAATAGGGAGAATACAATGACAAAAAAAGCGCTTTTTTTAACATGAATATCGTGCACATTATGTAACATAATGTAATATAATTTTATAACATTTTTTTAGGGTTATCGAAATATTTTTCTTTTTCTTGAAAAAAATATTAGTATTATTTCTGTTTTACTATTTTTGATTATTGCTTTTTCTTTTTTTACTTCAACTTGATAAGTAACCACTGTATCTGTCTATAATCTCTGATCTCGGAAACATTTTCTCGGTAAATTCTTCTGGGAAATATGCCCGCGAAACTTTATGGGTAGAGACCCGGTATTCGCAAAATGCAATTCGAGTATCACGCATTCCAATATCGGCTTTCCGCATACATGCTAAATTGGGACGCGTGTAATGACTAATCTGTATACTGCATACACATATGTAATTGCTATCTATGGGCAAGGAGAGAATTTTCTCAAAAAATTTACCCTGAAATTCATGGTAATCGTAGGGCAACATGGTATTTCAAAGATTTTTATGCAAGTTTCTCTGATTAATTTCTACCACAATAAAAAATATTAATATGTACTATAATAAATATAAAATATATTTGATTAATTTTACTAAAATACATAGTAAAATCTCCATAATTTCAAAATATATTAAAATCTTATGATTCTTTATTGTTTTAAATAGAATAAATGCCAAGTAGCGCTAAACATATAAAATATCTTATATAAATTTTACAATGCAGCATAATACATATTTTTAATCTGACTTATTGTTAGTTGCCCCTGATAATTTTACCATGCAGCATGGTAATTTATCGGCTATATTTGATGATTTTCGATTATTTTCATTGTCGGGTGTGTCTAGCTACGTATTATAGATAAACTTGTATAAACAAGAACGAGAAAGAAAGGACCGTAGCTCAGAGGGATGTGCGCTGGGCTCGTGAGCCGAGGATCCGAGTGTTCCGAGTTCGAATCCGACCTCCGACCAAAACTAAAAATCGTTTTTATTCGATCGCCACCTCTCGGAATAAGGTGATGGCAACCCACCGAGAGTATCTTGCTTGCCACGTGAATTCTCCTCTTTGGAGATCCCTCAGTTTGGGGTGTTTTATTAGAATGTTAGCAATCATGCTATACCAAATATACATTTTAAAAAATTTTACATAAAAATATGTAAATTTTACGAAGCGCATTGTAAAATTATTGCCTTGGAACACTTTACAATCTGCTTGGTAATTTTTATTATGTTGTTTATATAATGTCTTTTTCATATTTAAAAAATTTCTTTTATTACCAATAATATTTGACAGATTGTCAAGTTGTCCCAAGCTTATTACCAAACATAGCAAAATTTGTAGTGAATTTTGCGTTAAAATATAACGAAAAATTCTCTCCGTGTGGGCAAAGCTTTATATCACTCTTCTGAAATAAGAACGAGCAACATTTTAAACGTTAAATAAATATAAATTTATTTCCTTTTTGTCCTCTAGAATGTAGACATTGGTTGATCTCTTTTTAAGAGAAAATTGCTTTTGATAAAATCAATTACGTTAAAATCACATATTCTATTAATGGAGAAATCCGAATTTCGATTTACTTGGCTTTATTCGCAAAATACCTATCGTTTTTGTCATCGTCACAGAATATCTCGTTAGATTAAATCTCACAGCATCACACAAATGATAATCTAAGTTTAACCGAATTGCGGTTGAACAACCGCGAGAATCACAATTAAATCCGACGAATAATCTTTCCGTCGCCATTGTTGTGTTGATTAAAATCTCTGCTTGTCTCTATCACCCTCTCTTTCTTTCTTTCTGCCTCTTGCACACTATCTCGTCGTATGCGAAATCCGCAATATTCATTTTACATATTTGAAGTGCTATAAGCTCGTAGCAATCCCACTCATTGTCGATGTGTTCCGCTTCTCGTACTTATTCGCTTTCCTCAGTATAATGGTCGGTTTCTCGGCGATAAAAAGAACGAAACGAGGACGAAATAAGAAGGGTCTTATCCGCTTTCGCAAAGAGGGCGAATACTAAACACTACTAGACTACTAAGAGCGAAGGGAGCAGTTTCTGAAAGCAATGCTGAAAAGTAGACGGGAGGAAAATGATATAGGTCGATGCTTGTGGAGAAGAAACAAGTGCGGAACAATGCATTCCGCGTCTAATGAGAATATCCCTATCTCCTTGAAAAACGCATATTTTTGAAATACCTTATATCGCAATGTATCACATTTTTATTAAACTTTTTATTTGCCTCTGAGGATTATTAAAGAGATTATTACACTATTAATAGCAATTAAATTTCGTGATATATGAGTATCCATATGTGAATGCTCTATAACTAACAATAAGAGAATTATTAATTTGCGATATGTGCATTTTTATAAAATTAACTGCAAACGAATTGTATTAGTACCTAAATATAATTTATAAAATAAAAATGCTTTTTGCTATTTTTTAAAGAGTTGCATTTTTTAAATGTAGAAGCATAATGAAAATTCCATTGACATATAATAAAATTATTATATTGTCAATGTGTGTGTGTGTGTGTGAAATTATAAGTAATGAAATGGCTTATAAACAAAAATGAAAAAGTTAGCAAATGTTAGCGATTACCATATGTTTTAACTTACCTCAGGTTTCGCATGCAATAAGAGAAATTCGTATATTGCTAGTTGCGTCGCATTTCTTCGAACAAAGGCAGGGAATATGAGATTTCTTGAGAAACATCGTGGTCGCGTTTACAGTGTTCTCATAGAAAGAAAGGATAAAATGAAAGAGTCCTAGGAGCTTCTAGGACGGGAAGAAAGAAGCGCGATGATATTGAGCTGTGTGAAGCGTCTGTAGTACCCATTCACCCAATCTGTCTGAACGAAGCTCGTGGAAATTGAATAACAGCGCTGGCCATTGTCCCAGTATTCTTCGGAATTCTGGGAGATTATCGTATTTGGTCGATGATATTACTTAGCAAGTAATTTTATTAAGATTTAAATTACCTTAAGTGTATATGCATATTTTAAGGGCTAAATGTTTAAATATTTAAATTGTGAATTAAATTAAGATGATAATAGGGCACTGTTTAATGTAGCAATTTTATTATACGGGAGAATTTTAATCCTGAGTGACGATGCAAAGCGTGACTAATTAGATTAAGAAGATATTCGACGCAATTTGCGTTTTCATTTCTGCTCGAAACATTGCTTCGTGATTGTATGTACAATGCTATTTGCATTTGTGAGAACTTTTTTATGATCACGCTTAGCAATTGGCTCTAATGGATTTTCGCGTAGATGGAATTGTAGATTGCGCGAACAAAATTCGGCTGGTGGTGTCGAATGGCGGATTATGGATACTGGCAGTGTGATTATCGACGTGTGTACGTGTCTCTCGCTACCGATAAGTACGAAGAATTACGCGTGACCGCGATAAACGCCAATTTCATCTATGGTGAATTGTGAAATAATACGTAGTTACAATCTCGGAGTGGGATAAACGTTCAATGTGGCTTGGCGAAATTAAAATGCACGATCTCTCATCTGGATGCAGCGCTCAACGTAGGAAATAGCGTACAAACAGAATATTGATGCCATCATTTATGTTGCAGCACGTGGTTAAAAATTTATATCTTGCGCGAATATATAAAACAGAAGTTCGCGCGCAGCGAACAGATGGGGAAAAGAGAACTCTCGCGAATTCGCTGTATTCTAAAGCTCTTTGCGTGTTCGGGGTTTATGTGGGAAGTTGTGGCAACTTCTCCTACACTCCACGAGGTGCATCCGCGAAACATTTTTCACGAGGCCCACTCGAAAATGTGGCTATGAATAAATCCGCTGTCGGAAATAATAGTCGGTATGAAGTCACTCGTTTTGAAACCACTCCAAAAAGCACATGATTTATGAACGCCAAGCGACCATGCCGGACGACCATGATACCTGAGTTACATTATTTAAAGAAGGCCTTAAAGGCGTGCAAATCTTCCAACATTTTATCACGTCGGAAATCCTGTTATTTTACAATCTAATTTATTTTATTTTATCATATTTAAATCCTTCATAGGAAGTGTAGAACCAGGAGTAAAGTGTGCTTTTTAGTAAAATATCTCGCGCAATGTAATGTTATTTTAAAATTGAAATCACCGTAAAACCGCCGAATATTTGATGACACGCGGATATATAATAAAATTTTTGCATGGAACTTTATTATCGGCTCAGACCGCGCAATTTTCTAGATGACCTAGACAATAACTTTTTGTTCTATTTGACTCCACAAAGTTATGAAAAATGTTGCGAAAATTTAGAATCCATTTGCATTCGGCCATGCATATGATCGCACATAAAAGAGAAACGTGATACGAAGCAATCTGTATTACCTGAAACGTGGCTTTTTAAAAATTTAAACCTCCACTTTGACGTATTTTTATTATTTGTGTACGAGTTTGCTTTTTTATCGCCGATTTTTTCTCGAAATGGCAAATTCGCTAAAACTTTTGTTACTCTTTTTATTTGCTTGTGGCAACTTCGACGATCTTTATTTGCCACTTTGACGATTTTTATTGCTCGGTGAAGTAATGACAAAATTTTCATATTGTAAATTACCAGTATAACCAAAACGCATTGAAAGACTTTTCAAGACTCAATGCGATTCTCTAAAGCTCAAATACAACGGAACAACCTTAGAAGTTTTCAACACATCGGTAATGAACTCGAATCATAAATCGCAAACAATCGCCAACTTTTGCGATGTGTTATTGTTGAAATCGCTTTAAGTGAACGGCTGCATGCCATTGTTGACTCTCATCGGATAGCGCAGTCGATAAATGCATTCACGGCATGACAGTTACTTTAATTAAGTCGCGTCATGTTACACGATTACGAACATAACGTGTGGGATTTATGTTAGCGTCGCGTCGTATTTATTCCCATTACATGCATCGAGACATCAACGTATCTATTGAAATACTCTTGCGTCGCAATATTTAGTTTCAAATTTATACATTCTGGAAATACTGACAATCTTTTAATTAATCTTCAGTGTCCGAATAAATAATTGACTTTTTTAAAGAAGGAAAACATGTAAATAGCGTTCCAAGATTGTCGTATATGATGTTAATATTTCGATAAAATTTTAATAAAATTATTTTTCTACAGAGAAAACATGATATAAATGCGATGTTATTTTATATCAAGTTTATATTTATTCAAATTATTTTCTCACACAAGATAGGAAGAAGTGCAATATTTCAGAAACGTTTTGAACTTTGCGATGCCTTATTTGGTCGGTAGCACTACGTCACTATGTTGATTACCTTAATGGGGTTCTTTGCCTTTCTCGTGAACGCATTCGCTAGCGACATATTACCTGCCTGCATCCACAGGAGTCTGTATTCATGGAGGCTTTTGTAGCAAGCAACGCAACGGTGGTAAACTCAAGAAAATAATAATCTTGTTGATGACGCTCGCGGCTGTATGCATCACGCATATATATAGAACTACGCACACTTATGCAGGACGACACTCATAGACTCATCGATATTGACAAAGTTACGTTCAATCTCCCACGCGATAGTACCTACGTCTTGCAGCTCGAGGAAAATAGTCTTTCAGAGTTCATCAGCCGTAGGTGATAGAAAGCGGCCATTGTACACACGGGGTGGTTAGTTCCCAGCGAAAAACTTACGTACACCGTGTACCATGTCCAACTCTCAGCTCTTACGGTCGAGCACGGCGGTACGCTTCAGCTTCGTCTCGCTGAACATTTTATGAGCTATCAAAAAGAACAGAAAAAAGTTGTCTTCACCGTATTGATCTTTCGTTGTTCTCTCGCGAAGGTGACTACTTTTTCTAGTCTTCAGAGAGGCAGACAGTAAGAAATAGTATTGCATTTCCCGTGTTGTTAACGCGAGTTACGAGATGCAAAAGTTTCTAAGTTAAATGAAGGACTTGCTGAATCACGTACGAAACCTTCGTCGTATTTTCTACGAAATATTGAACTTTCTCTTTAGTTTAGTTTCTCTTCACCATGTCATAGTATCTACTAGTACCGTAGTTTCATACGATACATGTGCACGTTGTTACAAGCGAGGATATAGAAGCGTATACCACCCTCTTGTCTTGATGAACGCATATACACTACCCGTTGCTGCTCTGTGATACGTCATGCGATAAATTCATATCAGCCTCGCACGTTAGGTAGACATTTAGGTAATCCTGTATCGTTGGTGGCCTATAGTTATGTTCGATTGTTGTTATGCAGCAT
The DNA here is from genome assembly GCA_035220615.1 of Leptothorax acervorum. Taxonomy (NCBI): domain Eukaryota; kingdom Metazoa; phylum Arthropoda; class Insecta; order Hymenoptera; family Formicidae; genus Leptothorax; species Leptothorax acervorum. Next base: position 826,529 of record JASTWQ010000042.1, on the reverse strand, counting down.
TCAATCCAGACATTTCGTGCAAGACGTTGAGTGATTTATCATCGCTAAAGTTTCAATACGCCCAAGGTAATTGACTTACGTAATATATATAATAATTTCATACATAAATAAAACGTGCTGAACATGATTTTAAATATTCGGTGCACAAAGATACCACTTACGCGTAAGAGAGATGTTATATAAATTTTAATTAAGTAATTATAATTATAATATAATAGTTTTTTCTATTTTTGCACATAAGTGATTATAAGCTTTTTTATTTATATATTATATAAAACATAATGCAGGTATTAGTTTTTACGAGATAAAAATTCTATTTTATAAATTGCATCAATGATACTTCACTTTTCTGTCAATTATCTCTAATTAGCATTTAAAAAAGTCATTTATTCATATTTTCTCGAGTATCAGTTTATTTTCCGATAAAATGAAAGCGTTCGTAGTAGTATTGATGTACATACAAAAAAGATAAAAGTGCTCTTCTCGTGCCTTCTTCAATTATTTTATCGGATGATACGATATTTCTCTCTCGAATTGTAATTTGTCCATGGAGAATTCCAGCGGAGGTTTTCTCCTGGGAAGTTTCATCACAGGGAAAATTGCTAGAATCACTCGTAAAATTACGACCGACAGTCTTGTCGGAGCATGCTTGGATAATTGTCGCGGCTATCTCTCGTAAGTAAAGTGAAAATTATTATGCGCCGCGCCGTGCCTGCAGTCGCTATACCCAAGCAGTAGCATTGTCTCCCAGATTCCGTGATAATGCCGGACACGTCGCTCTTTGCTGATGCCTTTGTACCCGTGAAAATCCCGTAATTTAAGTGGCGCTCGAAGGGTAGCTTATACTGGCAGTTCGTTTGCAGTTTACGCGGTGGAACAAAGGAGCATGGCTGCGATGACTCTCCTGCGATTTTACGGGTAGAATTCAGCAGCACCTCGGAGTGTGTCAAGCTTCGCGCGAGATGCATATTATAGGCGCCAAAATGGAGCATGCATGATGATAATTTTGAGGTCACGACTAACGGAGTAACGGCGTAGCGTTCTCTCGCCATATGTTGCGTTGAGAGTTTAAAAAATGATGTGGTTTCCTGTGTCTTGCTTTTTCTATCTTTTTTTTGAAGCGCAGATTTATTAAGAATGTAATTAATCAAAACCATTTTTTTGCTTGCATTATGTTCTGATTTCTTTACGTGCCTGTGAAAGTAATCGCGAATGTCCAATTCAATTAATTCACGGTCGATCCAACAGGTTGAAAGGTTTGTTATTGTCTACGAAGACTCGATGGCCGATAGTTGTTTGTTCAGGCTGATAGGTTGAGCGTGACCGATCAAGACCATCTAGGCTCTTGAATAAATTTACAATCGAAGACGAGGGTGTGGCGAGATCTTAACGGCGGACAGGTCGTGATAGTGGTTTATACGATCGCATAATGTTCTTAGGATCTGCGAAGTTGTAATAGAATGGATAAGCCAAAGTCTAATTGCTCCATTTACAAAGCGTAAAGATAAATATATGTGGTTGCATAAGTTTCGAGATCGTCTGCGAGTAAAGTACCACTCATCTCTTGAGACGTTGTTTACAAGCCAATTTTCGTAACTGGTTTTGTAATGTTTGAGTCGTAATTTGTCGAAGTTAGCTTTCTCATTCTTCTATATATATGGAATTAGCTGAATCACTGCTTTTTAATTTTTGTATCACGTACACAAATTGTGCATTTCTGTCAACTCCGGAAGACACGCGTACACTTTAATATGTAGATGTAATTACGCGCATGTAATGTAATTAACTACGCGAGACACGGTAAACGAGGGACTTAAATTACACTCGGAATCAGTTACTTTAATCAAGATTTATACGTAAAATCTTTTATAGCAAGATTGAGAATTTTTATAGAATTTTTTTAGAATATTGCTTGCCTATATTTTCTGAGAGAATAAACTTTTTAATTAAATTCAACGCCGTAAATTTAACAAATTAATGAGAATTAATTTCTCTTTTTACTTAGAATTGTTAAAAGTTTCTCCTGAAAAAGTTGATAGTGCTCTAAAATTCTTATTCAAACTTTTCCAAATTTGTTGGTTCTCGAATATATTTACACAACACTTGCCGCAGAGTGTTACACACAGCACATGTACAGCATATACTCGCCTCTTGAATAATTCGCCTGAAGCGAATTCCTCGCGAAATCGAAGAAGTCCTTTTAGTCCTTCAGCATTCAGTCTCAAAACGTCAGCGAATATTGATAGACGGCCCGCTAATTTGAAAGCTCTGTCGATAAGCACCGAGAGCGAAGTTATTTTAAAGTTACTCATGGCGCATTCTGGAATCCTCGGTAAGCGAAGACGGTTGGCAGGAATTTAGAGAATTCTTATTGCGTCGAGAGTTACGCGATGGTATTTGTATAAAGAAAGCGTGTAACGTTTGCGCGCTCCAACTTTAAATAATATACGTAAGAGTTGATACGTGCACGTGACGCCTTAAGCTGTTTTGCGAAACTTGCCAAAGACGCTTTACTCGTTATCCCTTATATGTCGATTTTTGCGACTTTGGCTTCGAGACTTAGTCATATACATGTAAGACATCGAGATCAGATTTTAATAGTGCATTCAGATTATAGTTTTAGTACTTAAAGGGATAACCTAATAATCATCGAGCTTATGGGATATTGTCATCGAGAACACATATTAGGTGATCAAGACAGTTAATATTGTCACAATGGGTAATTTCGATCAATAGGTCAAATTGGTATATGTCTATAGTCACTGGGTGCATCCATAATCGAAAATGAGCCAGCTATAATTTGGTTTCCATGGCAATTATTGAATTAGGAAGAATATCGTCAATCGTTATATTCGTAATTAATTAATCATCCGAAGCGACACTTGCGTTTCTGCTTATTTAGCTGACCGTAATCGTAATGAAGTATCTTGAGGAGGGTCGAAAGGGATGTTACAAGATGCGAAACGATCCCTCGGGATTACTCTTGTACACACAGGCTATGATACGACGTGATAGTGTCAATATATCTGACCTAGATCTATCTCAGGGTGTTTCAATGAGGATCCCACGGGGATATTTTATTTAAGAACTTAGTATTATGTTTTCTTGACGTTAATTGCTAATTTATCGCTGATATTAAGTAATATCTAATAAATGACGGCAAATGATTAAAAGTATAAAAATAAACAATATATACGTTTTTGTTAGAAAAATGCGATAGAAAATATACAGATTTCAAGCTATTGACGCAAAGTTTGATTAAACGGAGATAATATATTTGCTATGGATTCTACTTTTGACTAAAAGATTTTAGATGCTACTTGACAAATATAAGAAGATCAAGTCATGTCTAATTGATTATTTTACCCTGAAATATTAATATTTATCTCTCTCTCTCTTTCTTTTTCTCTCTCTTTGCATTGCACGCACCGCTTTACATTTGAACAGGAAAATTAATCTTTACGCGGAAAATCATTGCTATACGGAAGTTAGGTTTGCGTTGTTATACGAAAATCGGGCGTGCATTATGTTGACGCAAGTGAAATCGCGCGGCTTTGATCCCTGAAACTAAATAATACGGTTTTACACAGACTTCAAAGTGAATCATAGCACAGCATAAATGCATTTGTGTAATCTCGACAAAACGATCCGTTTTTGCCAAGAGTATTTTTGGAGCGAAAATTAGAACATAAATATAACGAATTGAAATGTTTTTTTTCACTCTCTTCGGGATAATTTTGCAAAAAGAAGAAAGATTTGCAATGGAACGCTGTACCTACTCAATACTGCATTGACGCAAATGAAAACGATGCATTGTAATGGAAATATTTCGCAGCAATATTTTCCGTTCGTTGCACAAAATTGTTTTAAAACAGAATGTACAAAAAATATTTTTCTCATTGTTAGCGACCGAGACGCGTTTTTTTATTCGACGATTTGTTTCGCTATAGACAGAAAAAACTACCGTTTTGTACGCAATTTTGTACGAACGGGCAAAACAGACTATTTATTCGATCGAACCCTGCGAAACGAATCAGCTGAATCAATATATACAAACAAGACGTAAATCGTACCGTAAAGTGCAATAAATTAGAGTGACGATCTGTCAATATATCGCATGCTTGTTTTTCATAGTAGTTAATTTCATTGTCAGATACAGAGAGATTTGTTAATATTTACAATATAACGTATACTATATAATACACAAGTTATCCCACATTTTCGCTCCATTTCCTCGATATATTCAGTAATACTTTCTGTCGTAAATTAGAAAGATTGCGTTAATTAAAGTTCGTTTATCAGTTAAGCGAAGAATTTTATTTATTTATATATTTAAAGATGACGTTGCAAATGTTTGCTTTGATATAGCTTCTATAATATTAATCTCATTTTTAAAGAAACTGTTATTTGAAAAATGTTATAAACAGCATTGGTTTTTTTATTGTTTCAGGTAAGTTTGGAGTTATTCAATTGCATTCCAAATACGGTTCATCATACTGTAAGTTATAATGATTTCTATTTTAATCATAACGATTATTGCATAGCTGAGTTTTGTCGTTGATAAGAGCGGTCTCTGTTCATCATATCAACAGTATTATGTCGGTACGGTAGACATCTGAATGATAGTGCATCGTATCGACGGTTACATTCTCTTATCAACCGTTGTGACTGTAGTTGATGAGAACTGATGGATATACAGTGAAAAATTCTTCGAACTATAACAATTTTATTGACATAAAACGTGAATATTTTTTAGAATAATATTTCAGTCAAATGCCATTTGAAATATAAACGTAATCGATAATATTGCTTGTAAAAGGGATAATAATTAACGTAAGGTAATGGAAGCAAATCAGAAATCTTGTTGAAAGCGCGGTAATGTCCAATTCCTTCAAACGGTAATGTCCATTTCTTGTGTATCACCACGTATGTGCCATGTGCTTGCAGAGACACCTCCGTTTTGACTCCAAGAGAGGGATGGGTGACATATGTTATTCCCAACCTTTTCATTTAATACATACTTCGCTTTGTCGGTGAAATTCGTAACCACGGTCAAGACCGTGTTCGTATATAACTGTGGCAATTTCCTACGAACGTTGTAATTTTATGTTTGACGAAAACAAACATAAAGGCAAATGTAAAAGAGATTTCAAAATATTTCATACATATTCTGACAAAAATATCACGGGTAATATTGTACTTTTGATATGCAGCTCCATGAAATTTTTAATATCGTTCGGACATGGGTCTCGCATCTCATATTGTTACGCAATTCTATTCTTAGATTATTCGATACGGTAATGCTTCCTTTTCCTATTTTATTACACAGGAAATAAAGTATTCTTTTTTCTTTTAATTTTTTAAATTTTATTTTCGATGAAATTTACAAAGCGCATATTTAAATTATTGGACTAGAGAAATATCGGAGAATTTGTTTTAGAAAATACTATAAAACAATTATATATTGAAAAACAATTATGTTGAAGATATAAAGATAAGAGAAATTGTAGTATAAGGAAGATAATTGTTCAGATCTCTGGTAATCATAATTATTTAACAAAAAGATGTAAAGCATTACAGAATATTAGGGATCTGAATGACTATCTCGAAGCGAAAGAGAGCCGTGGTATAATCGCATAACCGTAATTAACATAATACAGTTAAATAACGACTCTGTGAGGTACGGTAGAAAAATATAAATTTATTCGACAACGTACATAACACAATTGGTATTTTGCACGTTTGATTCGTGAATTACGCTCGAGAGAAGCGCCTTAAAAGACACACGTCCAATCGAGTTGTCAGCTTGAGAGTTTACCACTTCTTAAATGGTGTCGAATGTATGTATCCGCCATTGAGACCGTGGGACGTTATGTACGTGCCGCTGGATCCTAGAGCCGGTGCCACGCCGCCGAGTCCAATATGTTCGACGCCGTTGCTGAGAGCAAGATGTTCTGCACCGCTTCCAATGCTAGAAATACCGCTGCTGATGCCGCCGCTTGAGATGACGCCGCCGTCCACCAAGCCGGTGTTATAACCAGAGCCGTACCCGAGTCCGCTATAACCGGAGCCGTACCCGAGTCCGCTATAACCGTACCCAAGTCCTCCATAACCATACCCGTGTCCTCCATAACCGTAACCGTGTCCTCCATAACCGTAACCGTGTCCTCCATAACCGTACCCGAGTCCGCTACCCAGAGACGCACCCGAGATGGATCCCAGACTGCCAGATCCTAGACCGACATATTCGTGTCCGGATGCGATTCCAGACGAGATGGCAACGGACGATGGCACGGAGACCGGCACATGTCTCGTGACAGAGACTGGAACGGGTACCGGCTGCGCTACCGGAACTGCCACCGGTTGTGGCACGCGTACCTCGACGGGATGCGGTACCGCGACCGGATAGGGACGGTCGACCTTTACGGGCACGTGACGAGTGACTGGAACGGGTACTGGTTGCGCCACTGGGACAGGGTAGGGACGATCTACCTTGACGGGTACGGGGTGTGGGACGGGTACGTGCTTGGTAACTTCGACGGGGACTGGCTGCGGCACCGGAACCGGCACTTGGACCTCGCGGTGCACGGTGAGGCCGGTGATGCGTTCGGTTTTGGCGTGGCTGGGCAACAGGCTAACGCCACCGAGTCCGCTGAATCCGGTGGCGTGACCGAGATAATTTCCGTAAGAACCTGCGTATCCTAGTCCGGAACCGTAGGCGGAAGCCAGGCTGTTACCCACGCCGATTCCTGAGAGTCCCGACCCGATTATCTTCGAGCCGAGTCCAGACGAGTATCCTCCATAGCCTAGACCGTAGTTCGAGATACCACTGCCTAGACCATAGCCCGAGATACCACTGCCTAGACCATAGCCCGAGATACCACTGCCTAGACCATAGCCCGAGATACCACTGCCTAGACCATAGCCCGAGATACCACTGCCTAAACCGTAGCTTGAGATACCACTGCCTAAACCGTAGCTTGGGATACCGCCTAGACCATAGCTTGAGATACCGCCTAGACCGTAACCGTAGCCGAGTTCATGTCCCAGACTCCGTTTGTCGTGTGGTTTCTTCGGGTCTCCTTCCTTCTTCTGAGCCGCCAACACGGCGGTTGCCAACAGCACAATCTGCACATTAAAAAAAAAAAAAAAAGATTAATATACAATTCTGAAAGTATTATTTTAAAATACTGTTTGAAATCAAGGGCGGCGTCCGAATTGAACAGGAAGTTCAAATTCAACAGGCTTTACATTGTTGTTAAATTTAATTATTAAATTAAATTAAATTTAGTTTAATTTAATTATTATATGTTATTTTTATTAATTAATTAATATACATATAATATAATTACGTAATCCAATATATTTATAACTATGTAGCTCTTTTAAAGTATATGCATATTAAGGATATAATTTTAATGCAATGGCTGCACAATTTTATTTATAAGGATAAAGCTCTTTAGCAATTCTGAAGCAATTAAATAACGATAGAAGATATTATTAAAGAGAAGATATAATAATCGCCTTTGTGCACCGGTCTGCGCGTATGCATAAGAAATTCCTTCTACTTACCGCGAAGCACCTCATTGTATCTTGTGGTAGTTTTGGATCGAGTGTGCCATCAGTCCGATCAGTCGGCGTTTTTATACGAAATGCTCGGTTCGCGATGTATGCGATTACTTTCACTGAAACGACAAGGAACACGCCCTGCTCCGCGATCCGCGCACCTCCCGATTATTTTTTCTGCGACTGGGCGGTCGGTTGGTCCATCCGATTCTCCGATATGACGTAACGGCAAGAGCCGTGGCAAACTTGCTCTCGAAACGGGTCCGATTCCGCATTATTACGCGGCTGTTACGTGCGTAATTGTCTACACCGGCATGTGTGTCGGTATAACGCCAATCCGTTTCCTCGTTTAATTCTTTTTGCAAAGGGCTAACTTTTACCAATCCGTTGAACGGTACAACGCTCGCGGCAATTGTCCAAAATCAGGATCGATCGACGTGGTAACGTAACGACGGATCCGCAACAAAAGAGTTTGAAACAATTTTTTTAACGAATGGATACATATGTTACACAATGGTATTGAAGATTATCTTTTTTCCTTCTTTTTTTATATCATGAAATAATAGTAGTTCTAATTATAAGGCATTAGGCATAGTTCAGTACTTTTTATTTTAAGGAGATTGGATTTAAAACATTTTATTTAAGATTCTAAAAGAATTTTGATATAAAAGATTCTAAAATAGGAGAACTGTCTTTATTATTTTTTAATTTCTTTGTTGCTTATAGAGAGAATTTTTTATGTAATTAAATTAATAACTTAAATTACAATTTACTTAAATTACGATTAAATAGTTTATTGAAGCGGTGGTTTTTTGATGAATTTGAAAATTTCATAACCTTTTCGACGTTTTACATATATATAAAAATGACACCTGATTTACATATTTTCGAGGTCCTAACCATTTCTTTTAGACACATATTTTTGTCACAAAGTTGGCATGTATATGTATATTGTGCCGACACGTGACAAATCCAAGATATTATCCATTTCAATAATGATTATTTTACGATTCGACGGAATATAAATTACTTGATTCTTGCATGTATCCGGAACTCGGAGATGTCGGAGTCTTTCTAAAAATATTTATTGATGCTGTATAGCCTGCAAGCTTTTATTATCATGTTGCAATGCGACGACGCTGGAAAATATCATAGGCAAAAATCGAATTATCCTTTAATGAAGAATTAATAGTTTCCGCTGGTTGTTTTTCACATTTCGTGTAGTTGGCGAATAAAAATTTACGATGTCTAATTTTCACTTGACAGAGATCGACGTGACAGCGTTCCCATTTTGCAAAACAGTTGCGAAATAGCTGTTTTTAAAAGTCACTCACGGCATTTTCTCATATTGCACAATTCGGTATAAACCATTTCCATTCCATAGCGCGATATAAATCTACACGTCGCGGAATAATTCGCAGCTCGAAGTTCCGTAACCGTATAGATTTTCATCTTAAGAATTGTCTCGAACGAAGATGCACACGTTTCTCCGCATGCATCGAGCCGATTTTCAGAAAGTGCTTTATATTCATGATGCGCATTTCCGCGAAGATGCGCTTTATTTAAATTGTACGACGGGTGTGCCGCAAATGTAAATTGTATCGCAACGTGGCAATCAAGCGCGTCTCACCACGTTTGCACGAAATACGAACAGGAATATTCGACATTTGCGAATTGTTTTTGCTCGCGCGTGGAATTCCGTAAAAGGAAACAATTAAGACATCCGAGACCTCGCCCGACGAAAATATGTTATTTTTTCCGTGCTCTGAGTGTAGACGATGGAGCGAAAATTCCAGCTTAGGGATCGGCTGTCTAGGTTGTCGAAATAAAATACTGGTTTATCACGAGGGCAAATTTATTTTAATTTACCGAGAACCATATATCACTTGACTTGGTTATAAATAAACGGCTAATGCTAATGATGTTTGCCGCATTAACAGATTTTTTTTTGTTTTTTATTGTTATTTGGCGCGATGTGAATAGTACATTAATTCTTCAGATTCTTCTTATTAATTTTTTACTAGATCACGTCAATACTGATCGCGATTAGTTTGTAGTTTGAAAAATTCGCGCACATTGCAAAGAAATAATGATATTCTGTGAGTAGCGGCAACGAAATATTATTCCGATTTGAGCACTTTCATATGTGTAATCCCCTCCTCTTCGCGCGGCGATAAAATTTCCACGTAGCCCACTTTGAATGCTGCAAACCGTACGGTAGGAGACAAAGAGAAGAGAAACGTGTTACTACGGAAAAATATGAAGACGATAAAATAGGGGCGTCATCCTATTCCTGTGCTGTTTCCTCTCCCGAACCGCCTCCTGATTTCCTACGGGAATCCCGGCGAAGTTTATGACACCGACCGATCGTCGATGGCTCAATCGATTTTGCTGGTAGCCCTTTAACGCAGGTTATTGCTCTTTCATTTTATCTCGATAGTCTCGGTTGTAGTCTCGGTCTTAAGTAAGCTCGTTATCCAAGAGTACGAAAGCGAGGTACTTTAGGTACTTTCGTCAAAAGACTTTTAATAACTTATTCCGGAGAAAATAATAATTTCTTCCATTAAGTTAAGTATAAACTCTGCTGCTTTGAGCTGCATAGCTTCGAACCATTAGCAATAATTGAATTTCAACGATAACTTGAAAGAAATGACGGTTTTAAATAATTAAGAAAAGAGAAATATTGCCGTCAGGTCGGACGATATTTACAATACATCTAAGTTACTTTAATAATGAGATACATAATTTATATAAATTGAAAGAATTAATCGCAGAAGTTCGTGCTCGAGTATTATTAATTATTTTAATCGTCAATAAGAAATTGTTGAAATTATATATCGGGTGTACCTAAACTGGCGATAAATATTTTAAAGACAAATACTTTGTAACATTTTAAGACGAAAATTTTATTACGAAATTGCCGAGGCTATAATAGTGAATAAATACTTTTAAAACTGGTTTTATAATTTATTACGGACAAACAGAAATAGTTTCTTAATAAAACTTGAATTTTTTACAATAATTTCACATTACTGTCAAATGCATTCAAATCATGGAAGCACCTTTATCATTGGCACCTTTATCATTGTGCGCGAAATACTAACCACTTTAAACTTTTCTCATTTGAAAACTATTATAGTCTCGGCATTTTCGTATTAGAATTTTTGTCTTAAAATGTTACAAAGTATTTATCATTAAAATATTTATCGCCAGTTTAGGTACACTGTATATGTTATTATAGACTAGTTTTTTCTTTTTGCGTTTTAGATAGTTGACAATACAATCACATATGTGAAGACATTATTATTCATCCTAATACACTAATTGGCAGTATTTATATTTAAAAAATGCAAATATGCATTATTTAATGCACTAATTTATCTGTCTTGCTGCATTTCTCGTATTTGCTATTCATGTATATAACTTAAATATTCTCGATAAAAATGTCGAATAATTTACAATTTATTTACAATATCTAATATATATAATAGATATTATACGTTCACACTAGCTACACATTAGTCTCGACTCGTTTTTAATTGAATAAAAATTTATGTATTGCTTGCTAATTTTTTGCTCGAAGATTGGCATACAGGAAATATATAACAGACATGATGTTATATAGGGTTGAAAGGGGTTGAATCACCTTTTTAGCATCAGTCGATCGGACAGAATCGTGGATGCATTAACAATAGGTGTATAACGTAATAGTCGAAGCTCATGAATATGAAAATTTCTCGCCGTTGGCCATTTTGATTAACAATCGCGATAGAACAAGTTTCGGCATTACGACTGCGCGATACAACGCCGGCATAGAGCGATAGTAGGAATTCGATTCACGCACTCTCGTTGAATCGCGGAATAATCCGTCCGCGATCGATCGATCGCGTAAAATGGTGGTCCTTGAATATCACAGGAGACCCATAATCGTGATTCTCTATCGTATTCTCGATCGCGCACGTACAAGATTGAACGGTGCACAGATCATTCTCGAGGGTGTGATATTCTGTAAATTCACAAAGCGTTACGCGAATAGTGTAAAGTAATGATAAATCGACATAATGCACGTAAAGTAAAGAAAAGAGCTTGGAGTTATTATCCACTTTTTTTTTAACTTTTTTTAGCTTTGTATAATTGTATATAAATAAAACTGAATACTTCTTCTTTCTCTCTCTTTTGGTCGATTTTGAAAAGCTGTCTCTAAAAAAGGATATTGAGATTTTATACACGTATATATTTATTTGACGACATGGATCTTTATACGAATTTATTTTTTATACGTTATAAATGCACTGAATTGCTCGAGCGATTTTCACAAATCTGTCGCAAAGGTTGTTTTACGATAAAAAGAAGTTCCACCGAAGAAAGAGGCAAACGTTTTCTCGAGGAAAACGGGGAAGCAGAGAAATATCACCTCTTGCAGAAAAGATTGACGAGAGTCTACCGGTTGTATCACTGTGCAAGCTCGATCTTTCGGTTCCGCTCCCGCGTATTCAAAAGTAAAAAGATTGGAAGGTGGATGTTACCTAACGGATGCAACTGAGCCGGTTTGTTACCTCGTATGTTCACCTCTTTCTTCAGAGAAGCGTAATGAGTCATTTCGAAATTGCAAGCATAAGCGGTTTCTGTTACGATGTTACGTTCGAAGTTCATGGTATTGAATTACGCAAATAAATCTTCGTGAAATCATGCAACGAGTTCGTCGTTCGCTTTATCGCTCAGTTGGTAGTTATCGAAAAGACACGATTAATATAATAGTATGAGAGTAAATTGTCATAGTAGTAACTTTCCATTTACACTCAAGTAATCTGAGTCACTCAGTTATGTGAGTATTTTATACTCAGAATACTCAGACAAGACGTCAATTGTTCAGTGATTAAAAGAAACTTACCTGCTTATTTTGGTGATAAAGCTATCGCATATCAATACATTCATAATCTCACTTTTAATGTGAGTCTATTAGACTCACTAAAGCACACGGTCTCAATTGTGAGTAAAAACTCAGTTGAATCTCACTTGCCGTCAGCATCAAAAGGAACGTGCATTCAACTGAGTTATGACGTCACAAGTGAGAATTATCCGAGTTTTGATGTAAATGGAAAGCGACTAGTATTTCAGTAAAAATATTATATGCATCAAAACAACAACATTTTTATACTAGTTTTTTTATACTAGTGTTTATACTATTTTTTAAAATAATTTTTAAACTTTGCTCTGCAAGTATTGTCCTATGTCACCGCGCGATGTCTCGCGCGCTACAGTCCTAAATTATATCTAGACTTAAGAAGAGTTGATATCTCTACGTTTCACAAAGAAGTCCTTTAGAAAAACAAGTTGGCTTTTACGCCAAATAAGATATTCTGTACCGGTGTGAAGCTAATACGGTATGGCACATATACTGTATCATGCGAGAAAATTGTATTATAGGATCAAACGTGGTGCAAAATGCATAGCGTCTTCTCGGTACAACGAATATTTTTGATTTGTACGAGATATCCGTTGAAAATGTAGCCGCGATGTGCAGCAAATATGCGACGCGAGTATGGACGAAATCTCAAAAACTCGGTATCGTGAATCCGCATCATCATCATCAGCGAAAAATAGGATATTTACAAGTCTAGTAGAGTGTCGCAACTTCGGAGGATCGCTAAATTCGCTGTAGCACAAATGTAGAAAGGCAGACATAAAAGTTATGAAACGCAAGAGTTGCAGGACTTGTTTTTGTGAATAAAGTCAAAATATTCTACACGAGGCTGTGTGAAAGATACCGCGATACATAACTCGAAATTAACCTTAAATGTCTTAAATACCGAGCACAGTCACAGGAATTTCCGGTTTAATCACGGTGTAAATTATGTAATAATAGCATCTCCCATTTGCAGATATAATTTATTTACTAATTAATTAAACGACTCGAGAATCGGGTGATCCTCTATTATGTAAATTACAGTCAGCTTAGAAATGCTTTAAATTAGCATACGTTACGCAATATGATTTTATCCAGTTCTGCGGTATATGTACCGATTAGGATGTTGCGCCTTTTATGAAAATTCGATTGCTTTTTGAGAAACGCTGCTTATGCAGCGATGGAAGTTGGCGTGTGTCGAAACGATGATCTTTTACTTTCGCCAAGTATATCGGCGCACGCCGGGCTATCAGCCAAAACTCGCTCGCCCATGTTTCGTGAACGTAATCACTATAGTTACTTAACGTCTCTCTCCCTTTTATCTTTATATATTGAGTTTCCCATGGAACGTAACGTGTCTCTTTCTTTTGCTGGTCCTTTTCTCTCGTTTTTCTCTTACGTAATGCGTAACTTATATCCATGGTAAAAATTTATGGATTCCATGGTTGACCTTCTCCTGCTAATAAAATTATTTACTGGGTACTTCCTTCCTAAATTCAATTTTCATGCCTCAAATAATAATAATACGTATAAATTACATTTAGCTACTTAGCCTTCGAAAATTTTAAGCATTTTTGTAAGTAGTATCTTGTAATATATCTTGTAATTAGAACATAGGCAATATCATTTTATTTCGTGGTGGAAAGATAAATCTTGTTGCACGACCATTTTTAATACGCAGAATGATATTGTTCTCATCATATCCGGAAAGTCGTATTCTTTATTTTGATTGCGAGTTTATTGTAACTATTTTCGGACTTTATCGTTAGAATATCTACCGTATTTTGTTACGTGTAATCGCGGTATCGAGTGCAGCGCTCGCGGCTTTTGTACTGTTGCAGTTTAATCTCGTTACTTCGGACAATTCAGAAACCATTGGTTGCACCAGGCTCTTTTTTTGCAACCATGCGAGAGCGCCTGCCATTTGAAATCCATTTCATGTATATACATAGCCTATATGTATGTGTAGTCGTGTACTGAAATCAACACTTGCGATTCTGGCGAAAAAGAAGAACGCAATGAAGGCGCGTCTCCATTTTCCGATATAGCAAAAGCCATCTCTATATTCGTGATGTAAAATCGCGAAATATAGTAGTAACGAAAATGAAAAATATATCGCAAATATGAATAAACGTGAAATTGAAATCGTGAATACATGCAAATATATGCAAACAACAAATATATATATATCATGTTGACGTTTCACGAAAGTTTTATAAATGATTTCACATAAATGACTTAAATATAGAGTAAAAAATATGCAGAGATAGAATATTTCGAGATATGCCAAGATACTAATTGTGTGTCATTTCGCATCTCGTCGACCATAGCGATGTCATCTCGCTTGTCACGGGCCAACGTCTGCTCGTTCAGCTTCCTTCGGCAACTTCGGCCGACACGTCTCTCCCAGTTTCGCGAAATTATGCGCCGCGTGAACACCGAAGTGCTTCGTGTCGTCGCGTTGTCTGTTAGTGACGATTGCATGTCCGCGAAACGGCGGAGTCCGCCGGGATGCAGGACGGCTTGTAGCTAACCTCCCGTTTCGGTGACAATGTCGCGCGACACGAAGGCCAGTTGCACAGATTGCCAGGGACATGCTGAAGCAGCCGCCGTCCCGTTCGCGTCACCTTTCCCCGTCGACGCGATACGAAACGAGCTGAACGAACCGGAAAGATCGGTCCGGCCGGTGTCGAGTTTCGTTGCGACCACTTGCGCATCCGATACGGACGGTTGGTTTAGCAGACATTAATCTTAAACCTATTAGAATTTGATCTGAAAGCCATGTGCCAACATTACTTTAAAACTAAATAGTTAACACAGCAATGTGTCCCCATACTTAGTATTTTCCTTCTGTATTTGAGGAAATTAATATTTAAAACAATTTAGAAAATTAAACTTAGGTTAATTATCTCGAGTTCTTAAAAAAGATAATTGTATCATTCATTAGCATATGCTCCGTTGAATTCTAATTAAAGTTAGGAAGAAGAAACAAGTACTTTTTTATGTTTACTGAATTTTATGCATATTATATCTCCTATTACATTTCCCACAGGATTTTCATGGAATATTTAACTCCTTTAAACGGTTATTAGTTTATTTGTTATCCTCTCTTTTTAACAAAATTTTTTTTTTATATGTAGTGTTTTCAATTTTCTTGTTTATTTTCAATTTAAATATTTTTACGTTTAACGTAAAAACCGATATTTTTAATAATTTTGCTGTGTTGAAATTGCCCCATTTTATACAGAGGGAGATTATGAAACGTCTAGCGAAGGCATGGTCCTTTCGAAACGGAGCGGCAACAGAATTCACGGAGCAGAATTCAAAGCGAAAGAATCGCTTTGCGCTTACGTCAAGGAGAAAAGCGCTTCCTTAGGCAAACGCGCCTCGTTCGATGGGAACGTATCTGCGATAAAGAGAGAAGTTATTTCCGATCCGCCGCACGAACTTATGGAAAACAGGTTAACCCAGAAAATCACATATGTTCGTGATCTTATTTTGATGTCTGAGAATTTGGCACAGTCGAAATCCCTACCGATCCTGAAGAGCGAGATCCCGAGCGGTGTTTCCACGGATTTTACAGCTGATGTCGCGCTAATGTCCGCGTCATCATCCGCGCGTAAACGGAAAATGAATATGATTATCAAGAGGATGGAGCCGCTTATCTCTCCTTATCCTTCGACGGTCTCGTTAACGACTGGCGCGACGACAAATTTTCATGGTCGGCGATATGAGACGAGACGACTCGCGTCGAGAACGATGCTGCCGATACTTTGCGTACGTTTGTGGACGTTTACAACGAATAAAGTATAGCTTTATCTTTTTTGCAATGGAATTTACAGAAAACTATAAGTAGCCACGTAAAGATTTATTTAACAACTTGCATAATCTTTCATTTTTGTCGTTTGGAAATATTTTATGATTCGCGTAGGGTCTAGATTAGCTCTATTACGATAAATAAGATATAAAGAGTTGTAGAGGAGAGGGATAAATCGATCGTCCTTCCCACGATTACGATAGGCTTCATTCTCTATAGGATACGACGGTGATTAATGACGGAAGGTCAGAAGAGCTCGCGGCGGAAGTGACGCTTCACGAAACGAAAAATAACCGTCGTACAATGAATTGGGATCCACGACGAGACGCAATTCCGACATTCGTCAATGACGAGGGTGCTGCCAATGTGACAAACGACAACGATCTCGTTGACGTCGCTAGAAATCCATACTCCTCCATCAAGTCGATCTACTTCCCGCCAAATTTTTCCGAACCTCTCGCCTCATCGTGCGACCTCAGTAAATCGAAGATACACCAACGAGTGTCCACCGACGTAGAGACGCTGCGGAAAATAGATCAGGAATTGGGTCCGCTTCGGTACCAATACAGCGAGATCATCGGGAAGGCTCGGGCATTTGGTCTCAGCAGTACGGGCTTCAACCTTGACATCTCCCGTCGTTTGAATCAGCCAGACACATTCGTCCAATCCGCGCTGTCGCCGAGCGTGTCGGATTATTTTTCTGATCACGGCCAGATTTACCTGCGACGAGCCACGATCAGTGCCGGCATCGCGAATCGATCCGCTCTCGTCGATAAGACCTCGCCGCCTTCGACTTTCTCCGTAGTCGGTAAACCAACTCCAAGAGGCTCTTGTACCAGTTGGTTAAACGAGAACGGCTCGAACCGTCGGCAGGAGGCGTTAAGTTCCACCATTCGCGATTCCTCTCACATACTCGAGAACTTGGATGGTCCTCGGTCTTCTAGTCGGGTCAGAAATAGCGTATCTTACTTCCCGACTGCCAATAGCCATATGTTTCAGGGAGAAAATGTTCTAAATGACCGCTCTCGTAACGAATGCGTTTCCAATAGCAATTTTCAACCCTATCACAAGTCTAAAGCTGTAATAGAGAGAGCTACCTCTGCGTGGGACGGTTGGCTCGCTCGTGGTCAATACAAATTGGTCAATACAAATCCTTCAAATATTTTTAGGAGAACGGAGTACAATTCGCATCGGTATCTCAACCGGACTGCGGAAGATTCGCGGACATCTACCAACAATTCTTTTGAAATTCGAAGACGGAAGTCTTCGGTGTCTATAGTGGAAGTGATCGATAACAATTGGTCCACTGTGGATGAAAGAACAGCGAATAAACGGTCGAACGAGCATTCCGAGATTCCCTCGGGCAATCAAAATTCGATGGCCGTTGAAACGGGATTCGCCAGTCCCGGTAGCCATTATCACGAAAGCATCCTGCCCGAAACCGAACGTCTCGCCAAGGACGATCGAATTTCCTCATCATTCGTATTAAAATCGATCGATCCTGGGATAGATCCCGATCGTGAGATACTACGGGCAGTATCTGCGTCAGCTTGCGCTCCTCAGATTCGTGTCGTCAGCGTGAATACGGAATTTCGCACCACCGTCGAAAAGCGTTATACCAACAGGGCCATTAGTCCTATTCAGCATCCACGTTTGACGACCGCTTCGTCGACAATGACGTCTCCGAGTAACATCTTACTCGCCGCTAAGGTGTCCAGCATTTTCGTGCAACAAGTACGCGCCGATTCTTCGAGAGAAGTGGCGAAGATCGAGTCTCTCGCGAAAATATGCTCCATCGATGACAATAAACAAGATGCACTTGCGAATGCAGCGAGCAAGCGCGATTTTTGTGTTCAGAAAGTCGACTCTCGGCCGGCCGCAGAAAATCTGTCGAGACTTTCCGAATTCAAGAGGGATCAAACAGACTTGACAACAGAATTAAAAAAAACGCGATATCTCCGTTTACCAAGGACAAAGGAGAAGATCACTATCGTTCCTATCGTTCTCACAGATGGAATATCGGAATCGCCGAGAACTGCAGACGTGGATTTTGCGATTCCAAGGTACGCTGTTAAACCGGCACCACAATTGAGCTATCAGATCGCATCGTTTGATGCGAGGAAATTTCATGGGACGTCATCATCATTGAATAGAGATAATGCAGGATATCGAAGAGACATCGCGGATCCCGTGCGTTTAACCGATCAGTTTACGGGCGAAAAGCGCTGGAGAGCTGGCAGGACTTCCGTTTCCCGCGTCAATCGTCACGTGTACGCGCGGGAAGAAGATTATCTTCCTCCGACGACGACGAGGATCGCAGGAAACCCAAGGCGACCGATTCGAATTACGACTTCGAATGCGGGAGCCGTCAGAAAGGCGCGAGAATATCGCGATTCCGGCAGGCAGAGGGTCGCGAAAGCGATACCCGGTATGAGAAGCTCGCCGGAAGATTTCCTTTGTGAAACGTGACTCCGTGACCCGTGCGGCGCACGAGTGCGCTTAAACGTGCGTTTCGAGAAAGCGGCACTTTAGCGAAGACGCGATAAGCTCATCTCCAGAATTTCTCGAAGCCGAAGCTCTTCAAGCGAAGCAAGTTCTCGCGGGAGTTAAGTACTTTCGAGAGAAACGACGAAAGTTTAAATTTGACTCGGGCAACGAACTGCTCATAGGACAGAATTTCCGCGAATTCCAGAATTTATATGTATGTATATGATCGCCGTATGAGAGTTCATGAGAAGTTGGACATCGTGTGCAAGTTGGACACATCGTAACATCAAGAAAGATACGATCTGCGATGGAAAATACAAGAATACAAAATCAAGGATATCTACATATTTATTTTTTTTTCTGAATTTTATACTATTGCAGACTGAAATCTGTCGCAAATAACGAGAAAAGAAGACCGTGAAACGGGAAACAGGCTACGAAATCATCGTTGTCGAAGAAACATACAGAGGCTTACTAAATATAAAAGGATCGAGATCGGTCAATTTCCTGTGTCTTAGAAACAAACGAGAAGTCGCTGAAAAAAGGATCAACGGGGATGAGACAAAGTTTGTCGCAGAATTTTTCGCTTGCGGACGGTAGACGCTTTCTGTATGCATATCGGATAGTCTCTTGATCTTCCACGTGCTCGTTTTAAAGTGTAAGACGCGCTGTACATATTGCTGTAACAAATTCAAGCAGCGAACGATTAGCAAATATTAGCGGTAAACTTACACATTTTAATAGTTGCGACATGTAGTTCCTATCGAGAACGATCGTATTATTCTGAAAGGTTTTGTTGAAGCATAAATATTTGATAAAAATTTTTTGCGAAATATATAGAATCAGGAAAAGCGATATCGTTAAAGCTTCTTTGAAAATGTTTCCTTATTGAGCGATGTTTAACTGATATTCTCGCTTACTCAAGTGCAAGCCGTGAGATGATTGTGGCACAATATTTTCGTACTAATCGTACGTAAATATACGTTTTATCCTCAAGTCTTTATGCGCGGTTTGGCGCTAAAACGGATTTGGTTATCTCCGCGGTGTCAGTGACGCGCGGCTAAGTGTGTGATAAGTGATGACAGAACGTCGCGAACGAAATCGCTGCGGCGTGCAATTTGTGCTCTGGGAACCGGTTTTTTGTGCCTGCATGCGATGTTCTCTCCAAGCACATTTTTTTTACTACGATGTTAAACCGTTATTACTGATAAATAATATCTGATAGTCTTCACACACACGATTCACTATGCTCACGTTCGTCAATTTCGAGGATGAGACCGGCTAATGATTAAATGAACCGTTAACGAATAATCTTTTCGGTCTTTATTAATATATTGAGTAACATAATTTTATATTTCTGCCTTGTTTGAATTTCCTAATTAATAGAAAGTTGTAACCAGTTTAAGATGCATCTCTCGACATATTTGAGGAAGGAGAATGTTTTCAAGCGGCGTTCGTCAGTAATTAACGAAAATACGCGAACTACGAAGCTGCTTTTGCAAATTATGTTGCAAATTCTGGGATACTTCTGCATCTCACCGCTCCTCCGCCTCGTTTCCCTTACATATCCTTTTTCTTTCGTTTCTGCACTCGGTCCAGCCGCCTATTTATCTCGCTCAGCGTGAAGCCACGATTGCGTTTCATATTTTCACTCTTGACATCGAAGGAATTTCTTTCCTTATTACTCAAGCGTTTCACCGATGAACGATACGCGTCTGCTGTTTACCTCACGTTTTGTACGATAAAAGCTATACATCCCGGGAGTCTCAATTTTTTATCGAATTGCACAACGGAGGTTATCAATAATTGTATTTTTGATCTGTTTTTATATATATTTTTATTGCAATGTTTGTCGCTATACACTCTGTGAAAGGATACATTTAAAAAAATGTGTCGTGTTTTCTCATTTTCATCGTCATTCCATAACGCATTAATTACAATCGGATAATATTAGTAATTTGATAAAACAAATTTCACAAATAATGCATCGCTATCGCCATATTATTCGACATTGTCCATTTCGCGTCCCATAAACACTAAACTCAATTTGCCAATATTAATATCGGTTATTTTCATCATCGTACCGTTTCGTTATTCTTAATAGCTCTTGCTGCGATACGCAGTGAAACAATTGTAAATGTGTCATGACGTTGCACGAGGATACTCTCGTACTGTCTCTGCAACACATTTTTATAGTATTTATTTTGTCGCTTGTACTGTCACTTAAAATCACGAGACAAGTGTTATTTTAACGGATCATTGAACCTAGATGCTATGACGTCCAACTGACGCGATATCTTGATGCACGCACGTTTTTACGATAATTTACGGCAATAAACGCGTCGTTGGCGGTCTTCCAAATAGTCTGCCCTCGAGCACATGGTTCAACGAGATGCCAAAAGGTTACTGCAGCCAACGTTTTCCCATCTGCTACCTTTTGCATTAATACAACTGCGAATTCAATATGTTTCGCGGTCGGTTTGATTACATCGATTGAGTACAAACGTAACTCAATTGATTTTTCCTCTCTTTTGCAAAAAAACTGACTAAAATGAATTTAAAAGTTTCCCTTATAAATCATCTTTTATAGATGATGAAAAACGATTTATAATTTTCTTTTTTAGAGAGAAATTACTAGTCTCTCTGAAAGTATAATTATGTTTATTTTATTTAATTTTATTATGATTCTCTTCAGGAATATTTAATATTACTGATTTGATTGTGGTATATACTTGTACATCCTCTCTACACTTTTATTATGTACGGCAAAATATCATGATTTTCTTACGTTGGAGAATTTATGCCTGCAAACGTCAAGGATCCAACACCGATATTTACATCCAAATATTCGCGCTTTAGGTACTAACCAAAACGCGCCGTCAAAGAAGTATGAAACTCTCTTCGCGGAAATGTCCATCTCATGCATAACCTTCTCTGACTACTCATCTCGACACCATCAAGTGCAATTTGCGATGTCGCCAGACAAACATTAAATTTAAAAAAATTTAGTTTGTAATGTATATGGGATAATTCGAATGCTTTTAAAAATAATTCTAAACTCATGCAAATAATGATATATTAAAAAACTTTCCTAAGCTGCACTTTATTATAGATATTGTTGAAATCAACATTATCATCTTTTATAATGTATAGAATTAAGTAATTAATATAATTAACAAGAGAGTAAAGTTTGTTCTTCCTGTTGAAACTAACAGACCTAAATTAAGGGGAAAAATAAACGATTACTAATTTTTTTTCTGATCATGCAATAATTTGTTCGTTATTCCATTTAAGTTGTGAAGTTTCGACAGAAATCGAAGTGGTTAGAGATTATGCGAAAAGTAGGCTAATTTTTCACCATACGTAAACTAACAAAGTTCCCTACGAATCTGTCGGCGAAACTTTCCCATCGAAGCGATTTGGTCATAAAAATCCCGTGATTTCTCATTCATCTTCCAGGTACTCATAAGGACATTGAATGGCTGAAAGTTTTGTTCTTACGTAAGAAAGTTTAGAAAAGAGAGCATATATATATATATATATATATATATATATATAAGATTTAGCATTTATTTTCTATATCATCATAAATAACATTTTCCGAATTATTAACGATGATAATTTATCATTAGTTGAATATCTGGAAAACGAAAATATAAATAAGGATTTTATGTGGGCAACAAAAGCGTCTATCTCTATTAATTTAGAAGCATTTAGTTAACTTTTAGATTTTAGAATGTCAATAGATTAATAAATCTCTCACTTCGATAAAAGAAAAACGAAGTGTTTTTTATCGTTTTGTCAAAAATTTTATGAAATATTTTTTTATTTTTCCAACTAGAGTATTTTGTTTAGCACGATTTTTATGACAATTGCATCGTTCCAAAAGAAATATACTACATGTCATTGAAAACACGTTTGATTGTACTTTGCGTTTGTGTCATAATGTGCATTTGCTTCATGTTACATTCCCAAGATTTCTTGACAGCTTTAAAAGCGCGACATGTCGATATTGTAATATTCTCGGGCTTCTGAACAGGAGTTAGACATGCTGGTGACATAAATGGTGAAATGCGAGTGACGTTAGATTCAATAAGAATTACGCTGATATCTTGTCGGTATGTCGTATATCTTTCAACGACTTTCGGCTAACATCGTAGGTTGTATTGCGTGTTTACAGGATTCAGAAAACGCTCTGCTGCACTGTTGGCAGCAGCTGGTTAAAGTTTGGCCGATGAGAATTTTCGCCCCTAATTTTATTTCAGGGTTAAATATTTCCTTGAAATAGGCGCGAGTAATGTGGACGCATACGCATTCGTTTCGGCGTTTGTCGAGTTGGTTGTCAGTTCGTTTCGGAGATCGTTATACTCGGTATTTACGGAACTCCAAAGCGACAGAACTAGTGCGTCGCCAGGAAAAGCGGATTATTTCAAATCGTTCGGAATATTTCGAATACTCTCGTCGCGTGCGTCAATTTTAGTCTCTTAGAAGCGTCCTCCACCGACGATCCTAAAATATCTCCTCGCGACCGCAGTTAAATAACTGCTTAATTTTACATATACTAAATGCTGCTCATAATCGCGCTGACAAATATCAACCGCTCCTCGCATTCCGAGCTCAGGTTCAGAGTCTCCTCTTTAATTCGCGACTGATCGGATGTAAAGGATAAAGTTTGATCCGCATCGTTGCATCGGTTAATAAACGCGCAGTGTTTTAAGTGCTTCCATTTAAATTCAATGGAAACCATTCAATTACAGACGGATCCTCTGCTCTATCTATCGAGCGGGCAAATTTTCCGCTCGTTAAAAAAGAAAATGAACAAGTTAACTATATTCTTTATCGACCAAAACTCACGAGTCGGCACATTGTGCTTTCCCATTACCAGGTTTTATTCCTGAATCGAATACGCATATAATTGATATGAGAATAGGTTAATCAAATAAAAATTTTCTCAAGACAGGGAGATTGATGTTGCGTCAGACAAATATTAAATTTGTTTAAATTCAGTTTACGATACGCGTTTAATAATAATGTTGGACAATTCGAATACATTTAAAACAATTCTAAACATTTAAAACAATTCTAATACATTTAACAATTCGAATACATTTAAAACAATTCTAAACTCATGAAAATTATTGCTTTTACTTTTCGTCATAATAGTTAGAAAGAATTTGGGAATGATGGAATGCAGAGCGGAGCCACCGCGCATATTCGTCTCTGGCGTGTTTAACGGGATCTTGGTTCTCTCTTAATCCACATAAACCGAGCAGCGGTATGCAACTGTATATGTGGGAGTGCAATGTCTGAGAGAACAGCGAACGATACGTGGCGCTCCAATGAAAGGTCGGAGCAATTATTCCTGCTTAATGCCGCTATAATTTATGAAACTTGTAGACTGATTAAAGTCGTTACGTAATATTCGCAATTTCGGCCAAAATCTATGACGAGGGATAAAATTTAAATTACGGAATCTCGTGGGTGGGGCCGTTCGCGCATCCCAGAAACGCTTATTATAATGCAAACGTAGGCTATCGCTTCCCTCCATCTTACCTAATTATTAGGCACGACCACGGCACTCGAAAGAATAATCCTTGATAATTGGCTCAATTAATGTTAGTCGGGCTTTTAGTTGGCGGTGTCTATTTAAAAGTCCGATCAACTTTTCTCACAGTTCTCCGCGCAAGGTCGCCGACGTCTTCGTTGGGAATTCAAAGCTGTCGTCGGTCTCGTTAAAACAACCGTCTCCCTAAGTGCTTTGTGCGAAAGAAGTTTAAGCACACGATAGAAATTTATAGTTCAGGAAAGTTTAGAATTATATAACAAAAATTGAATTATTATTAAACTAACAGTTTTGTTTCGATGAGTATTAAAGTTAAATGTTGTTATATTGGCTTAATCGGAATTCATCGATCAAGCCGATATTCCAGATACATAATGTTATATCTTTAGGCAAAACTGCGTCGTAAAACGTCGCGAGCAGTCAGTGAGTTTGACGAAGAGGAAGAAAAAAAATGTACGTGCCTCTTGGCACTGTCGTACGATTGATTAATGCACGATGTAAATATTAGTTCGGAATGATGTTTTAACGGGATTTCTCACGAAATAAATAATTAAAATCATCATTTTTATTCGGCCAGTGCAAAGTTCGACCGCGTGTTGATCGCGTGTGTGATTATTATTGTCAACGCATAGCGTAAGCGGATTAATATGTTCGCGCGACATAATCCGTCACGACACATTGAATTCTCCAGCGAATTAGTAGTATCGATTACTCACGTCTGTCGAGAATTTATGCGTTTCTAAGGTGCGTTAATGTCGTGTATTCGATGTAACGTGAACGATAATGGAGGTAACGTAAATCAGCGCACTAGATCTCCCGTGTACCTCGAAAATGGCTGTTTTTGGGTAAATTGATTAAATTCGCGTTTTTAGAAATTTCGCGAGCTGGAAGCGTCGACAGAATTCATCCAAGAAAGGATTAAAGAAAATTGAACTACATTAACAGATTGAACTTTGTTGAGAAATCCTCTTTCGGAAACACGCCCAAAACAGCATTTGCGGCAATGTTACTTCGACACATTTAAAGGTGAAGTCACGTATTCGCGCTTGCTTATGAAGAGCGGCCGTTTTGGAGAAACTTCTTTAAACACCGAAGTCGCATTACTTTGCCCCTTCGGAAAAATGTCGGATAATTTCGAGTAACGTGTCAAACTTCAAGTTTAACCGGGTAGGCCCTTAAGATCTGACTAGAGACCCAGAGAGCATGACAAAAACGGGAAAAGTATCTCTGTAACATAAATCAAGTATGAGAGGAAGAGAGAAAGGGAGAGGATTAGAAAGATAGTCGTAAATTATTAGATTGCGCTACAACTGTTCTCGCATATTTTTTATCTGCCTCCACGTGACTAATTGCAAACACTTTGATTTATAAAATTTTTATTTATTACTTACCTACACTATAAAGTAGGTAGGTAATAAATAACAACGTCGATGCAAAATTTGGAATTGTTTCGTGCTAGAACGCACACTTCTCCATTACACATTCCTCCGTTTACCGATCGCGCAAGTTTAAACGCACCTTAAGCACTTGCCAGATGTTATAACCGCGCTTGGTGCGTACGCGTACAAGCGCCTGACATCATATGACAAATTATTCCGTCTCCGCATCGGTGTCGTAACTTGACTCCGGGATTATTACCGGACAAGCGCTAGTACGTTGTAGCTTCTCCGCGAAGTGAAACCGCGGGTAACAAAACAGGCCGGCCGCGGATGCGCGAATCTGAATGCATAAATAATGTTTTATCATGAATCACGAGAGGAGACTTAATCGTATTTCCATAACATAAACACCAGGTACGAATATTAAATATCGCATTATTTTAACGCATTTTAACGCACCTTTGTATTGCACGGTTGTGTTAATCTAAAAAAAAAGAATGTTGCGCTGTGGCATTAATAATTAGACGATAATTAGATAATTGGAAAAAGTTGATCGTGTTCTTATTCGACGAATATATGAGTTGCCACCTACAGATCAATTGTTGTTCGATCTGATTGAGTGAGTTATGCAATTGATTATATCCATGTGTGCTTTGATCGTTAAAATAAAGCCGCGATTGCTCGATACGGACACAGAATCGAATCAATAAAATTCGATTAATGATGCTGCGTTGTAGAAACGTATTAAGCGGGGATTGCGTGACAAGACTTTGAAATCGCTACGCACCATGCGTGAGGCGACACACTCGAAGGTGCGTAATATCGAATTTATTATCACAGATTGTATCTACGCATAATTCTAATTACAATAGCATGGGAATGTTGATCCTCTTTTTCCATTTCGCAAGTTGAAATTTTCGAGATATTAAATAGATAATTGATCAATTAGTCTGCATGTTTCATACGTACGTTCGTATAGGTACCCTATACGTAGCGATATTAAAATTTAAGAATGCGAGATACTTTTATCTCGACGGATATTTAGACTATTTAGCATTTATTTTTGATATCACTGTTTAATATGCAAATGTATTTGCAATTTATTTTGTATAATTATACTATGCGAACGAGATAAATAATTATAGGTGAGATTTTTCTTGTGTGAGCGAATGTGAGATATAATAGAATTAGTTGCGGCCACGTGAGAGACGTAATTTGTATTCTTACGCAATGCAACTCGTGGCGTTAATTAGCACGTCGTGTAACGTGCGCTTATTCGTTGTAACGAATAACAACGTTACGGAGTAACGTGCTAAAGTACTTTGTTGCACTGACGTTACAATGCCGTGCAATTTGACAGGCTTCAGCATCGACATGATGGATTTAAACTCTCCGCAAGTGAATTCCTGTGTATTCCGAAATCGATATTAAGGTTTCTGTTATTTTAATAATCGGGAGAAAAACGAGTTTCCTCTGGGAGCACACTTGGCGTCCTCCAAACGAGTCCCTAGCGGGCGATTTTCCGCTGAATTAGGCAGGAAAAGAAATTTTTTCCATTTCTTTGAACTTCTTGAAGCTCTCGAGACGCGCTTCCATAACACTATTTTATATGACGAAAATACTGTTTTTACTTCAAAGGAGTCGGACAATTGAAATTCTTAGCACCGATTTTTATTTCGGAGTACAGCAATTATTTTACATCTGTTTAGTTTTGAAAATAATAATTAGAATGGTTTAATATTTAGATATAAATCTGATTGTATAAATCTAATAGATAAAATTATTTTCAATTTATATAATAATTTAGAACAGTTATTATGTAGGTATTATATACACATCTATATATTAATATTTATCATAGTTTTATTTAAATGCTTAATTTTTTGTACATTCTATATTTCAACTATCTTCGTAAATTTTTTATCTTGTAACCTTGTATGTGTATTTTTATTTCAAAAATTTCTTTTAATTTTATTACGACGGTGTCACTGACGGTTACAACGAACGCTTAGTAATCTGGGAACATTCATCGATACAGGTGCACGATACATTTGGATTTAGCTCGAACATGTAAATATGAAAAGTACCGATAAGTCACACTTGTGCCTGATACGGGAGGCAGCGAATTTTTGTCAACACGTTTATGAAAATCGATCGAGAAACATCTTTGTGTTATCGCAGGCCTAAAGGCTCATGTTCACATTGACATATATAAAATATATGGAATTTAAAAGGATTATGTGATTTTATAGGATTTCGTGAAACCGGTCAATTTGAAAAGTCTCTTTTAAGCAAGACTAGATTTTATGTCTTACTTTTATTAAATCAGCGAGCAGATATGACGAGATCAAAATGATGTACATTATTATAATCGCTCTCTCGTATCAACACTATTATTATTACTGTTTTAATCATCTAGCATCTTATCTGTTAATACGGTTCTTATTTGAAAGCAGAATTGTTTGATCGCATTCTTTATATGCTGTATGAAACATTACGTCAGTTATCTAACTCCGAAATACTTGCTTTTGTTCTTTTTTATATAACCATGATTCAAAGTCTCGAACAAAATCGGATTGAAGCCAATTCCTAAAGTCAAACAAAGTTAAATATTACATAGATACCTATGTTAAATCTTTCTTTTATTTTGGATTATCGATGTTCCGATATTCAAAGGTCTGGTTTCGTTATCAGCATTTTGATTGATAAAGAGAACCATTCGTCTCTTAAACGCAGAGGATATTTCTATTTCATACCGACACGTTTCTAACGTTTACTTCGGACTTACAAAGAGATGAAATATTACGAGCCACACTTTCCGCGGGATACTCGAAATACGCCTCGTAATTTAAAGATTAAGGATTTATTTGTCCGACATGATTACGCGATATCAAAGGAAACTTCTCCAGTTCCACCCTAACATATCCTGAAACTCCTTGAGCTTCTGCAGCAAAGTTTATGATTTACGTGTCCATTTCATAAAAGCAGCCTCTGAATAGACACGTAGGTGTATAATGTAATGTAGGATTTTATTCAACAGCAGACGCGTTATTCCTTATCCATGATTCTTTGGCAAGCGTGATCATCAGGTACCGAGAGTGGATCTATCGAAAGATTTTCTTTTTTTCAACAAGCTCCGATCGTTTATCTTAATGCGGTGATTGAGGAAAAAAGAGCCACTGTTTCGTGATACGTTGCCGGAGGTGTATATCGCGCTATCACCGACCTCGAGAACTACATGAGGCTTATCGGTGGACAGTAATCGTAAAAGTCTGCACCGTAAAGCGACATTCGTTGGGCCTCGATCGCGAGCGCCTCCGTTATCATATTTTGCAATCCGGGCTGACGTCGCTTTTGAAACTCTAACTAACGAGCTCGCCGCGCGTGGATAACGAGCTGTATTATGTATTAGATCACCCGCAACTCCCGCAAGAGACTGCCGCTGTTTTTCTTTCTTCTCTCTTCTTGCCTCGCCCGCGCCCGGAAGAACGAGTTGCGCAATTATCGGAAAGTTAGTGCAGCTGACGATGTGCTCGCGCCGCAAACTTCGTGCATACATCCATTACCTCAGAATCGAGTTCCAAAAACGCCTGAGTCGGCCTGACTACGCCGAAGCTCGTTCCGCATCTCGACCGCGCAACAATTGAGCATCTCACGTCGAATGGGGGTGATTTATCGAGATTGTCGCAGAGGAACGGCCGGAGATACTGTCTAAGCTGTCAAATTTATTGAATGTGCCGGTTTAATAGAAAAAGCCAGCCTGAATACAATAACAGCAACATATATTCGTTTAATGTTAGATCTTGATACAAAAAATAATTATTTTTCTCATTATTATATAAAAATTGTCAAGCTTTAGTAAAAGTTTACTATTGTTGCGAAATCAATCGTTAATAATGAATTAAAAATTTACATTTCTTGAGCGTAATATACATAACTTAATAGCCCAGTCAAAATAGGAAAAATAAAAGAAATAATTCCAAAAGTACTGAAATTTGGTAGAGATGTTTGTTTAAGCTTACTAATAAACGTCCAAAAAGTCCCCATAGATTGAAGGTGAGCGTTCGCCGCCATCTTTAAAAATAGGCGCACTTTTTCGGTTTTTTGCATATATCTCGTTAAATATTGATTTTATCGAAAAAATAGTTATTATCAAAATGAAAGCTTATTAAATTCTCTACAAAAAAGGTCTTATGCAATTTTTTGATAACTATAATAGTTTTCGAGAAAATTGGCTGCGAATGTCACGTGAGCTCCAAATACTTCTTATTATTATATATATATTATATACAAGGTGGTAGTTAAGTACTATGTAAAAGATTATAAGGGGTGATTCCTCACATAAATTTAAGACGGAAACTTCATATGACCATATGTCCGAAACGGCTTAGTTTCAAAACTACAGGGTGTCAAAGTTGAAGGAAAAATTTCGTTTTTTCCAAAAATTTCGAAAACCACAGGTTATTTTGATGAAACTTTGTGTAACACGTGACATCCGCAGCCAATTTTCTCGAAAACTATTATAGTTATCAAAGAATTGCATAAGACCTTTTTTGTAGAGAATTTAATAAGCTTTTATTTTGATAATAACTATTTTTTTTTCGATAAATCAATATTTAACGAGATATATGCAAAAAACCAAAAAAGTGCACCTATTTTTCAAGATTGCAGCCTTCAATCTATGGGGACTTTTTGGACGTTTATTAGTAAGCCTAAACAAACATCTCTACCAAGTTTCAGGACTTTTGGAATTGTTTCTTTTATTTGCTCAAATTGGACCTATTTTGACTGTGTGTGAGATATTAGAAGATATGTTAAATACCACAAGTAACGAGGTCACGTATGAAAAACCTGCGAATATGTCCAAATATGATCAATTCGTTCATATATCATTTGGATAACGAGTTCGTCGAATGGATTACGAGTCAGATTGTATTATCGAACTTGAACGTACTTTGATGAAAAAGTTTTATCAACGCCTGCTGGGATTTAGCCAGAAGCAAGTTTGGTATTCCGTGAATCCTTCCAGGTGAATTGCTGCGCATCCGGGAAAATCCGAAGAAAAGTCTACCGAATAATACATCGAGATAGAACCATAATCGTGGCGTCTCTTCATGACGATTTCTTTCTACGTGCTGCAGAAGCGAAATATACCGTAATACGCTGCTTTAACTTTTATCTCTTGACGACTATGTGTGTATCTCCCTTTTTATAGAAACGATGATTTTCCTCTTCGACAGGAGAAATAACGGTTTATTAACGTTGTCGTTTAACGTCTGGCGCGGCTGTCAAAAAGTATCTCTCGATGCGAATTACCGCGTTATGAAATTTTACGTTACCACAGTCAGTTGGAAAACCCGAGAGAGAGACTGTTAGCTTACGGCACGTCTGACGAATCGTCGGATAGAGGTGGAGAGAGAGGTTTTCGCGGCGGAAGTTCACAACCCGCCCCCTCCGGGGTGGTGGTCCCCGGTGTCACGGTTCGGAATCCCTCACGCCCGAGAACAAATTTGAACCCGGACTCGAGCGAGAACGTCGACGTTCGTACGTTTCCGCTGCCATGCCGGCATGGCACACGGCGCGGCGCGGCGCGCGGCGCGCGGCGGGTCGGCCGCGACCGGACGCCCTCGTCGCTCTTGCGCTGTAGCTCGGGGTCGGGTAGGGCGCGGGTAGTTTCGCGTCCATCCTATATCCCTTCCTCCCTCGCTCGCCTGTGTCAGCCGCCGCCACCACCTTGCGCTCGGTTGTCGTCGACGGTCGCGCGTTGCCGCCACCGACGGAGGCGGCCGAAGTTAGCACGCGGCTCTTTGTACGAGTACACGCTCCGGGGTATGCTCGGGCTCCATTCATCGTCATACAGCCGTAGCGCGCACTGTCGCGTGCGTGCGAGCGTGGTGCGTGCACGCGTGCGTGCGTGCGTGCGTGCGTGCATGCGTGCGTGCATGAGTGCGTGCGTACGTGCGTCGCAAATCGGCTCGCGCGCGATTCCCGCCTCTGTCTGACTCGGTCTGTCTTTATCTCCATTCCCCTCTGTCTACCACTCTCCACCTCCGCCTCTCTGTGCTCGCTCTCTCTTTCTCTCTCTTAAATCTCTCTGTCTCTTTCTTTCTCTCTCTCTCTCTCTCTCTGTCTCTCCTGTTCTCCTTCTTGTTCCTACGTCAGTCGAACGCAAAGTCAGTCGCGTTTCGTGCCGGCTGGTGTGCGCGTCGCATCGCGCGGCTTGGCGCACCCGGGAGGCACCAGCCAACGCAGCACGGACAACACACGAGTGACGCGTTTAGACGCGCGCGAACGGGAGAGACGTTATCCTGATCGAAGGTTGTTTCGTGACGACGCGACGTGCGAGTGCATCGTCCGGAAACGACGCGACGGGCCCCGCGCTGGTCGCGCGATGCGCGTATCTGATCGCCGCGTCGCGACGCATCAACGTCGATGCCTCCTCGATCGGCGGTGCGGCGCGGTGGCGGTGTGACGACATGCGATCGTAGCCGTAGCCGTGGATGCGTGAGGCGCGCCTCGTAGCCGAAATTCCGACTCGCCGAGACAGCCGACCTTCGTGTCTCCATCTCCTTTGCTATCCTCCGGCGTGATTCGTTTCTCCGTGGTGATAAGCGGCATACAGCGGCGAGACGAGGATTCCTCGGGAGTCGTTATCGAGGACATCGACTGTTCACGGCTGACGACTCCGTCGCTTTTCGACTCCGAGTACATCGTGTGGCAAGCGCGCGTCACTCGCGTGTGCTATTTACGCGCGTGTCTTTTCGTCACAGCGGATCGCGCGCCTATAAGTACAAAGCGAGTGAGATCGCGCTGCAAAACAATTCGGTATAACCGCTGTTTTATGGCCGGATGTGAATTGCCTTAGAGTACATCGTTCCATATTACATTTTCTATCGTAATGGGTTTGCGCTAGGCCAAGTGATCCTCTCGCTCCGAAACGTTTCTCTCCAAGAGAATGAACTCTCTAAGCGAACGAGTAAGTACCGTGAAGGAGCGAGTCAAGTCGCCCTGTGGATGTTCGCCAGCAGTGATCCCTTCCTCGAGAGCGATTGACGATGCGATTAGGCATTCGAATATATTCTAATATTCAAGTGTTCCAAGTGTGTTTGTCGACGTTAGGAATATTATTCTAACGGCCTTTCAGCCTTGGCCTGAACGTTAGAACGTTACGACTGACACAACAAAATCATTAATTAACTAATTCTCATGTAGAGACAATTGATGTACTCTCATGTTCTTTCCAGACGAACAGTAATATGATAATTATTTAAATCCCTGGACTTGTATAAAGCAAACTTATACCAATTGTCAAGTCAGAGTATCTGATGGTCTCTGCAGGATTAATTTTGGCGAATTTCTCTTGCGAGAAATAAAATTAATTGTACAATAAACGCGTGTCTAAGTGCGCGATTTTAAAGAATGCTTTTAACGAAGCTGAGAAAGCTATATTTTGATAGTTATGTGATTTGCATAATCTTATTTAAATAATTCGAGAGAGACAAATGTTAACTCTATTCTCGTCACGTTTTCTCGTTGCTAATACACTTTTTCGGATTTTCCCTGACAATGGAAATTAGAATTGGTCATTCAATCCCATTAGCCGCAATTCTCTTTCTCAAAAACACGGATGACGAGACATTTCTCTCTACAGTGAACATGTATAAAATTTCTTTATTTTATATTTATACTGTCGTCAGACCCGCACACTCCATCGATCAACGTCGTTTTTACGAAAGCGCGGTTTTCGGGTGCAGATTCGGGTGACCAGGTTCGCTGCTGCGGTAGCGCCTGCATGCGAATAAAAAATCCAAACACGTAGCAAAAATAAAAAAAAAATCGAGTAAGTTCTGCACTTTCGAAATCAAATAAAGAGCGGCGTTTTATTACCTCTTTGCATGCCCGCGCGCGATTCCCGGGGAAGTTCCCCTCTTTGAAAAGTGAAAAATGGTGAGCTCTTTGCATTTTCAGTCGTTTATGACTGAGAAGTTGCAATATGTTCGGCTTTAAAATGGTCAAATAGTTTGAGATCGAGTCCGCGCCAAAGATCAAAGAATATCTCTCGTTGAAAGCCACCTACGCGCGGTGTGAGTCTGGGACACACTGTATAGAGCGCAATCGAACGTCCAGAAGAATTGCGATGGAATTGCAACATTGTGTAGTAACACCGCTGTGCAAGGTACCTATTCGTAACTTCGGGCGCGAGGACGCTTCGACTATAAATACATTTCAATTGATATAGAAACGGATTGATCTTTGTAATTATCCTCGTGTAATTATCTCGAGCAATTGGCTCGCTGAAGAGAGGTTCCTCTGCGCTGTGCAATCGGGAGCAATTAGGAGAAAATTTAACGGAGCTGTCGAGTAACAGCTTCGCCCGCGATGACAGTCGCGCGATGGGCGCGTTCCGGATGAGAAAAAAAAAAGAAAGGATGGTTACAAATCCGATTTATTCGGACACAAATGTGACTAGTGTGCCGCGTGATGGGGGGTAATGCGCGTCTCTTCGACTACGCGGCTATTTGTCTTCGTTGAGCGGTCTGCTTCTGCTTTCCGCGTACAACAATGTGTCGGCAAACGTGTCAACCGACGAAAGCGACAACCATTTCGCGTTACCGCATTTTCCACGAGAAAAAGAGGAAATCTCTTCTCCGGAGGAGTTGAGCGAAACAAATATTTACGTCGTTCCGCGCGCGAAGGATCGTGATCTCTTTGCACACGGAGACTGTGTTGTAAAATTCTGTTTTTCGGTGGGGAATTGGTCGGGTATTAACGTAAATGTTGCACATAACGCGGTGCAATATTTATGTCAACTTGAATATACGATATAGCTTTACTAGGTCGTTATTGGTAAAATTGCACAGTATTTACAAATTGAAAATCAATTTATTGCTACATTAAGTACATCTTATTATCGTTTATAGCTCTCTTTCCCTCCTCTCTCTCTCTCTCTCTCTCTCTCTCTCTCTCTCTTTCTCTCTTTCTATAAGACAATTTATATGAGCTATCTTTATTATATCATGAAAAATATACTACCTTTTATCTTCACTAAAGGTACTTATTCTCTGAAAGAAGCACTGTTATGGTTGGACGTATACCGAACTTATCGTGCGAAAGTTTGGACGTATTATATAATGACTATGCGCGGATATTATCGTTAACTCGAACCCACAACTTTGATATTATTTCTATTTTCGTTGGAGCTTGTTCGTTGCTCTCCCTTATGGCTCCCTCTCCAATAACCGAGGTTACTTCAAGAAAAAAAGTGTCATTGAATTAATTTCTTCCTGCGGAACGCGGATTATCCCTCTGTTCAATTTAATAAATTTTGATTCAGTCTTTTTCGTTTGCGTATGCCTTAAGCTATTCTTCGCACATCCAGTCTATTCTTTGCGCGCTCAGAACTTTCTTCCTGACTTATGTAGGCGTTAGATGTATTAGGGGCATTGTGTAGAGTGACGACGCGCGCGCAAAAAAGTTTACGAAACTTATGCTATCTACCAATCACCACACATAAGAATATCGGGGATTCTGTGTCACAACGGGGCAAGTAATTTGCGTGCCAATGGCAGTGGCAATAATCCAGTTTCTTGACGGAAGAAAAAAGACGCTTCGGAAAGTTATAATTAGTCGTCATATGAAACGAGATAATCGTCACCTCGCAGTTCTTTTCCCGCTGTCACAATGGAATAAATGTGAAGATCGATGCAAGATTGACGAGATGGAAGAAAATTCTGTGTTGTAATTAACGTCGACTAATTTTGCAAGGGATCCTTTCTCGTATTTTGCTAAGAAAAACTTTTCGGAGCTGTCCAGCTGTTATAAAGTAGTATCTTGTGTATATTTCATTTTCGTCGTAAGCAGATGTTTGCCAGTGTAGGTACATACAGCGGAGTTCTGTGAATCTCTTCCTGTCGTTTCCTCTATTTTATCATTAAAGAAATTAAAAACTGCCTGAACAGCTTATTCTAATAATTACTGTTTTAATTCTAAATGCTTACAGTTATTAATATTAAATAAATTAAAAACCGATTTATATATGGCTCTTAATGAGAAAATATTTTGTATATGGCATATTTGAATTAATGAACCTTATTTGTGAATTATGCTCGTAGAACGAATTTATCGCAAAACTCGGTTTTTACTGTAGAGCGTGAAGCTAATTTAATTTTGCTATTAATTCACGCGTATATGGAATACGATTATAAACGAGGAGGAAAGGGATGGAAATGATCACAACTTTCCCACGAGTGAACAATCTGGAAACTTTGTATAATCGGATCACTGCTTGCATTTTGACGTACAATACGATTGTTACATAACCATATATTTAACAGAAAATTTACCTCTTCATGAAAAAATAAACAGTACAAGATACGGTTATTTTACATCAAAACGTTAAAGAATTTTTATCAAAGTTGGTAATATTCGAATCTCATTTTTAAAATCTAATCGAATCAAACTAATTTATAAATAAATGAGAAAGAGAGAAGATTAAAATTGTTTTACAAGTTTTTTATTGTATATCAGAGTATCGTTTGCGTTTGATTTTCAATATTGCATTAGCTGGTATTCGACTTTTCACCTTTTTGGTTATAAACATTAATTGCTATTTGGTAACAGCTACGCGCGCTAATAACGACTTCATAATAATTATACAGTTATAGGTATGCTATTGAGCGTTTGTGGTCCAGCTTTGAAATTCGATGAAGTTATGCTGCAGCGCGAGTTTGGTGGATTTGTTTCGTCACAAGATTGATATCGCGTGCCTTTCGAGAGAAACTGGATATATGCTTTGAAATGTGCACTCTACCTCGAATCTCCATGCCAAAGACTGGTAATGGTATATGCATCTTACATCAAGCTGTCGTGCGGTTATTTGCTAGTTATATGAATGTCCCCTTAGACAAACAAGATTTATTAAGGTTTACATTATCAAAATACATTTCCTTGATTTTCCTCAATCTTAATAATAATATATTTATGTTAGTTAAACTTTTTCTTTAAATTGATTGTTGTGGAAATACAAATTTTTAGGAGTAACGAAAGTACTTACCATTATTTAGCATTAAGTCTTTGTTTTTTGTGAAAATTATTGCAAGTAAAGTATAATGTTAACTATTGTGCACCTCGAAAACTGGCATAATCTTCTACGAGGAAGGTAATTAGTTTTCTCGACGATTCCGTGAGGTTTTTCCTTTCTTATGAAAAATTCCGCTTTTTCTATCAACAGAGAAACCATTATGACGCGGAAAAGTGACAGGGATTTTTCTCGTGAAGCACGGTCGATAAAGGCTGTACGTGATTCAAGTCCGTTTCCGAATTGCATGAAACCGAGAAAGCTCCGCGAGAGAGGACAAGAAGCGTTTCCATCTTGCTTTTAGTGATAAATTTGTCGATCAAACCAAACGATTGAGGTTCTGCATGTTAAGGGAAAACTAATCAAGAAAATATTCATTTTTTAATAATAATATGAAATGCATAATAACATGTCTTATTTATTTTTTAAAATTAATGTATATAACGTATAGCTTCTTAACATTTATTTCTTTAACAGTTTTAGTATTTCCTTATGCACATATTTTATAAAGATCTTAAAGAGTTGTGCAGCTTAGTACTGTTTAACATCAGTTACGAACCACTGTTTGTTTTGTGTCATTATTACATCGCGATCGGTTTGAAAATTCGTCAGATAAATCGAAAAGTTTCGAAGCTCTGCGATATCGTGTAACCGCTTGATCGATAGCTAAGTGCTTGTAGTGACATGCGGTTCACCGATACAACACACGGAATGACATATGACTCGTCGTGGACGTTGCGATTTACGAGTATGTAGTCGATTAAACGAATTCGCAACAACGTGTATGCGTTCTACATTTTGCATGTGTATGTTAGCGATGCATTATATAAATATCTGGCATAATTTGAAGGAAAGAGAGAGAGAGATAGAGAGAAAGGTACATCGTTACGCGTTTCCATAATTCCCACACACGGTGCACCTCCGTGTTCTCGTTGATGAAATGGACGAAGCGTCTGTTAGTACATTTTCGACAAATTCTGTATTTTAGCGCGAAACAAGGGAGTCGTGACAATTGCTTTTCTGTCAAAATGTATACCTTTTAATATGGTCAACCACGTTTTCACTCTTTAATGCATTGTTATCTCCCATTCCGCGGTACATCGGTGGTTTTTGCTCGGAAAGAACGTTTACTCTGAAATAATTCTCTAATATATTTTCCGTATTCACTTTAGTTTGCGTCGGTGTAGTAAAAGTAGTAAAAAATGTAATAAAAATTTACCACACCAATTTATTAGCAGTGTTATTGAAGAAATTAATATCACTAAAGTATCGCCTGGCAAATTAAACTCTAAAGATTCGATACACAGTCGATTTGATCGACCTGCTCATTCGATATATATCTATATGTATATTTTTTAATTTTATATAAAACTGTTATTTTATATTATATAGAAATTTATTTTCAATTTTCTTTATGAAAAATGGCTTGTAACAGCTCTGGTTTATGTAACTGCTTACTTACGAGTAACCGCAACACGCGTTTGCTCGTCAAAACATTGTATTATAATGAATCCTACAGTATTGAAATATTCATTACCTCTTATGGAAAATACGCAAGCAATTATGAATAATTGCGGGATGTAACTAGTATTTATACGGTTTTTTCTCGTTTACCTTGATAAAAACTATCATATATTTATATACATTACGGATGGTTAGATTAGATTTTCTTATGTGATAAATCCTTGCACACTTTTTAAATTGTCGCAAAACATCACGAGGATGGGAAGTAATGTGCATAAAATTACAGTTATTAAGTAACTGGAAATATCTCGGCGGTGATGGTTCTATAAACAATTTGATTTAATCACAGTAAGGAAGCGATCACTGCTTCTCGACAATTGGAATATAAATACTAGTCTAAGGTTTGATTCGTCATTATTCAGATTGCGACAGATTATATTAAAATACTACGTTATGCTTCTTGTTTACAGACACGTAGTTAAGTTTGACATGACAAAGTCTACATAACGTTTTGCAATGTTTTATGCAACATCTTCCTTTTTTAATCGAAGAGAATAACACGTAAAAGCAGATTTGCGAAGTATCGTAAATAGTTTTTATTAATTAACTTTGTTAACAATGATTTAAATGCAAGAGAAGATATTTTTATATCGCATACAGTTCGGTCCACATGCATGGACGGACGACGCATGTATTTTCGGTTAAACTGTTATTCCCTAGTTGACTTGCAATCAATCATGCTAATTTGCGCCAAAGTGGTGGACGCATTCGGGCGTGTTCGGCCTCAAATCCATTCCGTGCATCGAGTTTTGGGCGACATCAAAATTCTAAATTGATATGCGGCGTAGTTATCGCGGTTACTGGAAAACGAATCTCGCGGCATCCGAGGTAGTTCCCGTTCAAACAAACGCCGTTTTATCCGAACAACGAGTAAACGGTACAGTATAAACAGCGTAGTGGATTTTGTAAACTCTTTCGCATGGCGCACAGTGGATTCGTCCAAAAATTATTGGTTTCCATTACGAAATCAAATAATACCGACGAGAATTACGAAAGATGCGCCGATGCGCGTCACGTGTGCACTTGCATATTACACTTTCTCTATCGCGTTATTATTTTGCGGCTATTGGAATACCGGCGGCCGCTTACGCGCCCACGTATTTCGATCTTCAATTTTTTCGAGGGTAAAAAAAGATATGATCGATAAGCCCCGTAGGACGAGAATGTAAAGGCGCGGTTAGCACAGGCGTCGTTGGCACGCGGCGCAACACATAATCGCTTTGTCGTGCGGAAAAATTGGAACGGGGCGTCATGCTGCTGTAAACCCCTTTTTTTTTCCCTGCGGGACACCCCTTTTTTGCGTGTATAGTTTGCAGCGCGCCGCTCGGCGAGAAGTTCAATATCGATAAGATGGATTCTTTATATCACGATTATATACGATGTGATGGCGTCTTAATAAATCACTCGCCGCGCTTCGCTGTAGCAGAAAAATTGTTGTAATCCACAACGCGTATACCTCAACACGCTCGTCAATCTCGCGTCGCCTTCAGTCTTTCAACACAAGAGCAAAGATTTTTATCGTTAAAGGAAATGGTTTATTCGTTCGTACTTCGCATTATTCATTAATGTGAATGATTAAATGTCGTTTTAGCTTTCTCGTACTTTTGCAATTTTACTTCGTGCCGCATTTCATAATCTGTTTACCCGCTGCAGCAACTTTGGCGTGCTAACTGTCGTCCTCCTGCTTGCTTTCGATCTGGCTTTACGGCAGTTTCTCATCGTTGCTCGTGGAACGAGCTCGCAGGCAGATTAAAGATACACTCTCACGTTGCTCGGTACTTTTAAGCCAGTACCTGAGAGATAACCTGTCCAGAACTCGTTTCGTATTCGGTACAATCCTTTACGGAACATCGACCGAGCCCGTTCCATTATGCATTCTGTGCCATATCGTCGATCGCATCCGCGGTTGATAGCGTCTCACGAGACTCACGAGCTCTCTCGAAGAGAGATGAGATATCCATGCCGGCACATCAATCAAAGTCTCGAAATTTTGGAAAGCGCGGATTCGCGAAGATTTAGGTATATAGCTTGCTAAGCCGCGACAATTAATCCGTTAGATCCCCCGTGGAAAATCTATTTGTTATGTTAGTCAATCTGCATGAGATATTGCGACGAGATTGGTATTGCCTCCGATGTCCAGCTTCATTTAAGAGAAACGAGCTTGTTACGGAAGTATAATTTAGGTTCGTGCGTGGGCAAATACAACTCGGATTACAGAGTTACGGCAACGATCATTACAACGACGGGCGACAAACAAGCGTCAAATTGCTGCCTGAGGAATCAGATTACCTAGTGATTAGAAATAAAAGTATTCGCGAAGAAACTATGATGGAGAAAACAATGGCACCTTCTTAAGGATGAACAATTGTGTCGCGATTTTTTTGTATGACTTGAAAACGTGAACAGAAAGAGAAAATTTTTTCCTACTTTGATGCAGGATAATTTTTAAAATGTTTCTTAATAATAATTGAGAGTAATTTTATTTGAGACTTATACGAAGACATGAAATATTTTAAGATTCACGTTATGTTAGTTCACCGCGCGCGTAATGTTTGCGTAGCGCTGTAACAGGAAATTCAACTCGAGTTAGTTATCACGTACGCGTATCGCGTTATACGTTTCCGGTTCCGCGTCTATTCACGTTGTCGTTAAGTTACTGACAGGATAATCGGAAATTGGATGGTTTTAACCGGGTAATTAGAACACTCGTTGAGTTGGAGTTGCGCGAGCTCTGGTAGTGGCAATCGTAATGTGACATTAATCCCAAAGGATTAATTAGCAATACATCGTAATTGCCAATCGGTATAGGAATGTAATGACGTATAGAGCGGCAACAACGAGGTGATGCAAACGATTAGGAAGGAAGTGAGATGAAAGTATATTGATTGTCAGTTTGTTCGACGCGCATCAATAGCATACTTATTATGCATCTAGCTCGAATTTGATCGCGGGATTAATTGCGCATAACTCAGTTTCTCTGTTGTTACGCGTGGAAAACGGAACTTCGTATTGCTGGGTCTGTGCGCTCAATATAGTGTCCAAAATGCGTTTATTAAAATATCATTTTGATTCGTTATATTACTAGTTTGGCATTATACTCGATTTTTCGATTTTATTTATTCTATAGTCAAAACGAATCGATTACCTTTCAGCGGCAGGTCTCTCTCTCTCTCTCTCTCTCTCTCTCTCGATGTTACTTCTGAAAAGATTTTTAGCACAAGTCACGAACTACGAAGTGATTCTCGAGTGCAGCGGATGGAAGTTGAAGAGTTCTAGAGACGGAGAAAGGCTGCTCCGATCGGTCCCGTAAGTTGGTCAACAAGAGCCGCTACAGTTAGCTAGCTATCATATTATCCGCTGAATATCGAAGAGGTGTCGATCGCACATAGGTATACATATATCTCGCTTATGTATACCGATATTTATTTCTATATCGGATGATCGGCTAATCGAGAATTCCGTGAATTCCAGTCCCGTGCGCGGAATGTGAGAAATGCGTTTGCGGTGCGCTACGCCTCCGATCGCGCGCCACTTAGATATGTGATTATCCGATATTGTATGCGCTTGTAATAGAGCTGTCAGTCACTTAACGCATGTAAGCGGAATGTTACATATATGTAGACATGTATTTTTTATCAGAATAGCTTCATCATTATACGACGCTAACAAACATGTATTCCTTGAATAGAGAAGTCGCAAATGATAATTATGTCCTTTTATTTCTTGCGACGCCATCAATTATCTATCGATCTGTTCTTATTTGTAATTAATAAAAGGCCTCGCGTAACGCGCGCGCGACATTTCAAAAGAGTATACGAAACTGTTATCGATTGCTTCCGCCGTTAGACGTCGGTACTTTCTTCCTTCCGTAAGGTCAGCATTTCAAGGAAAAGGTGTCGGGGAATGAATAGATACACCTTCGCTTCGATCTCGAGAATATACGGTCTTTTAAAGCGCCAAGCCCACCTGATTACACCCGTTGTTGACATAGACTTATATCAAAGAAACTGACCTTCCCGACGAAAAAAGGGAACTCCTTTTTGTAGAGGTGTGATACTCCAAAAAGGAATTTATCTAAAGTGTCAAGCCAAAGCCAGGCAAGGAGCTAGGAATTATACGATGCATACTTTCCTTATAATTCGTGCATAAATTTATTATAATTAATTTATTGAACACAATAGCGCGATGATGTAGATAGTAAGCGTGCTGTATAAAATAACGGTTAATGTAAATTTCTAAAAGTTTCGGAGCTTGAAGAAGATTTTCAAGCTTATTTTTACCAAGAGAAACTCGCAGATCTTTCTCTAGTTACGTTTCTCCGATCTTAATGAAGATTTTTAAGCATGGAAAGCAAAAATAATTATAAAAACTTGCTGCAAGAGCATATGAAAGCATACTAAATTTCTAAATGAATATATGTACCGCGGAAAGAAATGACGGATACTCAATAACTTCGGTGTTGTAAAAAGTGTTCTCCATTCAGTGTTTTTAATACTCATTCGACATAATGAAAGCTGGAATCGCGCGCTTAGTATAACGACCATCGTAATGCGAGACTGTCCGATCTACTTTTATGGCCATCTTTATATATAACTTCTCCTCGACATTTATGTTATAAGAACAGAGTGCCCGCTTTAGACGACAGCTCGCAAAACTTCTACCACTTTTATAGTGACAAAGCGCAAAATTCTTGTCGACTTTTCTTGTCGTGTTAGTATAGATTACTTTCTAGCCGTTCCATGTGAAGATGAATGACTTTACCATAACTCCAATTTTTATTTCCATACTTTGTTCCTCTAGTATTTATTTATCCTAATACAAAAATTTTTCTAGTACAGATTTTATTAATAATATGTAATTTTATGTATATTAGGCATTAGTTTTATTAGTACATATTGGATCACTTATTGTGATCAATTTATCGATTAAACGTTTGTTACAATTGGTAAAAGAATTAACCGATGAATCATCAGTCACCGTGTCAGAAAACACCGTTAGATCTCCAAGTGACATTTTTTTGTACTTGTTTGGGATTAAACCCGTGTGACGTAGACACAACTCTGTGAGATTGGATCTTAGCGGAATATTCATCAGTTTCTCGTCTGATTCATGGCAAGTGCTTTACAGCTGAGTATATTTCTGTTTGGTAACCATACGCTTGTGTACACGTACGTGCCGTCGTCGCGTCGAAAATAAGCCAAGAAGTTTTGCACTATAAAAGCGAAGGTCAAACGATTAGCGTACGCGAGCCGATTTCGTAATTATTATTTGATTTTCCCGTTCCTCGATTTATTTCGTCTCGGTCGCATCATTTGATCAGGCCCACGCATTCGCGCGGTATTATACCCGGGATCACTTGATTATGTGTCGCGATCGATAATTACCCATTGATATATTTATTAATTTCATTGTTGACAGTGGGCGGATATTTGCCAGCCGCGAGTGGATTGCGGGGATCGTCGAACAATATTCCGGAGTGGTATAAACGCGATCGTTAGAGTAGCTTTTAGCGTGATGCAGAGTTCATTGC
Organism: Leptothorax acervorum; assembly: GCA_035220615.1. Classification (NCBI taxonomy): domain Eukaryota; kingdom Metazoa; phylum Arthropoda; class Insecta; order Hymenoptera; family Formicidae; genus Leptothorax; species Leptothorax acervorum. The sequence continues at coordinate 782,680 of JASTWQ010000042.1, read as the reverse complement.
TCCATTTACACCGTCGTTCTCTCGCTCGTAAAAGCGATCCTCATCCTTTCGCCTCATTGCCAGTCTCATGTATAAACGTATGTTTATTTCTACCGGTGATACGAATCCACAATTCGTTGTGCATACTCTTCGACGTGCGCAATCTGCCTTTCAGTCAAAGACATACTTATTCTTCCGACGTCTCGCGGCACGTGATTCATTCACGTGCTCAGAACGTTTTTACTCCTTCATAAGGAGGATATAACAAGCGCGTAAACATCGTATTATCGAGAAAAACGGTGTTCCTTCGATTAGGAGCGATTGCTTCCGTCGTGCAATGATTGGTCGAAATTGCTCACACGCGATGACGAATATGTATATTACGGGCATTTCCTGTTGGGGGCAGGTCCGCATTTACAAACTGCGCACTTGGAACAATGTTGAGTATTTGCGTATATGTAAGAGCGCATTTTACAATTCAAATTACAGCATTATCGGCTTACAGCGGCTATGTGCGTGCGTGTGTATGTGTGTAAGCAAGGGGTGTCACGTGTATCGTCTCACGGTATCAATAAGGCGAATGCCTTATTACACTTGTGCGAGGTACATTATTATATAGCGAACAGAGTCCTAGAACTACCGACTTTAATTTTAAAGAAACATTTTTCGAACAGTTTGAAGTCGATTTTTCTTACCTGAAATGTCAAAATAAAAGTTACTATTGACGCGTTATCTCATTATCTTGACACGCACTGTTAAATATTAAAAAAAGATGAAATTTAAACCAATACCTTGAGTTAAATAACATTTTGTTATTTTCAACCACCACGTGTCGAAATTTACTATTTTAACACAAAACAGAATTATTTTAACTAAATTTATTTAGTTAAATCAACATTGTTTTAGTTAAATTTACGACATATTAAGTAGGAGCAGTAACGACTTACAGGAATGGTTTAAAATTGACTCAAATTGAGTATAATTTGACATTACAGAATTTAAACAGTGCATAGCTGTTTCGCAAGCCAAGCGTATGCTCTTTAAATTTAGGCAGCGACATCGTTGGCAAAATTAAATTATGATGGTACCAAATCTCTATAGATTGCAAATATTATACGGTCTCGTGTTTCTGGTAAGCGGTCGCTTAATTAAGATGTCATTGCTATTACGGTGCGCCTATCCTTTGTGTGTACAGTGTTTCTATTGACGGCGCCGCTGTTTGTCTTAGGTTAGCGACACGGTGTTCTTCGTTCGTTCTGTTTAATTAATATTTGTTGGCCCGCAAACGCAGAGGCGCATCACGCGCGGTGGAACAATCCCCGCGAGTCGAATCGCGTCGCGTCGCGTCGCATCGTCTTGTGGTTGCGACTCCGCGGAGTTGCAGATCTGCGCGTTCTCGCCGTATCGTCTCGCAACGCCTCATCGACGTGTTATTATCGTTGCTATTTATTTTAAAAACAATACGTTACAACACGATTAAAAAGATGGGTGTAGCGTGCCGATTTAACGATACATTAAACCCGCATTATATTTCGACCTTCATCGAAGTAAATTCTGCTTTAATGTCGCTATTATACTCGACTTACATGCCGACGCTATTTCCACCGGGTTACACATGGCCTCACGCGTACAAGCCCGCGCAATAAACACTCGAGGCAAGTTTTTCTCTCCCTTCTTCGTTACCTTCGACATTACGCGGAGTTCCCCCGCGTTCCACCTCCGCATTTTTCTCCACAATATTGCGGCTTATCGCGCGAAATGTACGTTATTACGATCGTTATTATCCGCGATTGATGAAATCTTCATTTCCTCGAAATCTTAGGATTGATGATCGTCCACGTGGACGTTCAGGCTGAGGATCGCTACTGTCCGGAAATTTCGAAGTTGACTTTTTATCGGCAAAAGTTTCGTACGAGAGCCGCCGCAATATTTTATCCCTCTCAATTCTTGGTATCCTCAAATTTTAATTTTGCATTAAAATTCAACGCAGTTAAGAATTCTTCGACATAATGCGATGTAAATTTTGTCTGCGGAATATGCCAGTAGCGTGATTTGATTACGTGCGAACGGATAAAACTTCTGTTGAGATAAAATTCTGTTGTGTTACAATCGACCTCTCGAGCTTGTCCATTAAGCTCTCGCAACTCTCGATGTAACTTTGATGAACGTCCACGTCGACGGTGTTTCGCGATCGAAAATGCGGAATCCTTCCATGTGCACGATGCGATTGTTACCGTGGATCCTCCCTTCGGGTCCGCCAATAAATTTTTCTAGTTAACAGGCCGCCAATTGCGAGCCGAACACACCGATTCATCCCTCGGGATTTGCCTTGGCAGACCGATATCTACCGATAAATCTAGCTGTCTCATTTGAGGATACTCTATCGTTCACTAGGAGAAATGCAAACAGAGTTAAAATAAAAGACAGAAGCCGCCGTGGATAATGATACTATGGCCTTGGATTGATATAAAGCGCCCGTGGAAGAATCTGTCGTTAGAACTTGATTAGATCGTTTTATTCTGGGATACTCTACATCAAAGCGAAAGATAAAACTCCGCGTTATTCCAACTTCGTTTGAATCGAGATAAAATGTGACGGCTACCATGCGGATGGTATTGCTCATACAAATGTGACAGAGATCGTTGCGACGTATTCGCGATATCGCACAAAGTGCGAACGCAAATTTCTACGATTTTTTTATTGTACGGCGGGACATAAAGTTTCGGTGGCGCGCTTCCGTTTTGTCATTTGAATTTCAAATATTCCGCCGGTGTCGAGATACGAGTGGGAATGCCGCGGCAGCAACGTTTCCTTTTCGCAACGATATTTCCCTTCATCTTGGCTCTCCTTTCTTGATTACATTGACTTTTTCAAATTGAATGTTGAGCTTAACGCTTTCCGCGTGCTGTGTATTATATTTCCTTAGAAACGGCCTAGATGGCAATCGAAAATTTCAAAACGACGCATTGAGTCTCCGCGCTTGTCGGACTCGCTTTTCGTTTATTAAAACACGGGGATGTCATTTTTGTGAAGGAACGACAGAACAATAGCTACGACTGTGGACCTCTGGACCACTGTGCAACGCGTCGCGCTCTTTCACAGTGCATATTAATAAATTCCTCTTTTCGCGCCCCACGCGTCAAATTAGCCGCGCGATAATCATTACAAACGCCACTGCGCAATTCACGGCAAACGAATCTATCGCGTGCGCGAGACGAGCTCTCCGAAATTATTCTCTTTGAGAACGTAATAATGAGTGACCCCGCGGGCGCTTTGTCGCGTTGACGCGCGAGAGCGCAGCTCATCTGCGCTGTGTGGCGCATTGCTTACCGCAACGCGTTTCAACTGTTGTTTAATGGACGAGCGAGCGAGTTTTCGTGCTTTCAAAAGCACCGTTTACGGATGTAACAAAAGGCGCCTCGTGTCACAGGCTGCGATTTCATTCAGCACCTCGCCATAATTGCTGGAAATACTCGATAAAAGCGATACGACATCGGCATATCGATGACAGGCGTATGCTCTGACAAAGCGCCGCGCGCGCGGAAAGAATTGCCTGCCGTTGAGAAACACTTGTCATCTTTATTCGTTAATCGTGGAACGGACACGTTATGTCTGGCGTACGACGAACCATACGATCGTATATCAGCGGGATCGAGTTATTAACACGAATGAAAGATGACATATTTACGATCCTTATATGCGAGAAGGCCTTCGTGCCTGCATTTCTGACCAACGGAGTCCTTCAGTCCTCACATGTAATTGATGTAATTGAATTACGTAACGTTTCTCAAGGCTGATTCTGACGTCTTATTACCAACAAAAAAAAAAAAAAATAACAGCGGAGGAAATCCGTAAATCTGACCTAATAATGAATATCGATGAGTGAGAAGTTCTAAATAGTTAGATCTTTGACACCGCTTGACGGCTTCATTAGATAATCGTTTCGCCAATTATCTGACTACCTCGGCTACGATTATTGTCGTTGAGTTTTTGAAAATATAACACGGCTATAGTATTTCGCGACGCGCACTGTTTTCGCAGATACCTAAGTTGCGGGAGTCCTTCGGTCGCAACTTGACATATGCGCAAGCTTCACCATCTCGATATACGTAACCGTAAATGCAAGCTTTTGTATCGCCGGAGGATAGGAGAGGATGTCGCGGTCGCGCGTGCAGATCCTGAAAAATGACGCTCTAACCAAGGCGGACGCGTCTGCATGAAATGTCTAAGTGTGCGTGAAATCGCGTCGTCAAGAAGGATCGGTGATGTCCGGCCGGCGAGTGATACGCGAAGACATCGGTCGCGACGACGCGTTCTGGTGACGTGACGCTACGACCGGGAGTGGAGTGTCGAGAATGAGCAGTCTCCAGGTACCGGAGCTCCGGCTTCCGCCGGTGGACGACGGCGACGGCGGTGGTCCCGGCGGCGGAAGCGCGACGAAGGGCACAGTTCCCCTATTGCTAGTTCCGCCGAGCAACGTGCCGAGGAGACGGCATTCTTGGATTTGCGGGTGAGTACATAAATCCGGCGCGCCATCCGGGTATAGCGGAGTTTGTCAGGGGAAACTGTACGGAGGGAAATTATTAATTAACCACTTAACATGCGTCCCATGCGACCGCATGCGAGCTCTCGGATTCCAGGTTTATTCGCGCACGCCCACGTCTCTCATATGCACCGCGCGCGAATTTGTTTTATATACACTCTGAAATGTTCCAGCGTTAACTTCTCCGCTGAGCTCGCACTCCAGTTCGAGCTGATGTATCTTACGGAAATGATCTCTCGCTCGTCGAATCTAAATTAGTTCCAATAAGGTGCGCTGCAGATAGTGGTACGCCCATTATGCAAATACGACAGTTCCATGTATCGTAATCAAATGTATGTAGATCGTTTGAACAATGTATGTCGTTATGATTCAGTACCAAGAAGTGTAAGATAGCAGATATTCTACGATAACTGTTATTCACCCTGTTAACTGTTGAACGCGCTAATTATCTATACAAGACTCATAAATTATAAACTGTTGTAAATTGTTTATAACTGAGAAAGAAGGAGAGAGAGATCTCCAGCTTCAGGAATTATAAAGCTGTTACTTCATCTCTTAGTTCTTGGTAATAATTTATGAGAGAAACAGCAGAAGAAGAGAAAAACCTTTTGCAAGGAGAGTTTGCTGTCCTTTCTCTACTCCTCTCTTTTTACTGTGCAAACGTACAGTTTATTATTGTATGTCTAATAAAAACTTTTAAAACAGAATATTTTTGCGAATAAAATGGAAATATTCTTTAAAAAATCAATTTTTTAATGATTAATTTTTGAATAAAAAGTAAATTTAATGAACGTACGCGAAACATATACTTTAAATTTGTCTTCACAGAAAATACGTGCACAGGCATAGTGATCGAGTTTCGGCTATTTGGATGTAACTAGTAGGCATTTGGATTCCCTCGGAATGACGGGATCTTTAATTTAGGATAATTGTACAGCGCAGTTTCAGACTGGGGTGTTGTTACAATTTCGAGAAGTTCGCGCGAGAATAGCCGAGTCGCTTTAGAGTCAAAATTGAATGATAGACTTTCTCATGGCTGCTGTGCTCCCCTTTTAATTCTCGTTTGGGTTAACATCTGTAAAGTTTCCACGTTAAGCAGCTCTCAACCTTTGAATCCTTGTAATAATTTAATAATAGTTTGTTTGCGTCTTACCTAACTCATTCTCCGCTTAAACACAATGTAGCAAAGTTTCATTTGCAACTGATTATTGCATAAATATTCCATGTTGCCGTTAACGAAGATTTGTGTAAAATGCATTGAGAATGGAGGCAAACGCGCGTCATTATCCACTAATTGGTTTCATTGCTGCTGTGTGTTCATTTAATTTTTTCCCGCATTCTGCACAAAGATTTTGCATATTAATTTCTCCGTATTTTGTTTTTACTAAACGCAAAGTTGGCCGGCGGAAAATATGTTACGCGCGTTATTCAAATACACAAACTATGTCCCGTTGCATAAATACACATTGACTTTTAAATTAAATATTATCAAATTAATTTTGTTCAATAGAAGAGCATAAAATCAAGATTTTTAACAGGTCATTCTTTACACTTGATTACGTTTAAATTAAAAACTTGAACGGTATACGATAATACAGAGAAAATCTTTTTCTGTTGACCCTATTAAGATCTCACTTTTGCAAAGAAGGAAGAAAATTCTTTTATCTTTTCTTTCCTGTCATCGCCAAGCGGTTACTGTTTTATAAGACGCTTAAACACACCATAGATACAGGTATTATCTAACTACTTGCTGAAAAATAAAAAGAAAGTACGCCCGTGTTTTTCTTCCGGATAGTCATTAGAGAAGGAGCACGATCGTGCAGACTGCTATGGTTTCATTAAATTAATCCACTTGTGTCCACTAGCGCTAGTATTTTCTGGCTGGTCATACTCTGCGACGCGACGTGCGCACTCTATCTTGGGTTTTCTAATTACTTGACGTATAGCACGGCGTTTTTCTTAGATTTTTACGCGCATTGAAACTTTCGTACGTTATAAAACAGCAGTTTCCGTACACTATAAAGGTATTTTGTACGTAGTTTGTAATTTTTATTACTATTTTGCCGCAAGAACATATACCAAGCAGTAGCTGAAGGAGGCAGAGAACGATATACATACGTGGGGTCGTAAATGCGCGTAAATGGCATGTGCAAATGGCCCCGCAAAAGGTGAGTCGCGTCATCAGACACATTTGTACAAGGCGTTCGTAAAGCGATAACAATTGACTATTAATACCCCGGTCGCACGCCACGCAGCGTTAGATTCCTGCGCGATTGCCGTGCGGTAGTGGATTGCTTTCACGATTTACATGATTACACAATATGTACATGTTATAGAAATTATTATTTAAAAATTTTATTTCGTTATACGTCACGACGAACCTGAGAAGTTAATATTCCGTCTTTGCATTCGTTTTACATGCGAAATTGAAAGATGATCGTGACAAAACTTGTTATGAGTTAGAACATGGAAATTGTATTGCTTTCCTCACGCGCGAAAATGACTATTATTTTATAATTTAATTCCAACATGATTCTCCTCTGATGTATAACAAACATGCTCGTCTTATCAAGGCAGCAAACTGCGTCTCGCAAGAGATTGTGTGTTCTCTTTTTTTTTCTACGCTGGTCTATCCTCTCGCGTGAAGAAAGGAAAACACGCTTGCCAGAGGTGAATGCCTCCAAATTGCATTTTCCGCCAACACCTGCGCGAGCCAGGAGATCCGACCGGGGAATCCGGTTATTAAAGATCGCGATGCAGCTTGCACCTTCGTTCCTTTTCGTTCGCGTTTTCTTCCGTCGGTCTCATTGTCTGTAGCGGAAGATAATATAAATGACGTATCATATATACTTTATAACGTTCGTGCCTGATGTTCAAAGTTTTTATTGAGAAGTGTCAGAGATAAGAACAGAAAAATTCATTTCTAGGACTGTTTTCCTCTTTATCTCCTTGCGAGAAGAACTAGAAATTAACTGTGTATGTGCAGATCTTTATTTGTTAGATAAATCCTTGTCTATTACTCGCTAAAATCATAGAATTTATAATTGAAAAATTTATAATCTATTAAAATTTTCCAAAATTTTGGTTTATCGGAGGATGCACAATGCATCCCCCCATTCCCCATATGCGGGTAAAATATTTTTTAATAAATGAGTAAGATAACAAGTTTACGAGAAAGTAGAAATATTTATTGAATCAATCTCTAAGATCGGATATCATAAAATTACATTAAATAAGCATCTTCTTTTGATTTTCCTGGTCCTTTGTCAAAGATTGATTCATGGAACGACAAAAAAACAACTTTATACCATCCATCTTTTTATCATCTATAATTTATCAGCTCGTATAAATTGGTAATTCATCATCTCAAGCGTTTCATCGTTTTACTCCCTTTTCTCTATTGCCAAAAAGTTGAAAAGTCAGAAATAACTAATGCGTGAAATAAGAGGTTTGAATGCAAATAGCATACCGATATTTCTCTCTGATTTCTCCACAAAAACCGAATGATACGAGGACGTGTGCGTCGTATGTCGTCTACGACTTAAATTTCCTGAAGATATATATCATCGATTTTTGGAGTAAAGCAGAAGCACGATACTTCCTGCTCTACTTCTTTCTCCTATTTATTCTACATGCTCACTTCTTGTGACGAATGGACCTTAAATCGATACGCTGCTCGTATTAATATTGCTACGTTTTGATGTAAAATGGAAACGAAAGGATTTTGTGAGTTGAATAATATTTCCGCTTCTGCATCTTACTGTTATTCTTCTTACAAAAAATTAAATTTTATAGTTTAAAAATAATATTTGTTTTTACATTGTAGTCTTTAATAATTTATTTATTAACTTATTATTATTAAATTAATCTTAATGATAATAAGTTATTAAAGACATATATGTGTATATGTATATATAACTTTTCTTTATACATATTTACTATACATATATATTACGATATATATATGTTAAATATATTATAAATCATAATAATACATACAAGAGATATCTTTAAATAATAACCCTGTTTTTCAAACAATTTTACGTGACATAATGTAAGTTTTTTATTTTATGTTTCAGGTGAGTCCAGAGCTCGTGTGTTACTTCTTTCACTATAAGGTTATGTGAGTAACAATTCAAACCGGTATTTTTATCCGCCTCTGATAGCACTCATATTTTACGTCACTCAAGCCAAATACGTTGCGCGTTTGAAGCGAAATTTTTGTTGCTGAATATAAAAAGCAATATTAAGTGGCATCGATGGCGAATATCGGTGATAGATTAAAACAGTTTTAGCGGCGCTTGATCAAAACGAAGGACCATTACGATAACGAAGATTAATATTTTTTAATTGGTCCCGATATTATATGTGCATTATGCATTTCGCAGCCGAGTATAATATCGTATAAAAATATCAATTTAGCATAATATCTAAATACTAAATGCCACGTGTAAGGTAATATAGCGTAATCGCTATATGAAGCGCTTGTATAAATTTCCCATTAACTCTGTATATCCGTTAAATGCATTTCCCCTGTTACATTGCCTCCATGTTAAAAATAGCCTCCTGTATCGAGAAGAGATAAGAGGCTAAAAATTAGGAAAGCGCTTTTAGTTTCTCTCCCATGAGAAATGCGGAAGCCTTCTGTCGGAACGGCTCATATTCTTAACGTCAACGTGCGCAAAAACTCCGGCTCCGTTGACGTTGGCATGCAAGAGGAAATGGGTCACTTTTTCGAAGGAAATATCAAGTTTTTTTACATTATGCTCAGCATTACGATTAGCCTTGCCATATGCGACAAAGTATTATACGTCGCCTATGACTCTCGCAGTCTATCGATTACACACGCGACGGTAACGGTAATTACACGCGTGATGTAATGACTAATAGGGTTACAGAATAATCGGGTTACAGAATGGATACGCGCTTCAATGGCAAAACGGATAGATACGTTTCATGTAAAATTAGTTTGACGGATATGGGTGAACCTGAAGAAAATATTAATATTTTAGATATTCAAAATTTAATTTAATAAATTAAAAAGTTACAAATATTTAACAACTAAACAATATTTTTATAACAATTGGATTTTTGAATATTTATTTACATTTAGTTTTCTTATTTCATACTTTGTTTCTTTATATATTTAAATTTACTTTGTTTAATCTTTTTTGATATTTTTAGTAATTAAACTTTAAATTTTGATTGTTAACACATTGTGTGCGATACTTCCTACAAATCATTTTATATGCGTTACTACATCAGAAACACTACAAGTGTACTGTGTACGGGTATGGTTTCAACGCGTTCTCGAATCGCCATATTCCGCAGGTCAAGTGCACCGAGTGTTGTTTTATTAAGTTCTTATTTATAGTCCAACGTGACGGGTTTCCAACTTCTCCTTCTCCTCTCCTCGCTTCTTCATTCCATTTGCTCTTTTGTTTCTTTGAGCATCAATATAAGCTTGCTGTGGTAGGGGAATTGGAGGCATTCCTTTGGGTCCTGAAGGAATTTTCAAAAATTGCTTTTCGACATGCCGTTCTTATACGAGCATGGCAAATTGAGTTTTTTTTGTTTTAGAAGAATTCTATTTGTTTATAAAAACACCACATTTATATCACATATATATTTAGAAATAGAAACACATTAAGAAATATTATTGACAATGGGGGGAATTGTGTATCTTAATCTGTTATTTTGTATAGGACGGAAAAATGTGTTTAATCTGCTTTAATCTCAATACATTTGCATCTTGTTTATTAGTAATCTCAAAAAAGAGTAAAAGAGTAATTCGTAAAATTTAAAAATACAAGATGATAAAGTGGTTTTAAAAGGGTAGTTTAACAAGGCACAATGGAAAAGTTAATTTCGTTACATTTTTTACGAGAGCTTTAATACCGGGTATCTTGCGGTATATCTCATATTCGGTTTTTCACGCTGCAACGCCGTACCATCGATTTATCGTGGATATATTTCATTTATGTTCGTTTCCCCGCTGCTACGTGAAGAGATGCGCCGGCGTTGCATGCATTTCACGGCTGAGAAGTTTGTGAGTTACGCTTTTCTTCGTTCTCGAAGGGAAATTAACGATGCGCGCCAAGATTAACATTCGTCTGTTATCAGTTGCTAAAAGCAAACTCATAAATATTGCTCGACGTCAGGATAGAATAATATATAATGAACGCGTACAATGTGTGCAATGAGTATTAAGAGAATTATAAGGTGAGAAAAAGAGTGGAGAAGGAAAGAAAATAAAAAAATGAAAGAGACTATTTTCGTTAATTTTATATCAAACTTTATTCATTAACGTAACCTAGAGTAGTTAATAATTTTCTTTTATCTCATTAAATAACGGTATTAATAACAGTTGTGCGAAATTATACGCGAAGGGAGTTGGATGTTTCCTAATTTGTAAACAATATCGCAAGTTGTTAACACAAGCAATATCTAAATTTATGTGGAAACTATCAGGAAGATTCTTGAGAAGGGAGAATTTTGTCGATAGAAATCAATCTCGAGAACATTCGTCAGATAATGAAAATATTTTGTCAGTCTGACGCATACGTGAGTAAACAGGGACCATTTACTTGGATATATTTTCATTATCTGTAGCGGTATCTAATTTTGTCGGTGAAGATGTTTTTCTACTTTCGCATTCGCAATTACCTTTCAATCATATCCGACGAGTAATGAAACGATAACTTTGCTAGAATCTGCGTTAAATTAACTTCATAACGCACTTTGAAGTTCAGATTAAAACGTTGAACTTTTGACGTTATCTTTTCATCAGATAAACTCGTAATCTTGTGACATTAGCTTACTTAAATCTTTATTTTGTTATCCCGAGTTATCCGTCCTTATCGGAGGTGGTCGGGAAAAAAGAGCCGGAAAATAAATCTTTTTATCGCGAGTTTGATGAATGAAGGTATTTCGTGAGCGTGACGTTTTAACCACCAGCGCGCCATTCGCTGTTTCTTTTTTTTTTTAAATAAAATGCATCCTTGCACACAAAGCCGAATTTTGACCACCTTGTAGATGGCAAAGAGAATGCATGGCTACTAGGGTACAGCTCTGGTCCTGAGGGATCGATACGAACCGTTGCTGCTACTGCTGCTACTGATGCTGCTGGCTGCACGGGTCGGCACATTCGCCAATAGGCGACAACCTAGCAACTCCGAAATGCACGCTTGCAGAAGTTTTGCGCAAGTTACATCGTTATTTTAGTTAAAAAATTAGAGTAATTCTACGGAACTCACTGAGCTCTTTATCTTGATTAAAAATTTAAGTTTGCTAAAATTAAATTGTCTTTTATGTGCGCCCACGTAATATAAAAAGAATAAATACATTTTGCTAAGAGCGGAGCAGAATTAACAGAAGCGGGAAATCTTAATGAAAACTCTAATACAGTTTTATTGTAAAATTATCTTACACATCAAACTGTTAAATTTAAAATTATTTATTAAGGAGAGGCGTTTGAATTTTGCAGCCACCCGCGTATTAAAACCGATTGTGGAGAAACAAAGTAGAACAGCCCTTTTTAGAATTATGTGGTTTAACGCGATTTTCGTGAACATTAAATGCATTTTCATGCAGTGCATCGTCCGACACCCATTTATTTTCATACATTTCAACGATCGTTGATGCAAATTGTTAATGATTACTTCGCTGTCTTCATATGACTATAAATCATTGTGATAGGATATCGTGGATCATTAGCCAATTTAAAGCTTCTTTATCAAGGTATTCACATGCATGTAATAATTACTAGTGCAGCAAACTTGTACACATTTTTCTACTATTGTCATTGCTATGAAAAAATAGCTCGTGCGACGCTAATTCTTACAAAACTAAATCTATCATTTGCATAATATATTGCAGCCAAAAAATTGTCTTAAATTATTATCATGATATCGATATTTGTTCGTATCATTATACATTATATCTTCTATCGTTCTTTTTGTTGAATTATGTGCGATCAATTAATTACCATAATACGCGGTTGCCTGTAATGATGATGTTTAATAACTTTAATCCCTTATATCGTTTGCATGCGTTCAATTTAATGATGATTGCGGCTCGTTGGTGCCGAGGATGCCGGCTTAATGCACGCGTGACACACGTGTTGTCGCTCGCTCGTGTTATGCGCGATCGTGAAATCGTGTGCTGCGTCATAATGTCTGCTGGCGACAAAAGTGTCAGCTGATGTTAATCATTGATGATTTGCATTCGTCACGCCGCGTTTCCACAAGGAATTACGACGCGCGTTGCAATTCGACGATCTTGTTTTGCACCGTGATATCGGCGAACAGCGCAAAGAAAAGAGAAGGCTAAATAATTCGCCACATGTGAAAAAATAAACTTCTCGTGTTAACCGACAATTTTCTCGCGAATTGATATCATTCGAGCGAGCAATCGATTATACCAACTTAAAAAAAAATGTAATTTTCCAAATGGACTCAGGAGTGAAAATTTCACGGCGGGTAGCTCTCATCGCGAATTTCCCTCGTTTGTAGTACATTTCAAAGTTTGCGCGTGCACGCGCATGTGAACGTGTCCGCGCGCATGCATGCACATTCTGTGAATTACACCGTAATATCGTATACACGACACAGCTACGCTGACGCTGGCAGGTGTAATGTTTGCGGAATTGAATTACCATTTGCCTACTCGTTGAGTCTAATTATACCGGGTGAGAAAAAATATGCATGGTGAGCAACGTCGGATCGACGTGGCCAATTTTCTTGTCGTTTTACCGAATTACGTTTGTGCAAGCAAATCAGCTTTTTCTTCTTTTTTTTTTTTATCATTTAATGCAACGAAAATGATAATCAAGTGCACCAAATTTTATTCGAGCCTGGATAATCTTTAGTTTTAGTGGAAATAGTAGGGAGTCTCATAACCGAAATGCATGCACGAAATCGGAATTGTAAATTTATTACATACAGATTGCTTTTAACTTTACGATTTAACTTCTTTATAATCTTTACTGTTTTAATCTGTTATTTTTGTTACTGTTTTCCTAACTCTGTAATTCCATCACTTTAAATACTTTGCAAGACGCGCGATGTCTTCTCGACTGCTGTAATTTTCTCAGAGATATCTTTACGTTTCTGCTTCATGCATTACTGCAGGCGTTTGAGGAAGACGTTTTAACTTTGAAACGAAATAGAATACGTATACAGAAGTCGTAAGAGAATGACTAACGCTGCGTTCGAAAGCAATTTCGAGTCGCACGTTGTAACGCTGAAACTTGATTCCCGAGAATCCCGAGTTATCATATTTGACAATGTGTAAGTAACGACGTTTTCCATCAGTATTATTCCGTTAAGATCTTCCTCGCACCGACTTCAGTTTTACGTTATTGACTTTTTGTGAATTTTTACATTTATTCTCATCTATAAATGACGTCAAGGGTGATGTTATGTCAATTAATATAAAAATTATTGAAATATTGCGGTAGCGGAATGTATCACTGTTTAAACGTGTAATGTCGTGTAATTGAAAAATGTTCCTGCATTGCATTGTTCACGTAATTTAATTTTTGTAACAATGTTTATTTTCTCATATTAGAATTTTGCCCGCTACCAGGACGTTATGTAATATATGTTGTATTACATAATATATGCACGTTTGACTTACGCATATACATATACATGTATTGTGAAATGCACTTAAGTTTACGAGCCGTTGTGTCACGTGGTTCTTAACTTCATTTACTTCGCGGCGTGATATATTGAAGGGGCTCATAACGGGTTGTGCCGCCGCCGCGCCGCGCCGGTTGAGCTTACCCTCGGGTCGTTTTCAGCAAGAGTCTCTTTGCACACGCCGGCAAAGCCATGCAGAGCTCGAAACGTGTATTACCTTTGCCCTTTCCCGTTAGCATGCGGCGTTCTGTATATTCTGTACATCCTTTACGATTTTCCCGTAATTATTGCGGTATGACTCGCCGGGTGTTAAGGCATCTGTCCGGTCCTTACATCATGCTTTTCGCGTCCGCGAAAGCAACGATATTACGAATAATTTTATCGCTTTTCCCTGCGATAAAATTATTCGTAATATCGTTGCTTTAAAAGAGGAGCCAGAGTAAGAGTTTTTTCCGTTATTCCCGTCCATACGGTCAATTAAATCTGATGGACCGTGATTGAATTTCGCTGCAAGGAAGATGAGGTAAAAAATTTACAAATGCATGTTACTATTAGAATAACAAATAGAAAGTTGTTAGCATTGAAATGAAAAAATTATGGCATTAATTTGAAAATAATTTAATATTAAAAGTAATAATCTATTGAATAATAATAATTTACTGTATCATAATATTGATATCGGGATGTATAGAATAAAAATTTGTATAGAAGTCATATCTTGTCGCAGAATATAGTTATATATTAAATTATTTTTTGCATGTAAAATAATAAATTGTCGGATTAATTTGTTTTAATTACTTGCAAAAACTGATTTAATTGAATTTAATTCCAATATCGTTACTCTAAGATACATATGTATATAAACATAGGCCACATTTCCCGTTATTGCTCACTAGACGAGTGTATTTTGGCGGTTTTGAATTTGTGGTTTCCTGTGTTTATTTTTCAACCAAATATTATTTTCCTATTTACTCGACGATAATCGTGCATGGTTTCTCGAGTCACTCCACGGTTTTTATTGAACGAATTAATAGAAGTGGATTTGAATGATTAAATCAATTAGTTAAATCTTCGTAACGCACGATTAAACAAAAGTAATTATTTATCACGGTAAAAAATCTGTTACATGCTATCTCATTTTGGTTTTTTTATTGGCGTTAGAAAATTGGTTAGCTAATTGGTTTAAAACAATTTAAATTATTCTTCATAAAAAGTTCAGTGACAGAAATGGTAAAATTTCTTACAAAATCTTGGAGTGAAATTGCGAAGGAGTAAAAATAGCATGAATTCTTAAATTCGACAGAATTCGGCCAGATGTAAGAATGGCGCACTTGGGATTCAATTTGGCGAAATAAAACCATCTGCCACATTCATATGAATCGCTTTTGCGATTTAGCACACTCTAGTTAAATTGGTCCTGAGAGAATGTAAATTATTCCTTTTATTTTTCACATTTTTCTCGTATCTTATGTTCAATATCGTGCTAACGTTAAATAATTTCCGCAAAAATTTTGATTCTATATTATCTATATAGAAAATTCAATGTTTACAATTTAATAGATTTTTTCCATTTTCCATAAAGTAAACTGCCGTTATTCGCAATTGTTGACATTTTAGCTTTCATGCAACAACTTTCAATTAATTACATCTTACGGTTATTAAAGCACATATTTAACACTATGTTTGCTATGCTCGTAAGCTAATAACGTCAATACATATATAATGCGTATTCATACATTGAAATTTTAGCTGTCAACACGGTCCTTACCTTCACGCAACACCGATTATCGTAAATTTTGCGATCTCGTATTACCACCGGCGCATAATGATTTGCGGCGAAACGCTTGTTTGTACAACCCAGTAATTAACGTCGTGCATAATTAACGCCGTCCAGTATTACGCGGAACACTGATATATCCGCGATTTTTTTCATTTCGTGCTCTGTAATTTCCAGTATAACTAACTCGTACGAAGATGATGTATGATACGTGGAACAATGGTATTCCCTGTATAAAGAGTGACCCAGGGATAGTGAAATTTAATTTTAATGATAATTCCCTTTACCGAGACGAATATTTCGTGGCGTTCTACATTTGGATATGAATTACAAGCCGGGTATAATTGTCCTTTTTAACGACGTCGTACACGCTCAATTTTGATCCGTAGGACGAAGACAACGTGTATCCAAAGAAGTTTACGTATAAACTCTAGTTTGCGTCTAGTTTTGAAGAGGCCAGAAGCTCTGCAGTAAAAACAGAGTGGCTTTGGGGGTTTGTTCGGAAGCTCTACAAATACACTGATACAGACCCTATACTATGGCGGTATATCCGAATTCAGAACTCGAGATAGCAACTTCTCGATCTTTTTGCTCTCGCCAAATCCCATTTTATCCAATTCGGGCTTGGAGATGAACTTGAGAATTTTATTTCTTACCAACTTCACCGAAGGGAAATACAATCCCTCGTTAATGCCCCTTTTGTTTCTTGCGAGGCGTTCTGCAGCGGCGGATTCCGCGTGGAGTCTCGCAAATACATAAAGCGATTTTCATTTTGCACTATTCATCCGCTTTCTCCGTGCTCAGTCCGGCCGGTCAATTCAATATTCGTCATTGCAATTAGGAACGTGACTAAGCATTAGGTGGAAAAGCGATGGATGGCGAATGCTATCGCGAGACAGCTGGGCGCGAATTGGGTCTAGGCCTAGGGCAGATCGTGCACACGGCTGTTTCGCCCGTGAACGCTCATACATGCACGATCCGACAATGGGCATGTAAGTACTTCCTCGCGAGACGAAACGAGAACTTGACCTATAAAAGCTCGCCGGTTGAGCTTTCACGGCGGTCGTAATGTACCGGTTGCACGCGATCTTGCGCTTCGAAGCGAGGCCGAATATATCCGCGGGACTTATCCGGCGCGTACCGCTCGGAAATCGTTCCCCGAGCTATAAATACGAGAGGGAGGGAATTAAATTAATCAAGGTTAATACCTCGTACTTGGGGGGTCTCTTATCGATGACAGGTGGCTCGCTTTGTTCGTTAAGGGCTAGGCCACGTCTCGTGTCACGATATTAATCTTCGCGAAGAAGATTTAAAAAAACGCGCGAGTGATAGATCGTTTGCATATGCCGACAGCGGAAAACATCGCGCCGGTGCATAGCCTTACCTAAAATAAGATTTACAGTCACGAGCTTATAGTTGAGAAACTGCGTCTTTCTCGTGTGGAGTTGTGGACAGAATTTAATAATAATTTTGGCAACTATCTCGAGAATCTGGAAATTAATATCGTCAAATTTTGTAATCAAAATCTGCCCGCATGAGAAAACTAAGTTATAACAGAATATTATAATGTATTCAATTTAATGTGTTTTGGGTAATAATAAATTTATTTATTTTAAGAATACATTATACATTAAAATTATATTAAAATATACAATATTACATTAAAAATAAAAACACATGGATCTAATAGAATAAATAATATTTAAAATAATGATAATTTTGAAAGAGAGATAAACTTTTCCGCGTTGTTCAAGTCACTCGGGAATGCGCGCTGCGTACGTTGAAAATGTTCCGCGGCCATGCACAGGCGAATGCAAATTCATATAGAGCTTAATGCGAAATGTACGATGTGTATCCTCCGTGTCTATTTACTATAGGTACCAAAGAACTGTAAAATGTCAGGAAGGATACACCGCGTCACGCCCATATATCTGTCGATATTGGTCGCTTTTGCGAATAGCTCGATCGTAGCTGCATTCTGCGGCAATAATCCGAGACTTGCATTTGCCTTCAAGGGCATCGATCGTCCGATATCGTACACGTGTAATTTTTTGTATTTCTGTTTAACCGCTGTTTCATGAGAAAACTGATTGACGGCACAGCTTCTACAAGAGTGCATATTTTAAAAATGTTTATAACGCGATTAGGTATCTCGTATTATAATCGATACGGTTTCTCTATTATTTCTAATTATTTTCGTTTGTCTTTGATGCTGACTTCTCCGAAGTTTTGCGGTAACATTTTCCTCGGGGAAATTAGGGGGGGGGGGGACCTGCTATAGAACGCTTGAAAAAGAATAATTTTTTGCGATTTTTTTTCTCGGCTCCAATAAAACGAATCTTTTCTAAACTTCTGGGGTGTTTTCTCGTACACTCTAGCGTGCGTAATTTGTGTCTGTAACAAAAAACAAAAACATTTCTTAATTTTCATGTAATTACCTTCTATGTGAACCTCAAAAACTTTTTAAATATCGAAAATATCGAAACGTGACTAATCTAAATAGTCGCGAGTGGAACGTTGGGAACACTCGCGACTTGGGAAGGGGGGGGAAAAGCAATTTTCAAGTCGGATGCGTTTCTGCAAGATTGATCGCGAAAACACAGAGCATGGTGCGAAGCACGTGGCGATGGCGCTTCGACGGACAGTGGTATCGACCGACCTCGAAATGTACCTTCGTCCCCACCACTCGATGAACCCCATCGCATAACTAGCCCTACCTCTCCCCGACTGACTATCCGCGACACGGGCACCCCTGCATCCCTGGCATGCTGGCTGCTACCCTTCCCCAAAATCCACGGTGTGTCCTTGGAAGTAAGCATGACGCAGATTGGCGGCGTGCCTAACGACTTTTGACACAGCTGGACACTTGTTATTTTCGTGGCACTTTGTTGCGAAATTAATTTACGTTTTACCTATTTTTTTTTGTCGTCCGACAGGATTATTTTCGCGGTAACTCGAAACTATATTTCAACCACGACCGCACTAGGAAACGGTGGCACAGGCTCACTAGTGCGAACGCGTCACATCATGTTATATTCGTTCCTTTGACGCCATTCGACAACAGGGGTACTAAAAGGGTTAACATCGCAGTGTATACATGTCGATACAAGCCTACCTTTGATGGTTGTATATGGGGTGTTCGATTAATGCACGTGCTATTATGATATTAACGGTATTTGCGGAGCGGATCGGCTCGCTGACGGAAAGGCCTTTGATGCATGTTAGCAGCAGAACAATATTACTTAATCTTATATAATATGGTTTAATTATTTAATAACGAAAATATTTGTCTATCACCAGATTTATTTAAATAAATACCAGAGATCGAGATACCTAATCGCAAACCAAATTATGAATTTTTACAATAAAAAAGAAACAAATAGAAATCGAATACGTATATATGTACAGAATAAATCTCGGAATAAATAAACTTTATTGGGGAAAAATAGATAACCAAAATTTGCTATTAAATATTAAGATACGTTAAAGTTTCCTCTACTGCGAGAGAATTAGTATTGTATTATCTCATTGTGTGTCAGTTAGGAATCGAATCTGAACATTCCTGTTCCCTGGTGGTTCGTGCTTTATTAATTTGGTCATTGTGGCTTCGGAGATATTCCTCGCAATAATTGGTGTATTATGAAAATGAATTTCCAGATGACATCTCAGGCAAATTTATCGAGATATTCACTGAAAATTAACATTTATTTTTGGTAAGGAGAGATTTAATGTGTTTTCAATGTAATAACATTGGTTTCTGTGTTAACCCATTATCGATTTCGTGTTTAAAACAAACGGATTGTTAATTCAATTCGGTTAAGTTCTGTACGCTATCGGCTTCCGTTCAATCTTCGCGAAAAATGGTACCTTTAGGACACATAAAACTTTTACGAAAGGCGGACACAACTTTGATCATCATCGCGCGAAGTAAAGTGAATCACGTTAGAATGGTACAGGCGAACTTGCGAAAACGCCTCGGTGGACTGGTGCTCCTGGGACATACGAGTATTTCATCAAGTTATCGCAAGGGGGGACGGGGAATTCGACGCGTTCCGGATATTAACCAATTATCCAGATTTTGATTGGTAACGTCCTTTATTTAAAAACGGAAACTGAAAGTGCGCTCGTAATTATCGATTCGATTTAGAAAATATAACAAGCTTGGTTTAACAAGCCGCGGCTTTAACATATCGTTTACTTCGTTAATTAAACAGAAACGTAATATAAAAAAAATACGTTGTGGCGCTAGCTTAGCTTTTATCCATTGCTCGTTTTGTATTTCCTATTTGCGTTACATTAAAATTTACCGCCTGCAATTTATGGTTATATTGTTCCTATAATATTTCATTTTATATTGTTTAAGTACGCACGACATTAGGTAGCGATTAACTCGATAAAGTTTAATTACGATATTAGACTCGTGAAATTGTCAAAATAAAATTAAATAACGGCATATTATGCGAGTCAGGCGCGGTAGGAGGTGCGCAAATAAATATAATTCCAATTTCGATCAACGCACACGCTTGACACATTATCGTTCTTCTTGTTATTTAATACGACTTTTTATATCCAAATTGTGCGACACTTCTGTCAAATTATTTTCTTTCGACTGTAGCCGATCCTGAGGTGAGTCCCTCTCATTTTTCCCCTATTCAGTTTTAATAATCGTATTACTAACGACAAGTTACGGTCTCCTACAGTGGATATCATGTCCATTATGTCCGTGCTCACCAGCCCACATAATTCGACACCTCTTCATGAAAGGAGCTCCTTACCTCAGGGTCAGCACTAACAATATTCTGTAACACCAACATCATCAATAAATTGCTGAAGATGGCTCAAAGGAAGAGCCGAAACGTTCGTAACACGTAAATCTTATGTATTATATTTATTTTCGCACCTCCTATACCGCGCCTGACTCGCATATGCCGTTATTTAATTTTATTTCGATAAAGTTTATTTCTCAGCCGCGATAGAAAGCTACATAAATCACTACTAAATATACTAATGGATTTCGAAACACTTAAATATTTATAGGAATTTTCCGCCAGCTCGGGAGAACTCGGCAACTGCCTCGCAACATATCCTACGACCTTCTACACCGTTGCGGGAACCGAATCGTACGCTACAGCATTCGCGCTATTTGAGAATAGAGTCGCATTTATCTAGACTTAACGCTAAGTAAATTGTAATCCTCGGAATAGTTCACGACGGCGCGTTCCGCGCGCAGTTGCGTCATGAATTCCTCTCCTTCTCTTGTGTGTAGCCGATCTCGTGGCGATTAAGCTCCTTCCCATTCATATTACACGCGAGACGCGGCGGGCACCGATATAATTACGAATTCTCACGAATGAATATCTCGGTTCTACCATCCGTCACACCGAGCTTCTCGCTATCGCGTTATTCTCAAATGCAACGGTTGCGATTATACCTGCACTACTCGCGCAATATATGGGTTTACGCTATCTTGGAGTCACGGCTCCGTACCGCCAGCGCCACTGCGATGACCTCAAGGTATGCACCTACAAATGCATATATATTTCGTTGCCGGTAGGCATAATTTGCATAATGGGTCGCGAGCTCCGAGTGGCTTTTCGTGTAACACGTACAGAACCATCCGCGTAGACGCCTGGCGCGCGCGCGAGCCTCGAGTCTCGAGAAATTCCTTTGCTCATTCATCGCGAGAGAATAGTGCGGGCGGGGAAATGGCATTCTTCGACATCGTTGCGTAAGAGGAGATCTCTAATAGGAACGGACGCGCCTCTCTCGCCTTAACGTGCCCGTCGAGATGAAATGCATCTTGCCAGTTCCTTTTAGAGGAACGACGAAGATCGAGATCCGAGATAAATCCTTCCCTCCGCCAACTGTAATATGTACAATTAAGTTAAACGCGAATTTCTTCGCTAATAAGGAAATTGCAAGGTGCCCTGGAAATATCGCTGCTGTTTAATTAAAATATAATTTCCTTTATTAACCCCCGAGTTGATGAAATTTTTTTCAATTCATCGCGCACAGATTTCTTGTTCAAAGCAAATTTAGCACGTAACAAAGAAAAATTCTTTGCTGTAGAATTTTTTTAGATTTTAGAAGGAAAAATTATATAAAGTTGCAAGAGAGAGAGAAAGAGAGAGGAGAGAGAGTTTTTCTTATATAGCATCTCTTATAATCTAATAATCAGTGTTTAGAAAATCAAACATATCTATCTCGATTGCTAATAAAATATACTTTCGCTATTGGCTCTTATACTTCATTACTATCGAACACTATGTAGGTCGACTTTCTTTCCGGGCAAAATCGAAGCATCGTGTTTGCCGAAGTATAGTTTATTATAACTGTCATCGGAAAACCAAGTTGAACAGTTTCGGGCTGAATAGCCAATGTATTTGTATGTCGTATTAGCTGCGACTCGGCTGCTCGTAACAGCAGAATAACCGAGTAAACTCGCGGAAGAACTCTCTATCGCGAATAACGGCCGACTTTGTCTTATCCTTCTCTTGCCGCGCCACTTTCATTTGCATTTTAATGCTTGTACGCTATCTGTCCGCCACTGTGTCCGACGTCTTACTTTTCTTTTTCACGCGAGCTGCTTATACTGCCATTAAATCTGTACCTTTGTACAGTGTTTTATATTACCTATTTTCACATAAAAAAATGTTTGTTTTCTACAAGGATGCATATTTAGCAAGCCTTTACACTAATGTAAATTAAAATGAAATTTATATTTTAACATTTTAACTTGTAATAAAATTTATTTTATTTAAGGATTTTATAAGTTCTTTGTTATAGTGTAATTTAGAAAAAAGAGCGTCTGTTCACAATCTATGGTGTTATTTTTGAGCAAGAATTGCTTTAGCACAATTTAACATGAATATTTTAACAAAACTTGAAACTGTAAAGTTTACTGCAGACGATAATATTTGTTGCCTCTGCGAACTCGTAGAATATTCACGGATGGCAGCATCGCGTTGTCGCGCCTTTATCGATAGCCGATCCCGCAGAGATGACTGATCATTGCAGTCATTTGGGTTTAGCAAACTTACAGACCTGAGCGCAATATACTGTGGATTTAGTGGATATTCATATATTTGCACATTATATATATATTTTTTTCTTGCGAATAATGGAGCAATAAACATTTGAAGAAATATGGGAGTAAAATATAATCTAATTTAAGAATAATTAGAATAAAAACCAAGAAACAAAGCTCTACGTATACATGTAACAAAAGTCAAAATTTAGTTTTTATTTAGATTATTTAATAAAAAATAATCGGTAGTTGATGCTATAATTTATATATAATAATTATATATATACATTGGGTTCAATTTTGACAGCTTGAATTTACATATCTAAAGTATGTATTATTATTATTAACAACAACAAACATTACATATTATCGTCTCATTAAATACTAATATTAACTAATATTATTACAAGCAATGCATATTACTTGATAGGATATGATTATCCGTCCAATTTCGATTAATATATATTCATGGTCAGGTCAATAATGTTCATATAATCACTTTTAAAAATAAATCTATTGTTTATCTTGCTCCTGTTAAGCAAATCAATTTAAAAAGCAGATAGTAAACTTCTCGGTCGCTGCTTAATGAAACGAAAAAAGATTGACCAACCCCTGATATTCTTTTTACACAGTTGCTTCCGCCATAGTTGCTTCTCTTTGCACGAGCGCGTTAGGGCAAGATGTCGCGGCAAAGGGTTAATAATATCGATTAATTATTTTTGCTTTTATTTTTATAAACCTCACTGCCTCTTGCATCCGCGCATCGTATGCATCTCCTGCGTAACATGTTTTTGAACAATTAAGTAGAAATCTTGTAAATATAGTGCAGAACACGTTACTATCGTTTACTGAAAACTCTAGAACGGTGTATTAGCTGTTTCATACAACAAAAATTAACAATTTCTTACGAAATAATGGTGTTTTTTTTCGCGGCAAGATTGTAGCCTAAATAACATCAAAGCTTATTCGAAAAAATTTCGAGTGAAGTTATCGAAGTTCTAGTTCTCAATCAATGATAGTATTGAATAAATAAAATAAATAAATTAAATAAAAAAATATTAATTTGATTGGAACGAAAAGTATAAAGCGAATAATTAACTGTTGTAATTAACTCTTATGCTCTCATTGCTCATCTTTTTGATATTAATGAACAATTTCATTTTAGCAAATTTTCCTAGCATTTGCGTATTAGAATCTTATTTACAATAATAAAGACAAATATTCTTGATGATTACAGTATAGGAGATGCAAATATAAAATATCGCAATGTTTCATAAAATTTTAAGTAGATTTGTAACAAATTCTCCTTGAGCGCAGAGAAAAATTGGACGTCATCTTTTCCGTTTGCTTACTTATTTACTTCGCGGTACACTACAACATGACTCGGTAACCCTCATTAATTATAATTAAATACAGGTTTCTTGTACATTCTGGTGCTTCGTAAGCTATTTGCGTTGATGTTAGATTTATCCTCGTTAGTTGAGAGTTGAATAATAATAATAACCGTGAGAGAGTATATCTTTATCAGTGTCCGAAGGCGATTTTTCGTTAGTGATAAAAATTTTACGATTATCTTAATCGCCGCAGTTATTCCGTTTATTTTATAATAATGATTCACGTATTCTCTTGCATCACATTTCGCCCGCGATTGCCAAATTCGTGCAGAACCGCGAGAAAAATGAGGCGGATCACAACGAAAAGTCGCGCTTCGCGATTCCACGTCTAAGTTGGCCACCGCAACATTTGGTTTCCCAAAATACGAGTATTATAATTGGCCGGCCGACACCCACGATTTATATGGAGGCAGCGTCGCGCGCCACCAAGAATTCTCGATTATAATAAATAACCGACGACCTTGCGTCTCTCGTTCGACTTTCCTCCCTTCTCGGCGAGCGATCTAAAATAAAAGCGATAATTATCTGGTGTGTTTACATCCCTTGCGTCCTGCGACTTGCAGGATAATTTAATTGGACGACAGGCTACTGGTGAATTTATGAAGAATCATTTATTGAGACGTAATTCATTTTCTAATCGGGCCTTGACGTAAACTAATAACCCCCATTAGTTAACATTTGTCATAAACTCATAACTTTGGCAGATATTTTCACAACACGCCGGATGCGGGCACGTGCTCTGCTCTGTAACAAGCCGAAATTTCATTTCGTATAGCGCGCTTCAAAAAGTATCTATAATTTGGCGACTCATACACGGATGCTTTAATACCTGTGGACACTTGCCAGCTCAGATATAGAACGCAGAATATATGCATAAATTATTAATATGGTTTTGTGCGCAAAACGTTGTTCGAAGATAAAGAACGGCAGACTTTTTTTCGTGTATTTAGTATTACATGTATAATGTAGGATTATCTTCGAGAGAAATTTTTTTGGGCTCTATTCATGTATTATATACATACTTTACATATAATTGGCGTACGATCTTGTGTGCATTCTAAAGTGCACGACTGGAGCTACTGCAATTTAATACAATAATGCCTTTTGTACTCTTGCCAAAGGAAATCTATGTCTTCATTAACCGGTCTCTGGTTTGCGACTGGCGTAGTAATAGTACCGTATATACATATATAAAATCATGGATTAATACATCTCATACACTTTATTATAATTAACGTGCGTTTAATAAGTATTTTATTTTAAGTATTTTAACATGATAAAAACACGGTAAGCGTAAAAGATGGAGGCTAATAGTGGCGAAACGAGGTATGTAAAAAGACAAGAAGCAGCGGCGAAATTAGATTAATGCGGAAGGCGACGTTTACATCACGCGCACGACAACATAAAAGAAGCGGGCATAAAAAAAAAAGGTATCACGACGTATTTACGCGTGTCGTGACTCTGAAAATCGTATAAACTACGTATACCTACGTGAGAAAAGCGACGACGTTCAAAATAATCCGAGTCGCTCTATAAATACAATACGACATTCAGTCGTGTACGGCGCGTCGCGATGTCCAGATGCTTACTTACCTCGTCTATTCGTTCAGCGACAGCCGATTTAATTACCGTCAGATTGTTTGGCGATCAGTGACTCGTGCTTGAGACGTTGAGCTAAGAAAATTTTGCTCGCCTTTGAAATCCGCTTGTTGTGACACCAGCTTGAACAAGGAGAAGTTGTCTTGCCATTCGAGATCAGTGTAGTAATTCGCGTGCAATAGAGCGACGTGTCTTGAAAAGAATTCGCGAATAAATTTTTTTCTTTTTTCTTTTAGTACGCTCTATACACGCTTATAATATTTCGTGGTCGGCAGTGCGCATCGCGAATAATAATCGGTGATTGTGATCTATTCTTGCGTAAGATGTTTATTGGCGTCTTCGCCAATTAACCATATTACGGTATAACAATCGAGAATCGATGCAATGCAATTGCATAACGCGTAAACAAATATGTCAATCAACGTACTCTCCGAGATACAGTTTGGTTAGCAGAAAATACAATCGATTATTTCACGTAATAAACTTTATAAATGTTTATCTTGTGTGACATTGCGCGGGTTTGATTGTAAAATACCTAGCGACTTAATCATAAATTCCTATGGTGATACGATTAATATATCTCCGGGTTAGTGCGCGTAGTGTTGTCCGAAAAAAGTCTCGTGCTCCCCTTCTCGCTCGCGGAATCTGCTCGGTGCTAATCTGGAATTAATGTGCATACAATTTTAGATGAGTCGGGACATGTCGCGTGTCGCTTTTAACGCGGCTTCGCGTGTCGTTGTGCCGCGAAACGACGGTCACGCGGCCGTCGCCATCGGCGAGGTGCGTGCATTTTAAGAGCGGTGGTGAGAAAAATTTATCGCGTCGCTCCATCGAGGATGGAGAGGCTCAGCGTGGCGGAAGCGTTGCGCCGGAAAGATAGGAGACGTCGCAGGGGATGGACGGTAGTCGGGCACGAGCTGCGGTGAGTATGATAAATCACGTGAGAATTTGGCCGTTTCCGCGCTCGTGGATAAGATATCTGTCAACGATTGAAATCAACGACCAGGTGAGCCCGTCACGGTAAGCCGCGCCTGCGGCAGGGCAGAGAATGTTTCCACTCGGGAAACTGACGAAAATAAAGCCGCATATCGTGTGTTCGTGCTCGAAGCGGCTTGATGACGCGACCTGGATTTTTTCTAGAACATACTGATGATTCGTCTATCGAAATATATACCTATACTGGTAAATCCGTGTGTGATCAATGTTGATCAATCTGAAGTTTGTTTGTTTTTTTACAAACAATTTTTTAATCTTTTGTGTAGCAAAACATCGATTCTCACTGATAGTGAAGATATCTTCACGTGTGCATAGTGCATGATTGCGACATTTTAATTATTATTTTAATTATTGTGGAGTTTCGAGATTTTTTATGGAGTAAAGTCTGAATAATTATTTATTTTGCTTTATTATTATTCTTTTTAACATATTGTTCAGACTTTTATCTGTCATATCTGATGACAGTAATCAAATCGCTTTATCGAGCGATAAGATAATCCAAATTGAGAAAATGTGGTGTAGCCTTAAACCGACAACTGGTAACAGTAACTGCATCTACTGGTAAAACGACCATGGTACATGCCGCCATCTTTCGCGATACTGCCTGGGTTTCACGTATAGCTGGGCTCTTCTCTGCTATATTTAACAGATCGATACTGTGGTTCACCGGCTCACCGTCTCCTTCCAGTTTTACTTAACAAAGTCGATAAACTAGATTCCATATTTTAAACGTATTGTTAAATTCACAAATAACTTTAATACATATTATTTAGCGATAAATAAGCTAATATTGTAGCTTTATTTAGAGAACTGAAAACATTTTTTTTTTATTTAAAAACAAATAGTTTCTGTTTCTAAATTTTACTTTTACAGTTCTCTTCTTCATAACTTCTTTAGTTTCATAACTTCTAATTTTTGCGTTCTATATGTTTTATAATTAAAAAATTATATGCTTATATTATTGCTATATGAGAGACAATTTCTATACGCATTTTTTATTATTTTGATGTATTTAAATAAAATTTTAGAATTTTAAGGCATAATATATCCAATAAATATCATTCATATGAAGAAAGTTTGCATAATACGTATCTCTAGATGGAAGATATTTCTGAATGACAGAATTAATTAATTCTTTCATGAATATTTAAAGGTTTTGACAGTGAAACATTATTTTGATGCAATTTATTATCGTATATCGTATATCGTCGAAACGATATATGCTGAATGATATTATTATTTTGACGATTGATCCTTCAATTTATGTGCTGCGTATTATGGATTTACATCAACTGTGGCCGATTACAACTCAATGAATCATACAGTAAATATACCGGAAAACCGTACAAAAGATTTGTTAAATCCGTATGCAGTTCGGTGGAAAAAAAAAACATTTTTGATTTTGGCTTGATGGAAGGTTTCCCCCGAGGGGAAGTTTCATACGTGATTGTTGCGAACTGCGTGTTCATAATTCAAATCAAGTGCAGAGCTTTCATGTTGAGTAAAGTAGCTCGAGGCTAACATTTATCACTAGACCACAAAAGTTTGTGAAATCTCACAAGTTGTTCTATTCTATTGGTTTGAGTGAATGAGTATTACAATATTGTCAATTATAAAATTGATTTGATCTAAATTGACATTTTTTTAATTGGTAATAAAATAAATTATTTATAAAACAAATTTTTTTTATTATTCGATAATTGTATGGTTTATATTTAAAACTTCTTTAATACATATTTATTTAACACATATTTACACACACATATCTACCTATAGCGGTAATAAATTGGTTAAATAAATTACGTTATGTCTACTTTACTTATACCTACTGTTTTCTTTTTTTTTTGCGCAAAACGATTTATTTAAGCAGTTAAAATGGAAAGAAATATACTTTATCGCGTTTACGTGGTGATTATGTGCTGCGTAGAGTTTCTCTCAACGTAACGCTCGAAAATTTTACGGGCTCCCGTTGTCCCAGCGCAATATTCAAATTTTACAACGTGGTGCTTCGCCTTGAAAATTTATCGTTCACAGCGCACGCATAAATTTCACACGCGGAAACGACGCACTGTAAAGTGCAGATGTTGCGTTCAATGCACGCCGCAGCAAGTGAAGGATGCATATGAAGGAAATATTTCGATGTGAATTAAAAATCATGACTATTTGCGCCGTCCGTTATAATGCCGATAGATAATGAGAGATATCTATATGATACATGATTAATGAGGTATATATTATACTTAAAATAACAGTTTTATTAGCTTACCATTTTTGTGAGTCTCTTTATCTACGGAAAAAGCGGACTTGTTAACCAGGACTGATATTATGGACTTGTATAACGTAGCGTATCTTTATATTGAAGAAGCGTGTATCAAGTATGAATGTGCTCTTAGAGAAACATTTTTATAACTGCAAAGGAAAGAGGATACGTATACGCGCATATAGCGTTTCTCTTTTCATTCACCTTCAAGCTATATGATTTGACATATCAGTCGCTTTATTTCCCAGATATTGGGTTAAGGAAATGGACCGTTTCTGTGCGTCATCGTCAGTAACATCGCTAATATCCGCGCGAATAACGTCATGTGTTATCGCGTATACAATGCTCCGTTCGAATCTCTCGCAGCTCGCATAAATTGCCGATATTTGAAATCATTTCATCTCGGTGATTAATAATCGGCGTCATCGCGAAATCTTCTCGCGCCAAATGCTGACGTACGAAATGCACCGTGCTAGTGGAATCTATTTGAGAGGACGAGGGAGAGAAGAGAGAGAAAGCTCTTTCGAGCCCACGAGAATACAACTTGGAATCTGCCAAACTTTATAGCCGATCGCCACGTGAACATTTATCGAACTAATTTCTAGAGCTTGTCAATCTTCGTTTCTTACGGATTATCGCACACCGATTCGAAATAAAGAAAAGATTATATTATTTAACTTTGCTCGATTAAATTTTTCTTTCATTCCATTACGATCTATTAAAAGTTTGGGGAAGAAATATGATCTGTTATATACACCGAGTTCTGTGCTGCAAAGCAATTAACTTTAGAACAATTGTTGAATTATGTCATGTCGTCTTTCTACTTAACGTCATACTCCATTGACGATCTTTAATTAATTTAATTAATAGGTACTTTAAATTGAGAATTAATTAAGTTCCAACAAATTCACGCTTTAGTACTTGACGAATAAACATGACAATAGGCAAAGAAATTTATTTAAAAAAGTTTGGTATGTATTAGTTATTTATATTTATTTTATCAAAATAATATCCATCAAATTTTCTTAGTTAAATTTCTCTTATATGCTTATTATGTTTTTCTTTTTACACGTTTTTTGAGATGCAGTTATGTGATAGTTATAAAATGCAAAAATTTTTCTGTCTCTTGAAGAAGGTATCAATGTGCACGATAATTAAACTATTTTTTTATTACAAATTGCAATTAATGAATTCTACACATAACCGCAGCTATTGTCAGTTATGTAATTAGGATTTACATTATATTACCATTCATTGGAAGACGCCTGTTCTTTCTCAGAAATAATACTTGCCTTACCTTTAAAATAAGCTGATCTTAATTTGTATATGTCAGTGCATATCGTGAAACTAAGCAATTCTACGTGTTGGATTTTATTACATTTCTCTTTAGCACATTTTGCTTACATTCAAAGCCAAGTTTGAACTTGCTACTCATCAATCGATTAAATAGACAATGACTCATCTCGTTACGCCAGTTTAAGTTTCCTAATCTCATAAAAGTAGACACTTTTAGATCATCATCTGCTCAATTGAAGAAAAATATACAAGCGCGATTATCGTCGTACGTATCAATAGCTTTACAATGATTGCTCTTCGATCTTCTTGCCGGCGAATAAATGACGTCATCAAATGTAATCTTATACAATACATCAATCACATTTCAAATTTCACCCAATATTTTTTTAGAGACAGGTGGGATTGAATTTCGTATTTATCAGAAAAAAGGGTTTTGTTTCTCGAAAAGCCAACTCATACAAATAGGATGTTATAAAAATATGTTTGATAATGTAATAAATTTCGCGCACTTCAATTAATAAATTATTAATTATCAGTTACGACATCAGCATCAGATGTATTTTCTAATCAACATCATATCCACTATTTAAATTGAATCGTCGTCGTATTTTGTACTTCACGAGTTAGTAAACGTCGTTAACGAAACAATAAGCTCTCGTGTTTGGCGCGGGCACGCTGCAGCTGCAAAATCGTGCACTTACGTGTAGGATGCACGCTCAAGCGCGAAATTGTTTCGCTCAGAGGTATTTATTCTCGGTAAGCTTTTGCAACGGTCGCGAAGGATGTGTAGAATCGATGAACCGCGTATTATGTTACAGTTAAATTTTGTACGTTGAATGCTTCACTACGTACGTTTTGTATCGCGATCCTCACAAATCCGCGCGGGCTAAGCATATAATTCGCGCAGTCAACATATTAATCTGGATAACTTTCATTGCGCCTGTGCTCTAACTTCGTAACGTGGATAGGATTATGAAATCTGCGTATCGCGTAAACTCGTTTTCGCTCAAGGTCTGGTAGATTAAAACAGACTCGGCGAAAGATACTGTTTTACGTCTCCTCCGGAGTACATAGGATGAGCGAACTCGTCCCATCTCTATGAAGAAGAAGCTTTAAAACCTGCTTCGCGTGGGAAGAAAACTCTCTGGAGAACTACATCTTGGGCTATAGCTCGTCTCTGCGCTCGGTGAAGGGTTACTTTTCCTATATCTCACTTAATAACGCGCCACGTTGAATTCTGGCTTATGACTCGTATCTATATGGGCTACCTGAATAAATTTTTATCATAGCACTAAGTTTCGCTTAACTGACAATGAGATTCATAATATCGAGTATGCTTTCGTTAACAGCATATTTCACAAATTCCTATTCGATATTATGTATTGATAAAATTATTAGCATATAATGTTTTGTCAATTAGCCAATTTGGTCGTTAACTAAAGATTAGTAGCTTCTTCTTAAATCATATTTAATTAAGACGCGATACCTATCTTTGAAATACCTGAATATTTTGATTTTATCATAATAAATTTTAACTTATTCGGAAAAATATTTTGTTAGAAACATGTATTTATTTATATGTATTTCATTAGAAACATATATGCATACACATCAGATACTTATTGCAAAATTGTATAAAATAATACTTTTATTTTGAAGCACCGATGCTTCGATTTAAGAACAATAAAAGATAGGTAATTGAAAATCTGAAACATGAACTGCATGCATCTTTCGTATTTTCCTTCTTCGATAATATCGCATCATCTTTTTTGATCTGATAACGCGTGGACACAATGTCCCGATGCCGTTAGCTTTTCCCGTTCCTTCTCTCAGCCTGTCAAGTGTGATTGACGACGACGATTCGCGTCGATGGGCAGATGGACCGAGGTACAGGAAGCGAACACCTAGGGTATCGCACGAAATGCGATACCAAGCGACAGAGACAGAGAACCGCGAGCGAGTGACAGCCGGTCGGAGAAACGGCGAATACCGAGACGATGGTCGCAGCTCTCTCACACACGCTCACAGAGAGCATGCCCGCGGCAGCGGGTGAGCACGATGACGCTCCTCCTCGCTCCTCGCCAGCTAGGTTCGCAAGGGGGCAGCTCGTCGATGCTCTCTCAGTCCGACAGCACACGCGACCTCGCGCGGTTCACGCGACCCCGTGCTCGTGCCCGTCACCCCCTGCGTTCTGCGAGCCGCCCTCGCATCTTGCTCCACCATCCCCGTGCCGACTGTCGTTACTTCCGTCGGCGGAAGTCGGTACGACGGTCGCGACCGCGTCTCAACGACCCAGTGTGTGACCGACGTCCGGTGGAAACCCTCGTGGGTTCGGTCGAGTTGCACCAACCGACAAGTTGTTAACTAACTCCTGGATTAGCAGCAGTTCTATAGATCGTGGTGCGCGACACGGGGAAAGGGAGGGAAAACCTGGTTATCCTTGGAATATGGCTAACTAGCGTTGCTACGACTAGGTCGTAATATCTTCTGTGTCCCCAGTGAATTCTCACAGCGTGTATATGCGGCGCAAATACAAAGGGCATCGCTGCGAGAGGGTTCTACGAGCACTCGACGGTGAGCATCCACTTGGGAAGTGGAAGAGTCACTCGGATTACGATTGCTCGCATCGTTCGCTTCGGGTTTGCTTCAAACAATTTCCGTTTAAATTTGATTTGAATCGATTAATTATGAAATTCGCGCGAACTTCTCGTAATCCTTTTATCCCAGGGAGAGAGCTTCCGCGACTCGGTTAGCTTTTATAATTAGCAGAGCGTGCGAGAACGTGCGCAGAGGTGAAACTTTATTAGGTATAATAGCACCTAGTGAAGTTTTCCTTTTTTGTTACGAAGTTCCGGAGGTTGACATTTCGGGTCTTTATCAAAGCCGTGGCATGGAAATTTCTGAAATGGGATCAAGATATAATGCTTTTTTTATAGAAAGAGGAGATTACGAAACCAATCCCCAATATCGCTTTCTTGTTGCGAGTGTAATTATATATATCTAAGGATCAAAATCCAATTTAATTGTTTCCGAAGTTGTAACATGAATTTGTTATGTGCGAGAGATGTTCATCGAAGCGATTCAATAATAAAACCGTGCGGACGATGCGAGTAATTCATTGTAAACACATTTACTTGTTAAAATTTATGATTACTTTGTGCTCATCTCATCAAATTTATATTAAAATAGCATCCTGAGATAAATTCTCAAGATCTATTTTTAATTGTGCAGAAATAATTCTGCTTATTATTTGCGGTAGGAAATCAAATAAAGTGATAAGAAATAATACAAGATAAGAGATAATACTGATTATATAAATGTTTTTGTCACGATGTTTTTTGCCTTGGAGTACTTGGAGCTACCGAGAAATATTCTTACATCTGCAGACATGTAGTTTTTTCTTGCGAAGCTGCTCTCCCTCTCTTTTCTGCCTCTCTTAAAATTCTCCACGTGTCATTAAATTAATCATTTAAAACTTGCGCAGCCAAAACGCGAACTTTAAAACAACAAAGTTTAGCTTAACGACTGAAGTGTTTTCGAGGCAGCAAGAGTTTCGGTTTATCTCGTTATACGTTGCAGGTAACTACGAGAAAGCTTAAATCAGCTGTTTCTGACATCATCACGCGACGATTACGCGTAATTTAATTGCCGAATAGTTTTCGAATCAAATTCGCGCGGTGAAGTTCGCACGCAAGCGGGTTTATCCCGTCGCAGTTGCGTGTAAATTATCACGGAACTTACACTAGTTATGATTTTCTCCTCGCCTGCTTCCTTTAGAACTTTAGAACGCGAATATGCATCGCGGGGCGAATATCGTCTTATTTTCCCAACGTTATCTCTCAGCAGGCGAAGCATTCAGAATTACCTCGCGAACGTAATGAAAAAGCACGTGACAAACCGACGTCATTAATTAGCGGTGCACGCGAGCGTGATAACCCTTTCGCGTGAAACACTGTAACGACAAGATAAAAGATAGCTATTACGAAACTAGATTTCTCTCCTTTTCACCACGGGATTCATTATAAATTGATCGTGCTTCGATTTTACTGTGACACCTTATTTGCTCCGTGCGAGTTTGTCGATCCTCCGTGCGTAGGATATATTCTATAGAAATGTAACGCGCTTCCCTCGCGTGACATTTGAGATATGTAGTTTTCAATTATTCAAAGAGGAATGTTTATCTAGCAGATAAAACATCACACCGCAGCTCGCGGCGTATCGCGACAAATTTTTTTTCCTGGCAGCTTGTCATTTACCTGCGGGCAACGGTGACAGTGGTGGAAAGAATATACTTAGCCAGGTTTTCTGTTTGCCTTTATCTCGTTACAGAGCTGACACCGAGAGGGTCCCGTTGAAGGCATAAAGGGAGAGCTTGTAAGAGCAAACTGCACACGATAATGAGAATACAATTTGTTTTCGGAAGAACTTATATTTCAGAGACGAGTGAAAAGAAGAAGGCCATGCCAGTGTGCCAGTTGTTTAAATAAAACGTTGACAAGTAGCTGTAAGAAAATTGACTTTCTTCACTGGTGCTCATTACGCCTTGATAGAATCCGTCGACATACTATGCTTCGCCGTAGAAGAAGTTCTTTGTTCAGACTTAAAAGGCTGAACCTTGAACTCAACAAAGAAAAGGCTCAACATTCTACGGAACTCTTTAAATTTTTAATCGATAAATCGGCAAATTATATGACAGCGCATTACGTTCAACGATTGTAATCGGATGATTTTAATCAGATCTAATTAAAAATAATTATCAAACGCGATTCAGCGATAATATCGATTTCTTTGCGACTTTATTCTGGCTTTGTTACAGCAACCGCGAATGTTTTTACTTCGTTGTATTGAATTATTTCTTCTGTAACAGCGCAATTTCACTTATAAATACGCTTGCGTTCGAACTTTACAATTGAAATTTGATGAAACGAAAATAGGCCAAACGCGTAACGAAATATTCACTATAGCTCTGATGGATGGGAAAAAAATATCATTTTTCATCCAAGCCGTTCATAAATCTCTTAAATTTAATTAGCCTGTGCATACTAAACTCTGAGAGAAAAAAATTTATTTAATTATTTTGAAAGGCTGTAGGAGAGATGTACTAATAATATATTACATACGGTTAGCCTGCGAAAATATTCGAGCACACGCATAAACTGAATAAAATTGATTAAAATACTTTCGTGAATCGCTGATGCCTATATTATGCATAATTTATTTCCGTTTTATCGCATGTATTATAAATGTATATCCCGTTAATGAAACGGGATCACCTAAATTTACCGATACAACAGAAACGACCTCGATTCAGCGTAACACGCAACGCGATGCTACGATAAGTCATTAATCCAAAATGTCCAGTTGTATAGACAGGGACAGGGGTACGCTCACCCTCGAATTTTGCCGTCGATTCCGTTAATTGATCTATTTTCATGTCCCTCGGTTTTTTTTTTGCACGCTCATGAAAACCATGGCCCATGTGCCACGCGAGAATCGTCGGACCGTGACAACGAGTCTTCCGTGCTTTTCCGCTCTCCGTGCCGCGGCGAATTTAATTATATCCGGAAAAAACGTTGCGTGTCCGTGTGTGCGTGGCCACGCGCAGACTGTGTGCCAGAACTAACTTTGTTTTTCGCCAGATCGCTGTCGACATTGACAATCGGAGCAGCCGGTGTGCTGCCACGTGACAAACGCGGTGATGCACGTCGCATCGACGGACGCGTCGTGTTCTCGTGCTCGTCGAGGCTCTCGATGATGCCAGGAGCGTAAAGTAGGCCGTCGTGCTGAGAAAAGCCGCACCTGTGCGAAAAAAATGTGCGACACGGCCTTTCCACAACTACTTTTGCGTATCTCGCAAAAGTTCATGCTGCGAAATACATGTAACGACTCACGTATATTTTTTTTTTACTTTTTCCGTTCGAGAGTTTAACGGTCGACTCGGCGCGCTTTGTCGCTCGATTGCTCTCCTATGATCGTTTTTTCATGACATTGAGCGATAGCCGGGCGTGGAAGGCGGACATGCAAGGTGCGTTTTAGGAAAATATCTCGTTGTTTGATCGAATTTGTTAGGTCTGTTTAAAGGAAATAATTACTGACACGATACGGTCGCAAAATCGCATCATATTTTAATCGAATCAATCATTTTAAAAACAACGTCTCAAAATTTACAGTTATCGCAAGAAAAACCGAAGTTTAAAATAGAAAAAACATGTACAGTAAAATTTCTATCTTCGGTATTTTTGGAGCAAATTTCTTCCTAAAATAAATGATAAAGTAACAACAATTTTGCGTTTAGCAAAAACGATTTTTCGATTTGATGAAATATTTTCATTTTCGTAAAAATATGTTATGCTATGTAATATTTTTGAGAGAGCATGTCTTTCTATATGAGGTATATCTGGTATATGAAAGAGCATTACTCGAGGGCTTTGACGATGTAACCAATATGACTTGCGGCGGTTTGAGAACGTAGTGACATCGGTGCGGATTGCGTCCTCAGCTTCACAAGCTGTGCAAATCGAGGAAAAAAATAACGCGAATCTATAGTAGACAAAGGAATAGGAAATTTGCGTTACTAACGATATCATCTACTCGTTAATTTTAACGATTTCTACGTAACAATCGTGCTGGTTATTTTTTTTTTCGTGGTAATCAATGACAAATACTGTCATGCAGTAACAGATAACGGCTACGTCGAGCAGCTTATCTTAATGAACGAATTTCGTACCGAATAGATGAAATATAACGTTATTAGTGATTGCGAATTTTATTTTTATAAAGGTTATTATTCTATATTTTCTAAATTATGCAATAGACGTTAAAACTTTAATAATGAATTTACAGAATTATTCATCCCCTTGTATATATATATGTATATATATACCTCGTAAAGTTTCTTTTGTGAATATACTATTTTCGCTTTAAACTATTTAAAGTTGTACCTTCTTAAAGAGAATATGCGTTCAATAAAATCTTTTGTCAGATTCTCTTTTGACTTCTGAAGGGTTGATAATATTGTTTCCAACATTTCTTTCGTCTCGATAAACAAAATTTTAATCTCTTTAGAGACTGCACGCCTTAGTATATATCAGGGCATCATCTCAACTTGAAGTTTGTTTACTTCTACAGCACAATACCGCAAATTGTTTAATTTTTTCATTAATTTTATTGAAAAAGATACACAAGTAACTTTGTTTTGGCTTTGTGAAACTATAAAGTATAATTAAAAACATTTCCATACGCATTCGATGTATGAACTGTGCAAAATTAATTTGTCTGCTACAAATTTTAATTAAAACTTTTAATTATGATTAAAATAACGTACATTATTTTTCTTAATAATTTATTTCTTCAAATAATTGCGATAATAAAACGTCATTAAATTTCCTGCCGATAAAAGTAAAATTGAAATGCTTTGTCCTGTGAATAATTTAAATCGCAAGAATATCATTTAAACATATTATAATCGTGGATTACATTATCACGCTTTCAACAATACTGGCAAACCTAAACGGATCGCGGGCAATTGATATTGAATTATTAGCACATTTGCTTTATAGTGTTTGGGAAATTGCTCATTAATATCTTAACACATGGTCTCTGTGCAAACTGGAGAGATGCATTGGGAAATCGAATATTGTACCTAATGTTCATGATCAACGTATTGATATTGCTACCTCGACGATCTCTCCTTCACATTTGTATATCTATAATTTCTTTCTTCTAATCATGGTATTTCTTCATCACTACTGTATACAATTATTTCTCTGTTGCATTCTTTCCCTATTCTTTATTAAATGTAATGTCTTATTTAATTTTTAAAAATGCGAGAAAAATCTATTTTGAGCTATCAATCTTTTTATTTCTATTTCCTTCTCTCATTTGTTATTATATATATGTATGTATATACGTTAATAGGTAATTTTCCTCCTGGTGATATTCATCCTGTCTCTATATCCGATCCGACAACTAATTATACGTGTCACGATATGGATACATGGTGTTATTAGAAAACTTACCGAGCTCTTCCATGAGGAAATGCATTTCTATAAATACGTAATTACCGACGTGACATCCCATTAGTTGGTTCAACCGCGACGATAATACGGATTAATAAAGGCAAGAGATTAACAAATTTTTACGATATCTTTAAGAACTTTATTACTTATTAATCTTACATTGTTTCCTGTCTTTGCGAATTTAAAACACACGGAAAAGTTTGACAATGTTCCCACTTTTTAAAAAATCGTGTAAAGTAAGTCGAATTTTATTGTTGTCTACGGTATTGATTAGATGCTCTTGCTGTACGACGTCTTTAAGTAAAAATTGTACACTTCAAGTGCTAGTGAAAAAATTTTTTTCAGACTTGCGTTCTGAAGATTTCGAAGAAAGCTGTAGCGAACCGATTGTCCATTATCGACAATCACCTCACTTGACGTTTAGTAAATTGCCTCGTCAATCCATTCTCTCGCGAATCTGCATTGCATACTGTATTTCGATCTCGCTGTCAAATGAATTTGACACGTTGAAGACATCCCTCGTTTCTCAAATCAAGGTTATAAAAGAATTTTATAACAGTAGATATTATAATATCAATATTACATAAAATTTATCAGATATATACCATGTTTCTACTTTATTTTACTATAAAATTTTTTTATCTATATACTTAATATATTGCTTTTGCACGAATAAAATACAGATTGCTGATACGCGTTAAAGATATCTTCGATATATTCGAAAATAAAATATTTTATCAGAGCCTACTCTTTATTGAATATAGAGTAATTTTTACT
Organism: Leptothorax acervorum; assembly: GCA_035220615.1. Classification (NCBI taxonomy): domain Eukaryota; kingdom Metazoa; phylum Arthropoda; class Insecta; order Hymenoptera; family Formicidae; genus Leptothorax; species Leptothorax acervorum. The sequence continues at coordinate 743,370 of JASTWQ010000042.1, read as the reverse complement.
CACATAACTTTCTATTTCAAGTAGATTATCAAACACAAAGCGTTTTATTCTTACACACATATGCAATTTATTTATGTACGAAGCGAGAGCGCTTCTCGTAAGAAAGGTATCTTTATCCCTAGTTCTATCAGCGCTAAAAGGTCAGCGGATATAATCGTTGCTTTTGCAGGCTTATATTCCAGATGAGGAGCGTTAATATGCGTTAATTAAATTTTTATTTTGTAAAAAATTGGGATTGCCTATTGTTTGACTACAATCCATTGTGCTGTGGCTTCCGGATTTCCGGAAATATATTCATCTTTTTGATGTAGGTATCTCTCGCTTTCCGTTTATTCAGATATATTTTTTATATATCCCCACTGTACATTACATCATCAATTACTATTAACCTAATATGTGGACACGTGGAAAACGTGCTCTTGACAGCGTCTATCGATGATTGATTTCACACGATGTATTACTAGCTGCTTACGTACTCATATATTATTCAAATTTAAATGTAGTAAAATACATTGTGCGTGATAAGAGATATATTTTGACACATAAGACACATTATACAATTACATAGCAAAAATGCAAGATCCTAATTTGCATAATAAAATATTTATCTCACAGTTTTGTATATTTAAACATTGAAAAAATATACCAAGTAATTAACATGAGAATGTATATATAAGATGTTTTTTAACAGCAAATTTGAAAATATATAAATTGGACATTATTCGAAATTTTAATATTTAGTGATGTCGATTTACATTCATTTCACGTAGAGATAGGATACGCATGAGAGCATTCAACTCTCGATGTTACCTCTGGATGGAATTTATATGACGGGAATACTCTGTCATTCTGTCTTTTCCAATTGCTGGTCACATTTCGTAGCCGTCCAGTTAGGCAGTTAGGAATAAAGAACTTTTGGAATTAGAATTTTAGTTGGTGGAATTAGCATTATAACTGGTGGAAGCCATGGAAGCAATCACAACCGCTACACAGTTTCCCGTTTAATGTAATTTATTGTGCAGTTATTACTATAATCAATAGGTGATTAATTTCATTCCGCGCTAAACATTTATTTGCTCGAGTCATTAAATCGCCAATGCCAACAAATCTCAATTTATTATTATAGCGGCATCGATAATACATTGGTTATGAAGCGTAATATCGTTACACTGAGAATAATATTATTCTAAATAAAGTTGCATGCATTCACATACACGCATCTTTATAAAATTATTAATGCTTATACTTATTTGCGCGTAGCTTGCAATTAGCGATTTAGATTTCATGTTCGATAATGACCGGTGAACGGAGTGCGCGCCATGACAACACTTGCGTTTGCACAAGACGTGATTAATCCTACTAGTAGATGATCCCAATGCAAGGCGCTCTAATGGTAATAGTCAACTCGGCTTCAACAAACTCTGTCGTTGTTTGATGATCAGAGATGTGCTTTCGGCTCGCTCTTACGATGATAGCTCGTGCTTGTTATGGAAAGCGGATGGAGTCTATGCGTTGGGAATATTGAACGGAGTGTTGCGCGTGTACAAATCAAAATAAACGGATTGGACATTATAATGTCGATGAATTTTGCACTAAAATTATGCGGAAGTATTTCTACGGTATTCAAGAAGTGAACCGTGATAAAATTCTTATTGCTTATTGGAATTTACTTAAATATTGATCCAGATTAATTTCAAGCCAACTTTTTCTTAATTAGAGACTATCGTTTACTTTGGTTTTTTTAATTCTCATTATGGAACGTTTTAATTAAACTTTAAATTAAGATCCTATCAAGTTTATTATCTTGTGTCCTTTCAGTTATTAAAAGTATATTTGGCGCTTATAAAATTTGATTACGTTAAAAATACAATGCATTAGTCGAAGCTGTACTGAACCGCAGATGCCTCTAACGATTGTCTATTTTTATCCCATATGCTATCTTATCTAGCATCAACCGGAATTCTTATCACCTACATGCTAACACACATTTATTATGCGTACGAATATTTAATGACGTGTCAGACAATAAAATTGCCACATGCGATCTTTGTGTGCCTCTTATCGTAACATCTATTTCTATATCGTACACCGTCAATAACATTTCTCGACACGAGACAATTTTCAATTTGTTTTCGTTGTTCTTCAACGAACAAATTGCGATTGCTTATATCTGCGTAAAAAATTATAAGTCCATATCGAGAAACGCTGTTTGCGAAGAATTATATTAATCCCGATTACACGACGTGATTGCTTGAGGTTCCCTGACGTCTTTGCTATTTGATTTTCTTCCGGATTAAAATGTATTATGCCAATAAGACGGAGTCGTCAACGAATATGATGGTTGGGGAAAACTTCGATTAGGAAAACTCATTATGTCGTCTGCATAACTGATATATTCTTCGTCTCCTTCGGGCTTATGCGCGGTTTTCTGCCGAAATGATGAGATGGAGACAAGAGAGATCTCCGGAGGATTTATGCTAATAAAAGGACGAAGGCGATAATATGTAAATTTTGCAACACGAGGCAAAATGATAGATAAAGTTCTTGCTTAGCCATTAGTCACGGCAGGAAACGATATGGTGGCTGCAACATGGTATTTGCATAAACGGCTTATCTTATTGATTTTGTAGTTTTTTTAATTGATCGGTTGTAATACAACTATGTTTTTGCAATACATCCCAAAACTTTAATTTTAACAAAAAGTTGATTGACAAAATTTATGAACGCTGTAGGAAACACGATATAGTACAACTTATTAAAACTGTTTTACTATTTTTTCCCCGCATTATTGTATACGAATTATTGCATTTCTTAATGCGAAATTCTTGTACGAAAGAAAATTACGTAAAATACAGGTTCTTTCAATACAATGATTAATAAGTAGACATTCCAAGGATAGATAAACCACGCTAATTATCAGTTAATTGTCATTTCAACAATCGGTAAATATTTCACAGAAAGTATGACAAGTTGCATTAATTAATTGTTATCGTTGTGCATGCAATTAGCTGTGTTTCTGCATCTCTCATTGCCAACAATTCCGAATGAACTACTTATAATCCAACGCGTGGAGCTCTTGTACAAAACGTGAGCTTTCACCATTGATTGCTCTTCGTATTTACATCGATGTATTCGGCGGTTATCCGATCCGTGAATTACACGTGACGCTTGTAATCGAATATCGTGTGATGATTCTAGTAGCCAATTATGCTTCTATGATGGCTTCAGTTTCAAATACATAAATTGCAATCGTTCTAATCGTCGCAAAACCACTGACACGGACAGATAATGTTAAGCGACTTTCAAGAACATGCTGGAACATGCCGTTACACACATATTTCATCTGGAAGCTTAAAATTTTCTTTCGTTAAATCACCCGCTCGTTTGTAACTGTCACAGAACCTAAAACTCGTTCAAGAGATACACAAAAAGCAATTTATGTGTTTCTGCACCTGCATCCATTGTTGTTGCATTTGTTTTATCGTGACTCTTTGTCATACCTTATCTTGGTTCCGTTTTTTTTATTAAATTACGATATTTAAAATATTTCGTGTTTAACGTGATACATAAAGTTCTCCATTAAAGCTACGAATAATTCGGATTTTTTGTGATTGAAAATTTAACAATATAGTTGCATCTACAATCTACAATCTCTCTCATCCTTCGAAAAAGCTTTCCTTCAGCAGAGACTCTCTCTCTTCTTCAGTCGCGCAAATTAAAATAATATCAAAATAAATCGAAAATAATTTTGTGTGGGCGGAAAGAAATAGAAGTGTAGAAAGAGGTATAAATAACGGAAGGATGGAAGGAGTAGAGAATGTCAACGGGAAATAAACCGTGATTACGAGGCACGTGCAAACCGTTTTCCTCGAAGTAACTCGCATTTTACAGACAAAGTATCATCGTTTTATTGTTTGTATTCAAATAATCCGTGCAATACGACTTTAATGAAAGATTCGTTTGGGGATTAAAATAATACGAAAATGTGTTCAGAGCGATTCCATTTATAATATTAAATATCAAAGCCGCGCTATATATAAAAATTTTAAAACAAAGGGTATCCGACGAGAAACATGTTTGAGCTTTCGCGAATATTAAAGTTATATTTAAGTTAAACGTAAATCTGACGCATTGTAAATCTGCGCATCAAATTTTAATCTACCGTTAACTTACCGGTAACGCGACTTAGCAGAATGTGGATTAGGCGTTTCGCGTAATCAAATACTGACTACGTTCCGCGCTACAATGGGGGATTAATTAACGGACCGACTAAAGACAGTGTTATGTTAACGACAATGAATGTGTTGGATACACATGTGTTTGGTCGGGGCCGTCGGGGGTATACAGTCCCGCCATCCTTTCATCATTTTCGTGGATAAACACGATTTACACAGTTACGATGTCGCACGTGTGTGTATTCCAATTATATCGATTATTTCATCTAACGAGATGACTGATACGTTTGAGACGAATAATTCTGAAATTGTTTGAACGAAGCGTTCGTCTTTTCCACGCTAAATAATATTATCCAAATGTCGCGCGTAATTTGTACAATTAAAGCGAAGGTGAAATATTTTGACGTACTTTTTACGTAATTTTGTGCAATATACGTAGCACGAGAAAAATGTATGTTGAAAAGAATTTTGGAGTAAGCATAATTTTCTTTCCTGCCTCCATTAAATCATAATGAATAAGGTATCACGAAACGAAATGCGTATTACGTGAATTACATGAATTCGTCGTTCGAAATACATTTCATGATGCTTTTATTACTGTTATTTCCGCTCCTAATTAACGCAGAACTCAGCGAGAACTCCGTTTTAGTATTAACGTACCTTGCTGATGCCGTTAATGAATTCCTTTGACCTCTTTGTATATTCTTCAGCCTGGAAATATCACTGTATTCGCTAACAGCAATTTTTATTGGATTATCCAGAATGCTTATTGTTTATATGAAATTCGCTATGATAAAAAAAGATTTATTATTATTAAATAATTTAATTAAAGTTTTAGACTCAGTTTTAAAAAGTCTGAGAAATGTCTGTATATCTAAATAATTTAAAGTTGCTGTTTTAAATTTAAAAAAATTTATCTACTTTAATTAATATCTAATTTAATAAAATTTTGACGACGACGTAGAAACTTAGTTGTCAAAATACATTTTCTGTAAAAGAGATATACTGTAATTTCTTGTATAATGAATTATTTACTTGGAGAAAAGACGGAAAGATGTACGCGTTCACGTCTCTCAAACGTGTTTAATGGTTGGTGTTCTGCTTAACAGTATCGTGCAAAGATTTACCGGGTGATTAACGTAGATCGATGGCGATAATCGTGATTACCATGTGATTTATTTCACGACGGAAGCCGAGTGGCCATCATCCTGCACTCGGCTGGCTGAGGTAAATGGATGGTTTATACAGGAACGACAGTGTCGTCGGGTTTTCTATTAGAAACGCCGACAGGGTCAACGATACTCAACTTCCGGCGCGGCGTGACATACAAGCCGCTCCAATTACCTACGTCTACCTGCCTTTATTTCACGTTAAACGCGCGGATAGGTGTTAAGTGAGAGTTATATTCTTATATACGATATATCGTGGGCATTTAATCCTTATATATGATTCCACCAGAAAATTCTTTCTCTTACTATCCTTTTTTTTTATTTTAGAAGATTTTACCTGTTTATATATCGTTTTCAATATACTCATGCTTTCTTAATATAAGAGAATATTTTAGAAATATAGTTACGCACGTTCTTCCTGAAATAGACCTTTTAAGTCTTTGAAATAATTTATGCCATTACTTGACGTCTTCTGCGTTGCATGCGTTCCTCACAACAGTGAATAATTCTGGAACAAACGTTGCAGCACATTTTCTTTACACGCGGTTCGTGCGGCCTGACGGCATGAATTTCAAATTCCAACCCAGAAACGGCATCATTCGGAAGTCTGGCTTTTACCCCGCTTCACTCGAGGTTTCCATTTTTTCCGCCCTTCCTCGCTATACCTCGCACACTGATTCTGGTTTCGTTTGGGGGCATACATTATTGGCTGCGCGCCAGGATTTGCAATATAATAGGAGCCGGTGCAGTCTCCGAAGAACTATGCGATCCTATTCTCTTGAGTGGCTGTTTCACTTTAAGAAACGCTTATTTATAACCAAAACAGCTGTTTCTGAATGCACAAGACGTTTTCCATGCGTGACAGACGTCTCGTTGAAATGATTACTCGAGACGCTGAAGCAGCAGATCTCCGAGTGACATTAAACTGACAATTACACAGACGCGTCCGTTTTCTATCCTACTCGAGATTCATTCACCCACCCAAGTTGAGTGCCTGTAAAGTTTACCGGTCGTACACATATATTCTCTGAGACCTTTTTACATCCACTCGGGTCCTCGGTCGTTAACGAAGGTTATAACAATCATTCTTATGATTTATTATAGTGCTCGAGCGTGTGATTTAAAGCAACCTTAAGTCAAATTTCTTCGTCCCCCTTTCCCGAGAAATCTAAAACACGTTTAATATGCGTTCTGAAGATCGCGATTAATCGTTGTTGAGAACGTACTCGGAATTTCGCCGGAAAAATGAATGCACTGAAAATTGGATGAAGTATCGCTGAGGTATAACGGGGAGAAAAATATATGTCTGACGTGCGCGGAAACGATGCATCTTGCCTCAAACTTAAAAGCGCAAGAGTTTTTCAAGCCATAAATTAATTTTTATTGATAGGTTTATGGATATTTCAGAGACGCGACTGGATTTCTCGCATTCTGAAATAAACGGAAAATTAATTTTTTTTAAACGAATAAGTAACACATTAACTTCGCCAGTGATTAATAACCAAATTGAGAATTTTAATTTTTTAATTTTTTTTTATTAAATATAGATTATCCAATAACGCTGAAAATTTAGATAGGGCTGCAGTATGCCGGTGGCATATTAATCGATACAGTAAAAATCACGGGCTTGTCGCTGCCAGCTATTATCATGTCTCATCCGTTTGATTTAATTAATGTAAAGCCGGCTCCAGACGATGCATTCACTCGCCAAACATTCGTCAAATATTTGTAAATTATTTTTTTAATTAATTAATAACAATGTTATAATTAATATAATATAATAGTTAATAATAATTTACAAATATTTGACGCATTTATATTTGACGAATGTTTGGCAAATGAATGCATCGTCTGGAGCCGGCTTTATATAAAATATCACAATTATATACGTTGGAGATCACTAGCGTCGGAATCAAATGGAGGAAGTAGTTATCGCGAGAAAAGTTAGAAGAGGAGAAAAAAAGAAGAAGAAATATAAAGTTAGGAAAAATGTTATTAGGTGGTGAAACACACAAAGAAGATTATCTTGTTGGAAAATTTATTATTTAGGTATGTCACGTCCAAAATTTCTTTATTTTTATTTCTACAACAGCTGTACATTTCCGGGATAAAGTTGTCCTTTGGAGAAGTGGACCTTTATTTGGATGAACGAGTGGAAGTGCCCTCAGGGAATTTCCACCTTTTTATCGCTTCCTGGAACCAATAGTCATCGCGTGAGTGTATAATACAGTCCCACGTGTGCTTTCGCAGTTATGTTTGAATTTCATCTCATTACATTTTATTTTTCGAACAAATTTGATTTTTCTCTTTTGATTACCATCCGTGACCAGAAAATTTCATTCTACGCATTTATACAACTCGCCCAAAGTATCTGTTTTTTTGTGAAAAAAAAAAAAGGTTTAGAAGGATAGCTCTTGTTACTTGATCGGATCTTCAGACTCTTCGCGTACTATGTTTCGACGTTGAAAACTTCCTCTGTTGTCGATTCCTCTTGCATTTCACGTACAAGTACCTTACTGTGCAACTTGCTGCATTCTCTTCTCCATGAGGAAATTTTCTCGAAAGAATTCGCGGTAATGAAGCAAGTTGGGACGTGTTCATTAACCTCGACATATCAGTGAAACGTAAGACGTTACATAGATGAGACTCCGATAATTCTACTTTACCTTTCACACGAATCTACGTGCCTAAAATTAAAAGATTGTAACTAAACTGAGTAGGTGATATAATTTCGAACGTCTAAAATCAATCTAATTATCTCAAAGTTGCTTGGCCATTAGCAGAGTTTATGTACAGTTGTATTATTGTAAGTTAATTAAATTAGAGTCCGCCAAGTTCTTCTAACGTTCGTGTTTTATTGCTCCGAAGTTCGTTGTTTCTCGTTCGCGACAGCACCGACGTACCGCATAAAGCCCCTGTCTCATTATCTGTAATTAAGTTAGAATATATTTTACGTTCAGCGAAAAGTACCGGCGAAAGGGAGACGATGGAACTTAGAATGGAACTTGGATAAAATTTTTCGCTCCATTTCGAGTTAAAACACTTCACGACCAACAGCTTTGCGTTTAAAGCTGCAAAAAGGAGCCAAGGCAATTTCGCGGAATAAAATCTTAATTGTTTTATTCATCGTAATGCTATCATTGACTTAAACTTGATGTTCCCTTCGAACATTATTCGAAAATTATGTACAAAGCACATTGACCTTTAATGTCATTAATATTAATACTGCGAAGAGAAGCAGTAAAGTAAAAAGTCGTTTTTCGGATACTGTGTATTTTTTACCTCTGAATCACTTCTGTGAATATATCATGCAAATTGTATGACAATCTTTATTATCAGGAGGTAATTTAAAGCGATTTTCTGCGTTCATAACTCTTTAGTAGGATTTATGCGCGTTTTAATGGTATAAATGCTACGGAATAAGACTATTTATGGCGCATGTTTCTCGACACGAAACGTGAGATGTGTAAACGGGATTTGAAAAGTGAAATGCACATACGCACCACTGAAAGCGAAAGATGATATCAGTGGGATTGCCTATCAAGAGCGGCATCCCGCAATTCTCGAGGAGATTTTAAGCGAGTCTGTCAGACGCTGCGAGCAGCAACACTCATCGGTTTAAATCGGAAGGTATTTGTCCGCACTCGGGACTCTCGGGAGTTTGCACTGGGGAGTCCGCACTCCGTCGTGATCTATTTCGGGCAACAACGCGAGGCTCACCTATTTTATTTCGAGCGAAGCCTTTCGGAAACGATCATGAATCATCCTGTATACTGTATAATCATTACCGACGAGACCAACGTGCCGCGGGCGAACGGTTTTCTATATCGCAACACGATACGTATAGAGAGCTTGATTGAAATTTCATTTGCGCGCCCCCGGTACGTGATAAACAAGTTCATTCCAGTTTTCTCTGGATACGCAAGTATTGTGTCAAGCTTCACCATTTCCATAATTGACGCCCATGTCCTCGAGCGTTGTCAGCGTTGTCAGCTTCGTCAGCTTCCACCGCCATTCGTTCGCATGATTTCACACGCGCGGCGGTATAATAACAGAGCACGAGCGGTTCTTGTGAACCCATTAAATAATCCATAATTAACACAGATGTTTGAGAGCGTCTGCGTACATTATTTCAATATGTATAAGCTGTTCGATGTCAAAATTCAATATAAATATCGGCGCCGGCAAGCGAAATAACATGGTTATTACGCGTTGTTTTATTCGGCAAGTTCCGCGACGGAAGCCATGTAATATTTATCGTGAATTTTACTATGGTAAATTAAAGAATCAAAAAGTGAAGTTGCCATTTTCAACTTCGCTTGATAACAGAAACTGAAGTCGAGAGACCGGTTAATTTTTCTCTCATCGTCCGTACAAACTGCGGGGCAAAGTTAAGGCTGAATGGTCGCAGTTAACTCTAAAACGGCAATCGTACATTGAATAATTACGAAAAGGATAAACGAGATGCAATGTTTGTAATTATTTGCCGAGATTGCGTATATAGAAAGCGCTTTTTCATATTAACGACGTTACAACGTTGCATGTGTCACACATTAGAGGGAATCGATAAGAACATTATTAAATTCTGCAGCTCCGATGAAGCTGTGTCAGCGTACTCGCGAACGGAACGGAGAACATCTGCACATACGCGATAAATACGTTGCGGGACGACGGTATTTAACAGCGCGAGCTTTTGTTTTCCGCTTGATTTCGCTGGTATCGACTATCGGCCGCGCCTGATTACACGTGACCCTCTAACATGATTTAGCGTGTAATTTTAGATTGAAGTTATGAGATAGTTGTGCGGGTTTATTGCGTAAGCGCGGTGCATCGTGTGTTTAATTAGTGGAACCTTGCCGGCGTGGGTTGCAACTTGCGAAAGCAGCCATATTAGGCCTTTATGCAATTGCTCCCGATTTCCGCGTGATATTACTTTGCAGTATTTTTCCCCGTCGATCTTTCAATGCACGAAGATACAAACGCGTCAGCCATGAATGGCGATATACCGTGGTTTGTCATGCATCCGATATATAGTGTATTTCGACATCACGCAGGATTTTATGAAAAATGGAAATTATATGTAAACAAACATACTGCGCGATGTGAAAATAGTTATTACGCACTGTTGATTCTGTCGGATATTATAAACAGATGCACACGCATTTCTCTCAGTGTTGTATCCGCTAAAATAATCGGTATTATTTATACTATATACATATGTATTTTAATAGTTCCAACAATACACCAACGAGAAAAATCAATCGGTTATTTTACTGGAGAAATGGAATTTTTATTATAAATATTATACTGCATTCTAATGTTTGTGTGTGCTCTTTCGCATACAAGCTTCATAATTATGTTTATTTATGCTTACTGGAGCAATACGCGCAAATACTACCATTTTAATGCAACGACGATTTATTCCTTCAGATTCTCCTCTTTGTTTGAATAATTTATTTATTGGTTTATGTTAGTTTATATCCTTCCGAACTTTCTAAAAATGAGGAATAAGCTCTCTTTATCTGATGTATATAAGAGACCTGAATTTCAACTGTAGTGCATTTCCGTTACTATCAATATAGAACGACATTAACCATTCGTCATACCGTTTGCAGAGAGATAGATATTTCATTTTGTATATACGCGAAACTTCCGTTTGGATTTGCGTCGATGCAAAGTTTCCAATGGCCTCGGCAGTTTCGTCGTTGTTACTATGCACAGAAGTTGAATCAATTCGCAGATCTTAGAATTCTGTTTTAACGAGCGATACAAAAAATACACAGATGGTTCCCTAATCAATCGGATTCATATCGCTAACGAAATTCTTCAAGAGGATGTTTTCGTCTACAAATTGTTTTCATAGTGATAAAATATTCATATAAAATACTCTTGAAGGAAAAACGCTCGTTATTTTGACACGAAGAAAACAAATATGTTGCATAGAGATAGCAGATATAAAATCGAATAGAATTTTTCTGTTATATATAACAGAAAAATTCTATTCGATTTTGTATCTGCTATATCTCTATACAACATATTTGTTTTTTAAATGGGATCGACGCGAGCGCGGGTTTCCTCTCTAAATGTTACCCGACAATAACCAAACTCTCTCTTTGCAAGTAGCCTTTTCTTATCAAGCTATAGCTTGATAAAAACATTTACAGAGGAAACCCGCGCTCGCGTCGATCCCATTTAAATGCATAGAGATATACTCGAGATGAAGTACCTCACGGTCTACCGCTTGACCGAAATGGCCAAATCGCGTGGCACTGTACGTGATGGATCCGCATCAGGTGAAAGGACGAATCTAGTCCATTTGACCTAGAGCCCAACGTTTCCCCTAATCTGAGCGTACCAGCTGGTGCATTGCCGGAATCGATGAGACCGTTATATAGAGCTTGGTAAACGGTTCCAACCGGAAGTGGCATGTTTCCCCGGGATCGTACTGGTGAAGTGTAGCCTTGCCCTGTGTGTCGTGTTAGTGGCGAAACATTGCGAACGATTTCACGCCGGTGGTCATTAACAAATCGTGACTGCCCGTCGTGAAATCACCAGGTCGGCTATTCATTTAAGCCGGGAACAAGGTCATCGCGTCCCCAGAAATTTTTACGACCTATTAGTTCGTTGAATTTGATACGACCTACTTTCGAGATGAGACAATCGCAGCTGATTATGGTACGTGCTCTGATTATAGAAAGAAGCTGCAGATTGTGTGACGACTTAGGTGCAGTTTATGATCTACTACCGGATTTTCCAAGCGTTTTCATTTAAAGCTTATTTTAGAGAAAATATTTCTTTTTTATAGATTATAAAATAAATATATATCATGATTTATGATTGCTTAATTTATAAATATTAATGCAATTATTATTATATATACTTTGCATTATTATATGTAACATCTCAACTGTTGTAATTTTCAGTTATAATTTTAACGCTTCTATAATTATCAAGTAATGCGTATAACTTCCACAAATATAGACAATGTGATTAATTACAAGTTATATACTTACGAAGTTATATATTATACTTATTAATATTCATAATGACTTAAAACAATCCAATACCCATTAATAATCATAATGAACATATAATTAACCTCCTATGTACAACACCCATATTATACGATATGATTTCGTTGATATTCGAATATGAAATGCAATATATCTCGATAGCATAGTGATTGCGCGATCTCGGCAATTTTCGAATTCCATTGCAATGACAATGAGCTCGTATACCGAGATTGTATTGTGCAGATTTTTCTTGTCGATGATTTTGCTGAAGCTCGCTATGCATCGTGAAAGCGCGATCGATAAGTAAAATGCTAGTAAAGCCTCGCGTGCAATCGGCCACGTAATCTGCAGCGTAGATATGCTCGAATGGTCCCAACGTGGGCGCCCTTGATAGTTTAGAATAAAAGATCATCCCGAAAAAATAGCGCTTTCACGATACGGAGTCCGCGATTACGAAAACTTTTCCATCAAAACTGCTTTTCCATCACTACAACATCGCGTTAATCTCCTTTAAAAGATTAAATACTCGTATTACGTGTCAAGATCACAGATAAGAAAAACATTGAAATTTCGTAGAAACTCAAACTGAAACTCAAACAGAGATAAAGTTTCGAAACTTCAAGTGCGAAGATAGGTATATCATAAGATACCTACTTGAGGTCTTCAAAAATAAATTTTTAATATTTAATAAAGGAATTTAGCGTGTAATTCTTAAAAACATTTTGTAATAAGAAAATTAACGGTTTTTCTTTTCGAAGTTCAAAAAGTTGGAATGTACACCGAAAGTTTTATACCAAGATTTCAATCACGAACTATCAAATATTAAATGTTGAACGGCAGTTGGGCGCGCTTTTAGACGTTAAATTAACGAAGGTCGTTTTTGCCTGCTGCACTTTGATATAGATGACTAGAAGTTTCGCAAATATTTGGCAGAATTCCTTGGCATCTATTTACAAACCGGCCGATCTGCTAAAAGCGGCAGCGTATCAGCGTTCTTTCTATATAGCTATAGAATAAGTAATTATTAAGGCATAGATATCTCTGTAAACAAATTAACAATGATTTGTCATGCCATTATGATTTAGAGATTGATAAAATAAAAACAATGTATAAAGATGTAATTTGATGTATAAAGATGCAATGTATGTTGCTGTAAAAGTTGCAGAACATGTAAAACTCGGCAAGAAAACTTTTTTAATCAAGAGAAAAACGAATGGACCAGGTGTAAGTTACACATGATTCTTATGACTTATTGTTAGGTATATTATTATATGTAATATTTTAGCAGTTTATTTTAATTTACGGCACCGGACCGATTTTTAATCTTCAGCAGAAAATTAGTTTGAGATCGAATGGTCATCTGATTGACTTCCGGTGAGATGTAATCAACACAGAAGTTCGGAGATTCGAAATTGCTCGTTAGACTATTATTAGGTTTGTTCTGTGTAGCTGAACTGACTGCACTAGTTCAGAGTTTATCTTTTTCCTTCCAATGTGGAGTAAAAAAGATGAACTCTGAACTAGTACAGCCACAGAGAACAAACCTATTGCTACGGCACGCGATCGCAGTAATGTCCGTCATATCCCATATATTCGACATTTATTAGGTTCATTGTTGAATTCGCGTCATCAATGCAACGCGATTTCGCTCAGTATTATTCATTATCCAAAGTGAACTGTGCAATTAACATGATAAACATGTGAAATAAATTTATTAATGTTAGACTGTAGTATGTAATAGTCGTCTCGATTATAACATTATGTTTACAACTGGTTGAAATAATTTATGCGCGCGCCCACATGTATTAATTAATGCAATTTACATGCCGCAACAACTACGCGACCCTTAATACCGCGAATTACTTTGTCCATGTGAGTAATGCTCAGGATGTGCGCGCGTTATTTGCTTGCGACTATGGAATATAAAAATCTCGTAAAGTTCTTTTACCTAGAAAATTCTTGTTTCTGAAATAAGCTGGGAAATTCTTGGCATAGAAGCAAACTATATTTTATGCGATAAGTATCAGCGAAAGAAAGAATATATGTTTGAGACATACATTTTTTATATCTTTTCCTGATCCAGGAGCTTGTTACTCACGATTGCTGCGACGAGTTCTAGGTACACAAATAAGCTGTACCACTTAGACTTAAAGCATTCGACCGTTTCTCATTTATCTGATACAAATGCTAAAACCAGATGCACTCAACTTAAAGGGGGATGCAATCGAATGACTTCACCGCAGTGCGCCTATTGTACCCATTGTCTCTACCGGTGGCCATTGTTGCGAGCTTGTGTCGAATTCTTGTTCGCCAATTGCATGTTACTTGAAAGCGAAGCTTTCGAACCCGGAAAGTTATGCCTTCGCGTACAGATGCTTTAATTCGCGAATTTCGCAATGGACATAGTAACTCTAGCGGAAGCTATAAATGTTCTGGTCAATGGTCAAAGAGAGAGAGAGAGCGAGAGAGAGAGAGAGAGAGAGAGAGAGAGAGAGAGAGAGAGAGAGAGAGAGAGAGAGAGAGAGAGAGAGAGAGAGAGAGAGGCAGGAGATGTCGATATCATGCAAGATTTAATTACGACTGGGTTACAATCGTTCCGTTAATTGGATTTATGAGAAAATCAATGATCATTCGCATGAACGAATCATGAAAAAAATTGAATCTACGCGTGAATGAAAATATTCATCGTTGCAATGGAAACCCGTGTTAAATTTACTGAATATTTCTTTTGTTTCTTACTTGCTTTCTTTTGCACACAAGTATCTTATGCAAATATTTGCCATTGAAAGCATAGTCAAGTTTAAGTCGTGAATTTATGCCTTTATTCATGAATCAAACGTCAAGAATATACATATTATAATCACAAAATCTTTTATTCATTTTGGATATAAATAAAGTTAATTAAATCTTCCCGCACTTTGTAGGAATTTAGGTTGCTATTATTATTGTTAGGTTATTATAATCTTTTGTTATGTGTAGAACAATATGAATTATCTTTTTTTCGTTTGTGAAAGGATTAAATACAATAAGTAAATGTTTTTAAATTTTTGAAAAATTTAAAGGTATTCCCAAAATATGAAATTTATTAATACAATGGACTCGATTATTTTATGTAATTTCAAACATGCGACACATGGAAAAATAACTGCATTTTAGTAGTTTCAAACCAATTAACTCGTCCGCAATTGAAAAACTTGTACAATTGCTATTGTACAAAGGCATCAACGACGAATTTACATCCAGTAAACATTTTTTTAAACGTAACTGTCGATAGTTCAATTTTCCTTCGGCCGCTTTAATCTTAGCGTTCCGGTTTTCTCTTTGATCTCACATGCATGGTGTTCAACGTTGAAAACATGTCCTTTAACTTGTTATTATTTAAAATATAATTTATTATAGCGTTTATATATATATATATATATATATATATATACCTAACAACGAAGTTTAGAAATTAAATATACCTACAATAGATTTAATAATAGAACATTTATTCACTAATGGATTTAAGTAAAGAAGCAAAATGTAACATCGAAAGTGGCTCCAAGTGCTCCAACTAAACAAAATTATTTCATAAATATTGAAAAGTAACATTGATTTTCAGTTTGTTGGCTGGTAAGCGACAAGATCGTGTAAATAAAATACGCAATGCTGTTGAAAGAAAATAAGCGCCGAGAACGGTGCATTCCGATCTGACAACGAGAGATCCACGTGGAATCGCGAACACGTCCCGCTTGAAAATTTGACAATTCTCGATCGCTTCATCTTACAATAATCTAAATGGACAAGTTTAATTCTGATGAATTAACCATCTGCGAATAATCTTCTGACAACTTTACGCAGACGACCTCGCATTATCACAGAAAAAACCTTCGATTTTTGTTCTGCAACGGCTTTTGTGTTTTCCGAATAATTTAGCGACTCTTCGAAGATGGACGAGGATGATACCGAGGACCTGCGTGAGGCGGTCACGCTGGTGAACCAGCTCTCTACAAAAATCCACACGTCTACCTCGAAATTTACTTCTAAAATTAGCCAGCAGATATTGCGAACGCAAGAGTCGGCTGAAGATTCTGATACAATGGAGTGCGCGTCCGAAAACGAAGCGGAGAATTTACCGAAAGACGAGGATGCATCGCGATCGGTTAAGACGCGCCAATTATACGAGAAATATCGTCACTCCCTGGACATTGCGGAACCCCAGCGTAAAAAAACAACGGTGTCGTCTCTTCGTGTGAGCGACAGTTCGCGAGTGGGTCTCTTCACGGTTAATCGCAGCCCGCAGTCCAGCTCTAGCCAGGAGGAGTACGAGCCCGAGGTGAAGAGTATCTCGAGGCTGCAGATGCAACAGCAACACCAGAAGCAACAGCACTTGTTGACGGCCGGCGGTGTTAGCAGCCAAGTGACCGCCAGATCGATGGAGAGCCTGCGATCGTCGAGAAATTTCCTGAGCGCCGACGATCGCTACAGCGAGGACTCCAAGTCGATGGAATCGCTGTCCTCGTCCTCGGAGACGCACATAGGCTCTTCCAGGAGTCACTACAGAAGTTTCTTGACGTCGTCCACGAGGGACGTACGCAGGATCATGACGGTCGAGTCGAAGAGCAGCGATAACCTCCATCGAGAGGAAAGCTTGAACGCCGAGGTCAGACGCGGCCTGTTCGCCAACACCGGCTTGGAGAGGAAGATACCGCAGCACCTGAGCTTGCCGCCACCGACCAACATATTCTCCCTGACCAGTCCGGGCGGTAGCGACCGCAAGATTACGATCCTGAGCCCGCACTCGCCCCTGCAGACGTCCGAGTTCCAATTCGCCCAGACGCTCAAGAACCGGCGCAAGAAGGCCATCGTATTGCCGAGGTTGGTGTTGCCCCGAAGCGAATCCGAGGTCTTTCTAGAGTGAGTAGTTGAATGATCGAATTTCCTGCCCTGCCATTGTGTTCGTGTTTCCGGGGTAGCCCGAGGCAATCACTCGTACACCGTGCTAACTTTTTTTGGTATATCGGTGTTTGTAAAAAAATAATCGAATTGGTAAAAATCGATGGAAATGTTATTGCGTAAATTCGCGAATTAAACAACGAACAGATTAAACAACGAACAGGTTAAATTAATACGCGATTTGTTAACAAAGCCAGAGATAACATACGTTTATGCAATTACGACAACTGGATTTTGTGGATACACAAAATCCATCCGAGAAAATTATATAATATTTATTATCTATCGCGCTAATCCACCGAGATGCCAATTATTGCGATGTGAATGATTATTTCATTATGGTGAATTGGATTTGCTACAGCGTAAATACAAAATTATACATGAAACGCGTACTCTGTGTAGTTGCGCACGTTGATGTTGTAACGATATTACCACGATGTAATTTCTCATCAACTGCATGTGGATCAAACATAAAACCTTTCATGGTTCACGAATTCATACAGCGTTTTTAATTGTTAAAGAAATTATTAACTAATATGAAACGTGAAAATAACAAAAAATCCCAAATTTTCTCTCTCGAGATTAAATTCAGGGTCCTTATATTCAAAATAAAAGTTACGACGGTATGAATTTCTAAATTCTCTATTTTATAATCAAGAATAGCAAATTATTATCTATTAATTATAATCTCAAGAAGAAGTAATTGCTTTTGACTTTTATATGAGAAGTTTATGTGATCTTGTTAAAGACGCAATATTCCCATAAAACTTTCCGACAAAGAGCCTGCATTGTAGCCCTACCGCGAGTCAAACGTACCTAATTATTGTCACTCGTAAGTAGAGAGAAGCGCGTTTACCGCAGACTAACGTTCCTTTGTGATGCAAATCATGCACGGTTCAGGCATGTTTAAAATTAATTCGATGCTGTTTGATCGCACTACCAGGAATATTGTGTTCATTTTATTTACGTTATATTAGAATATTCTGCCTCTTGTTCATAAAGCCCTGCGGATATGTAGAGATATACACAAATATGTCACGATTGCTACGCATATGGCGCGTTTAATGTTGCGCATTACTACTGTGATGATATCAATTACATAATGATACGATTGAATAGACAATTCTACATGCACGCGTTACGTTTGCATACATTAATTATTATCTTTGATTTTGGAAATTATATTGTTTAAATATAACAGTAACATCTTTTTTTAAAATAAGAGTTATCAAATATTATAAAACGTTAATGCTTTACAAGTTTTATCGACGCGAACTTAGAAGCTAATTATTTTATGAAAGTAATTAATTGAATAATGCTGAATATTACAAGCTTTGTTCTCTTTGTAATAATTACCTTGTTTTACCCGAGGAACCATTGTCGTCTCTCATTTTCTTGAAAGCATTGCCCATAGCGTTATCTTCAGTCATTTTCGGCGCATAAAGCTGGAAGCGCGATTATTTAATTTCCGCACAGTTCATCAAACATGTTACATTTTGCTTTTCTCGTAACAATCTCTTGTTTCGTGGAAATACGTCGATGCAGATACGACGCGCTATATAAAAGCTGTTAAAAGGTATATATTGTTATATGCTTCTTTTACTTTATTATTTTAAATAATTCTTCTTGTTATTATTTTATTATATTTAAAATTATTGAGCGAATTACTGAGCGAGAAGAAGTCTTGTTCGCGATTATTCTTTCCCGATTTGGCAGCGTCTGCGTCTCTCGACCCGCTCGACCGCACTCTGGCAAACCGCAGTAATTATGTCGTGTCACATTCCAAGTACAAACATGTGTTTGTCGGCCGGTACGCAAACGTTTACCGGGCGTCGTTCAACTGGGACGTACGTTCGAAAATAGATTGCGCGTCTACGATGCTTTCAACCTGGAAATGTTGGCCGATGAATGCGGCGAACAACGCAAGCTCGCGCAAGGGAAATGCGGAAATCTTTCTCGTACTGCTTTCCTCGAGAAATTACCTGGAACGGTTTGAAACCATTTAGACATACTCCAATCAGGAATAAAATTGCCTTCGTCTGATCGATGCCATACGGACATTCCATTTCGATGATGCAAAGTACCATATTTATCTTTTTTTTTACTTTCCAGATACTCTGAGCATATATTCTCTCGTAATAAGGTAACTTTTGAAAGTCAGATCGCAGTCAATTAATAAAACGAAATGTTTCTGTATATAAAAGGACTTAGCAGTTCGATTTTTGCGCGTTCGAATATAACGGGCTTGAATCGGGTTTAATGTATGCATGAAGAGCATACATCTATGATGTACACATGAATTACTCATGAGTGAAAATGTGACTTGCTAAATGTACGGCCTCTTCTGTTGGATATTTTTTCATGAAAAAATTAAATCCTTCTTGGTGCTGTGCATTGAAGTTGCGTTGAAAAATTCTTGGAAAATTTTTACGAAATTTTTTACACTTTTCTTAATTAGACCTGCACAGAAAAAACTGCTATTTACTTTTCTCAGTATTGTGACGAGAGAATTCAGTTTTAATAATTAAATAGTGAATTTTCGTGCGAAAGTTCGTCGAGATAAATTCTATGCTTTTGATTACAAAATTTTTTTGAGACTGCACATAAAATTATAATGCCGAGTTTTTAATTTCATGCAAAGGTCTTCATAAAGATTTTAGAAAACAACCGTTCGCAAAATACGTTTTTACTTTAAATTAGGTCGTGAAAATATTTAAACATAATAATTTAGTTTATTTAAATATCCAACATAAAGTCTTTAATGTTTTATATAGATACTCTCTCTAGCCGTTGATATAATTTATTATGTCGCGCAAGATAATACCAGACAAATAATATTTTTTAGAAAACGTGAAATTATAATAATATATATTTGATATTTTTATTGAAAAATTAATATCAATTTTATCAAAACATAATCTCGAGGGAAACATTACCAATACGTAAAAATAGAATGTTTTATATTGAAATATATATTCTTTGTTATATATTGGATAGGATTAAAACATAAAATAATTCTAAACCACTCTCTTGATACGAACAATATTACGATAAAAAATACAAGGTCAAAACGTGCTTCAGGATCGTGAGTTAGAGCCTGATCGCTCATACAGCCGCCGTGCTGTACAAAAGCCTTTCATTTTGCATATCGTGGCTGTAGTGCAGTAAACGGCTCTGTTTTCTCTTCTCTTACCCTTGCATTTAAGATCTTCTAACGTCACTCGTAAAGTGCACCATCGACCCTTGGCTCGTTAAATGAGGCCTTTCCGAGATAGCTTTTGCTGCGCCAGCGAGATGAAACGCAGAATATAAAACGGAGTAAATCGAAACTTGTTTGTGAGAGAATTATGACGTTATATACTGTACATACGCGATATTTCCTTGATATTGGAACAGAGTTAAAGCATTTTGAAGGAAATAACCTGTAGTTAGACCTGTATGTATACATGTATAGTGACTCTTTCACTACTAATTGCCTTTCACAGAGATTCTGTTTATAAGCTGATTACGAAATCCATATTTACATCAATATACAATTCTGAGAGAGTACATCCATTAATTCGGAAATTGTCATTCAGCCGGTTGTCCATTATTACAGCTATTGATTTGGAAACAATACGCCCGGACCTCGAATTTCATCGCCAATATGCGATATTGAAAACGCTAATTGATCTAACCGCGAAACAATACTTTCGACAAACAATAATAATTTGTTCCTATTTTTTCAAAAAAAAGGAAACAGAAGGAGAAATAGGAAAATCTATGTTTTTAAATCTAAAGTTTATCTATATTGTAATTTATCTACATTGTTGTTGGTTATCGGCAGCGTTGTTTTATTTCGGATAGTTCTATTGTCTCGCTCGTATTGCTATTTCTCAGCTAGTACAGTTATATCTTTGCGAAAGTACGAAAAGCTCTCGTTAACCGCGACAGTGACACATACGCGGTGTTACCGCGATATACTGCCGGCAGGTAGTAACCGTCGTTTTCTTTTAGAGTCATTATTTATCTATCAGTTCAAGTTTCTATAGCGTTTTCGACCAACAAAGACGACGGCACTAAACGAGACAGCAGAAAAGAGAAGTTTATACGTCAACGGTGTCAGCATGTCATTAGTGAAAGAAACAACACGATAATCCAGTCGCCTTCCTTGCTCAATCGTTTAATTACTTGCCTGGTTACATACGACGGCCGAGGGAGTAATAGGATGGGAATAATTTCCCATCAATTACGTGCCCTTTGACGCACACCGTGCCACATTACAACATAGGCTAACATAGCTCTACACTCTCTACAGGAATCACCAAATTGCGTCTAAGTGGAATGGATACTGCGACGCTCTAAGAGCGTGCTGACCGTACGACATGAATTACCGATTTCATGCCTGAATTTTGACATTTTCCTGCACAGGTTGCACCAGCGGCGTACATGCAAGATAAACTACTACAAGCGTGACGGAATAAGAGACTGTTTACTTGCCTCATTTTACCGATTTTGTATTTACCTTCTCGTATATATACGCGTAACATTACACGCTAATTATTCGATCAATGATGCAACGGGTTTGCTTGTCGAGTAGCTAGTTGCAACTCCGGGTTGAAGTTTGCGTATAGTGGTTCTGTAAACCGTGGTTAGCATAGTAAATCGCTACATTGTTTGCAATTCGCAAATCCCATAAACAGATCTCGATATAAAATAGTAATATATTGCAGTTTTGCTTTCAGATAATTTGACGAAACTCAGTTTCTTGCAATGCGACGCGCGGGAAAGTAGATCGTTAACGATACAGTGACTTGACGTATCTGTCCGGAAATTTGTTTCTCATCCGACGCGTCCGATAAACCTCCCCATTAATTAGAACGTCTCGTATTTATCGCGGAGAAGAAGAAGGGGGAGATATAATTACCGAAAGAGAGTAGCTCCGTAATCAATCTCCGGCGTTTCGAAATATTCTCTGTCTATTTAACCTCGGCCGAATATCGAGAGCTCAATGTTTTTTTTATTATCGAAAAAGTTAGTTTATTTTTGACGTTAATGTATTGCAATCGTTGTATATTGCTGAAGTTAATTTAAAAACAACGATGACGGAGCGTTACACGCTTGCTCACGCTCAAAACAGGCAATTTCAAACTTTGTTTCGAACTTCTCTCGCGATCGAGGCACGTAATGTTGAAACAACGTGACGGGAATACTTATAACATCGAATTTAAATATAATATTGACTGTGCCGAATATAAGGCCGATGTTTTATTCTATCTATTTTATTACGCCAAGCGGTTTGATGAAAGAGCTCGAATATTTACAGTAACGAGTGCTCCGGGAAGAAATGTTTAAGCTTTCATCATCTATATGCATATAACATGAATAATGGAATTTGCCGATAATAACAATATTAGAATCGTAGGCGTAAATGCCCAAATAATTACCTCGCATGCAATTTACAAATTTATTCTGGCAGCTAACATAAACCTAAATGCGTTTCAACCCTTAGATCTAATATTCCACCAACGATCGATCATTTCGACATGTGATCCTTATTCACACTAGGCCGCGTCGTTTTGCGTTGTTTGCTCAACGATTCTTCCGCGGGATCAATAGTAATGCGCCACTGAGGGTCGCCACGACGACCTTGATTCGTTTAAGATCTAGCCCTAGTCGCTTAGTTCTGTATACAAACTACTTGCGAACAATTCTCAAGTGTACCCGCATGCGGAACGATGATTGACGAAACTTTGCACATGCGATAAAGTCCGCTCATAATCGCTTTCCCCAAGTAGGACATCGGCTATCTGAGATCTCTCATTCTCACCTTACAGATTTATTGACAAATGTATTAATTTATTTAATGTATATTGAAGGAAAATCAATTACACTGTTCCTACATCTCTTTTAAGCACAAGTTAAAGCTGATTAAATCTTATATGAAAGTGTCCTTTTAAAAATAAATCAAAACTACCTGGCGTGACAGATGTCACACTGCGAGCGATGATCTGATATGCATGCGTAAATCCAATTCATTGTAAAGCAAAAGAACTATCTTTCCATTGTATCTTTCCAAGGCCTTCGCAGGCAGGTAAATTACATTTTTCATTCAACATCACGAGTATACGTCGCGTCACTGGCATATACGTCGTGGAAATGAAACATAACATTGGCGAGTAAGAGGGAGAGAATATCTTCGGATCAATATGACTGGGTTATAGCATTGGCATTACTGGTCGACGTGTTGTGTGCCAGTTCCTTCCAAGTGAAATTGCACATTTCGTTGCGCGTACAATGAGCCGTTACCGTTCGTGTGACGAGCTGGGAATCGGTAGTATTGTTTCATCTGATTCGCGGCCTTCTGCGCTAATGCCATGTTTGTTCGCGATATGAACTTTGGCAAATACGAAGAGAGCCGGCAGGCAGAAATGTCGAACTATTCTGCGCAAACGGCATCGATATAGGCACTGGAAAAAAATACTTTAGTAAAATTGATATTAAAACGTCAACAAAGCGCTGCAGTTTAAATATTGGAACTGCAACTTCTCTACATTCGTTAAATGGATGTAGATTTTTCTTCCGTTTGTATTCGTTTACAAACGCAGTAATGCGTGCGCTTGTTAGCGCACTACACTGTCACACAGTATCGTTGTATTAATTAACAGAGATTGTGTAATATTTTAACGGTTCTAGATTGCGTAGGTAATCTCACTAATGTGACGTTGTTAATGAAAACAAGTGATGTTTGACCAATTTAATTCTGCCTCAAATATATTCCCGGATTTCTTCGTAAAACAATCTTACTTATCTTGCCATTAATGTAATTTATGTTAGCGGTCTTTTTGTGCGAGACGAAATATTGATTGCAGCATGGTACATGATTACGGAGAATAGACTAATAATGCCAATAAAAACGCGATTGCAATTTCGCGATGCATCAATTTGCTCTAAGTAATTCAGGTGTGCTGCTCATAACACCTTATAACTTAATTATAGCAAACTTTACGTCAGATTAGCCGTTCTCTCCCTTTCTCTTCCTCCTCTCGCTCCTTGTTTCGCGAAACTTTGCCTATCTAGGTAAATCTGACAAGTTGTACCACGTGGAAACGAAAAGCTCGGCCAACACTTAAGACAATCGTCTTGAGATTAACCGAGCTTCTCAGGATAGTTCGGTCCTGGTGGAATACTACGCCGGACAAATCATTACTCCTACGATGAGTATACTGGACTTTCCGACCTACTTTTACTCAAGAAGATCTTATATGTTTTTTTCGCGATATTTTTCAAGCTATTTTCCAACGTTGACGAAGAAGACACGTCATGCGAAATTGAGTCAATATAGTCGCATCTATATTTACAGCTAAGAAGTATAACTATTGCGATCGCAGTTGCGTGAGCAAAAAAAAAGCGAGTGAAGCTATTCTTCAGCGAGACGTTTTACGCTGAATTGTCCAAACTGTCAGGTGCGCGAGACGGATTTGTTGTCGAAGGCTTAGCGAGATTGCGGCGCTCGGCTGCCAAATTGCCACGTTACATAATCATATTTCTTACCGGGGTGCGCTTGTTTGAAATAAATGTAAAAATAAACAATTTTGTTTATGCGTCTTTTCGCGGCGAAACGCGTGATCTTACTTCAGATCTTTTCCCGGCGGGATATTTTTGTAATTTTCTTCTTCTGTGTCTCTAGTCTCATCATAGAGATGAAGATAAAATTTATACATTTTTTATAACAAGATCTTTACAAAGATAGATCGCATCTACTCGACGATTTGAAAATCTTATGCAATGTATGTTCGATTATATAAGACTAATAAGCCCAGAATTTTTTTATCTTACATTGACGTATATACAGAGTGTCCCAAGTTTTTCCTGCAATGCGGGAAAAATTGGGGATAGCTTGTGTTTTCTTGAACCGTAATTTTCGCGGTGGTGCCATCGCGGAAAATCTTGGAAACTGATGAACTTTCCACGAAACCTTTATCGCAGCACAGCTTCACTGCTGAAGATAATCGTCGTCTGCTTTACCGACTACAAAATCGATCCACAGGGCGTGTATAAGGTTTAGCAGACGAACAGTTCGTGGCAGCACGATGCCGCAGCTCTTGCAATCAATATTCTGTCGGGTCAAACTTTGTTTTCATCTATAAAGTTATACACCGTATCGCAATTACTTTTTCCTACTTTTATCGCGCAAAACATGAAGAAAAATATATTGAAAATCTATAACTTAGTATAACATATATTAAATATGATATGGGTATAAAAGAAGATACAGTATTTTCCGAGATTATATTTGATTTCAATTTTGTGAATTTTGTATGTAGAAACGGAGATATAGTACATTCTCAATTTAGTTTTCTTCTGGAATTAAAAATTTTATTATTCAAAATTTGTCAGTCTTTTTAATTTTATTCTTGGCCATATATACAAAATTTAGTGTAACATTTATATTGAAATATTGTCCATTTAATTTTACTTCTGGCTATATGTATAAATAGTTTGTTTAATATTCGAACATGGATCGTTATCAAATTTCTTCGTACGTTATTTTTACGGAGAACGTCAGCACTGCAGTGATTGCACGATATAAATTAAAGCGTTGGACCGAATAGTGGTATATCTTGTTAGACCGTCAGGGACGTCGCGAAGGGTAGATGAGAAAGTAAAAAGCTCTCGAGTAAAAGCATCATCGAAATACTAGCGTTCTTATAATGCAGAGGGGATGAATTGAAAACTGGTCCGGGAATGCAAATTCAACGAGGAGCAAGCGATAAATGGTGTCATCGCGAGATGCATTCGAGGGCGCTGGAAATAATGCGGAGCATATAATGCATCCCCTAAGTTTCAAGTTATCGATGCATATAGCGAATGATAGAAGTTGTACCGATCTGATTGAAAATCTGTCAAGCACAGATCGAAGAATCTCGCTTATTGTTAGCCGTATCTGGTGAGTCATTGTTCCGGAATAATCTCAACTATAATTTTTTACATGAATCTAATTATATGATTAATTTTCTGCAGTCTTTCTGCCAATATATGCAACTAACTTAACGTAAGTAACATTCAATATTTGGTGTTAATTGATACTTTGTTGTCCGACATTAGCGTCATAATCATTAATTTAAACACGTGAGACATAAAATTAGTACTGCGATATTAATTTCAATTAAAATGCTGTTCGAGATATATGCGTTAATAAAAAATAGATGGAATTTCTTTACGGAAATTGAATACGAAATTTGATACAAAATTTATTACATTTTATTAATAATGCAATAACATCATGTTATTGTTCGGTTTTGCTGTCTGAAGATTCTCTCATCCGAAATACTCGTTCACATTTAACGGAGTGTTCGTCGAATACATTTATTGATTTCCCATTGTAAGCGCCACTTCAATCGATTGATCGCCGGTATCAGATTGCAAGCCCTCCTGTCTTTGGAATTAGTTTTTTATCGATTTTTATTCGAGATTTGCCTCCCTACTTTCTATCTTTTATCTCTTTTTCTCTCTTTCAGCTCGTTTTCTCCAATGATTGTATAATCGGTAAATTTAAATGTCGACATAAAAATTTTGTAACATCTAACATTCAAGAATTTTTATCTTAAGTAAATTATTTTAATTATCGAAAAATTTATTATATTATTATATAGTATTAGTACGTCAATAGCCGATAGCACAAAGAACCTTAATTGTCATATTTGTAGTTGACCTCTGCTCTTCTATTACCTTATTTTTACGTCATTATATCTTTGACAAGTGGGATGAATTAGTATTTAATGTATGATCTCGAGGGAAATTCTCTTAAATTTTCTGTAGACACACAATCACACGGCACTCTCAACGCCATTGATTTTGCGTCGTGGGTGTACCGTGTATTGTCACCGTGTTAAAAAAGAAAACAACCAAATTTATATTCGACGTTATATTTCGCTCGCGACTAAATTCGCGGTCGACGAAATTAATCAAAATCAATCTGTAATTTTAATATTCACCGATGAAGAGTCTAACATTCAAATTATCTCCATTTCCAATACGTTCATAAAACTTTAATATCGCCGACATGTGAGCCGGAGAGTTTGAGAGGAGAATAGAATGCGTTGGAATAATTCTCGACGGGAGGTTTCTCTCGGGCTTTGCATGCGAAAACGGAAGATATGTATATTTTCCTTCCGACGTGGTGTTATTTAGATTAAAGAGTCGCGTGTATATGGTCAATATCGTTGACGTAGGTCATGGGTGAACAATTATTCGCGACTTTCACGGCACTTGTGGCCATGGTACTATATATATCGCGTAGGTCACGGATCCGTGTTCCCGTATAAACGAATCCACCATCATACCGTCTTTCACCTCGCTACGTCGCGTACGTCGTATGTTTTATTAACTTTTCTACTTCCCTGGCTAGTCTTCGTATATCTTTCTCGTAACGTAACCAGCTCTCTACGACTCTATCGGGCAATTCCATCGAACAATTTTTCTTCCAGGCCTTCTTATTGGCTTGGAAACACATACCGTCACGTTTTATTGACTGTTTGCGCTATTACTATCTGCTATCTGATAGTTCCACGCGTGAGGTTACGGTCTAGCCAACTACAATTCTAGGAAGGCGAAAAGTATCGAAATTAATGGACATTATACGTGATGCCGTTTCTCGAATTAAACACAGATTAAACATGCCGTACTTAACACGGTAGCACGCGAAACTTTCATGCAATAATTTCTAATAAACCATTGTTCTTGAAAAATGAGGTAATCTAATGCGGGATAACAAATCGCGGCGTTCACGTCTGTTAACTACGCGCAAATTGCACATTCCCCGATGTAAATATCGCGATAAACTTGCGCACCCCTCGGGGTGCCTTCATTTGCACGGTCGTCGTTCGTTCGTGCGTCCCTCCGACAGATTGTATCCCGTTGCAGAATGCAGCGTTTACTCAGACCCACGATTCATATACAGACGAAGCCGCACGTTCCTGCTACTTCATTGATTTCGAACGAAACGTGGGTGTATCATTCAGAGAAGATAGATTTAGGTCCCGGCCTGACAACGTTTGATCCATCCATTTCGAGGCATTAGATTATAATATATTATAATATATTAGTTCATTTGTAATGTATTTTTATATTCTCAATCTTTAATGTTTTAATTTTTTCTGTAATAACTGTAGGAATAAATAATATATTCAGATATTTCAAGATATTAAGTAATATAGAACACTTTACCGCGATATTAAATTATCGTTTTAAATAAAAATTTTGAAATAATGTCTAATAATTGTTAGAAAAAGACTGTTCGTGATTCTTTTATAATATTTCATTTCTACATACATTTTAATTACGTTTATAATATAACTTTTACAAATCTATTGCCTCGACATTGAAATAAGAAAATAACTCACCGGCCGATGCGCAACAGCGGAGCAACACTGCGTTGATCTGTAACATATAAATATTTTTACATTAAAGCAGTGTCCAAGTCAATCAATATACTTCAAGTAAATAATTATCCCGCCTGTTAAATTTTTAAAACGTCATTTTAACAGATATTTGATTTTAAAATACTAATGCAAGAACAAGAAACAATCGCGGCCGCCGCGCCGCAAGCGGATGCACATTTCCGCATTAATTCGTTTGCATAATTAATCCGCGAAAAATCGTGCAAGCAATATTACGATCGTGCGAATAAGAGAGACGCGACGTTCGCGACGTATTAACTCTTCTCGCATATGCCGCGGAGATCTAACTCCGGCGAAATTGTGCCGGAGTTTAACCTCGAACGAATATTGTACGAGTAACGAGTCTCATATGTTGTGGGCGAATCAAGTCGCGCTTGAGAAAGTGGCGGAATGCGGAATCCGCCACAGGATAGAAAAACAATAAACGAATAACAATTAACCCCATGATCGTTCCGCGTCACCTTCCAGGCCCTCTTCTCCTCTTCTCGGTCCTCCTTTGTTCATCGTTGTCGCATCTCTGTCGGCGCACTCACTCACGACGCGGACGTTCACGCGCGATAATATCTTATGATGCTTATGATCCCGCGACACTTTGGACGGCACTCCCGGTGTTAATCTCGCACCTGACGCGTGAAGTTGACCGCGCCGATTATTCTCGCCGCCATGTTGGACTCACTCGTCGCGTCTGGCGTCGCGTCTACCTGCGTGACGTCACGGGGTCACCGGCCACGGACGTTGAACAGATCGTAACAGTCTCGTTCGTAGCTACTCCGCCGAAATTCTTCCGTCGTCGTGCAAAGTACGCGCCGCGTCGCGAGATTAATATCGTGAGTGCCGTCCAACGTGTCGCGTGATCATAAGCGATCGTAAGATATTATCGCGCGTGAACGTCGCGGTCGTGAGTGAGTGCGCCGACAGAGATGCGACAACGAAGGAGGACCGAGGAGTGGAGGAGGAGGGGGCCTGGAGAAGCATCGGGCGACGGCGGAGCGATCACGGGGTGAGTAATTGTTATTCGTTTATTGTTTTCCCGTCCTGTGGCGGATTCCGCCACTTTCTCAAGCGCGACTTGATTCGCCCATAACATACGATACTCGTTACTCGTACAATACTCGTTTGAGGTTAAACTCCGGCGCAATTTCGCCGGAGTACGATCCCCGCTCCATATGCGAGAAGAGTTATTACGTCGCGAACCTGTCGCGTCTCTCTTATTCGCACGATCGTAATATTACTTGTACGATTCTTCGCGGATTAATTTTCGAACGAGTTAATGCGGAAATTGTGCAGCCGCGATTGTTTCTTGCATTAGCATTTGAAAATCAGATATCCGTTAAAATGACGTTTTAAAAATTTAACGGGCACGAGAATTATTTACTTGAAGATCCTGGACACCGTACTTTAATGTAAAAATATTTATATGTTACAGACCAACGCATATGTTACAACTACGCTGTTGTGCAGGTGAGTTATTTTTTTATTTCAATGTCGAGGCAATAGATTTGTAAAAATTATATTACAAATGTAAATAAAATGAAAGATAATTAATGTAAAGGTAATTAATGTAGCGGTGAAGTGTGTTCTGTATTATTTAATCTTATGAAATATCTGAATATATTATTTATTTCTACAGTTATTACAGAAAAAATTAAAACATTAAAGATTAAGAATATAAAAATATATATTACACAAATGAACTAATATACTATAATATATTATAATCTCTAATGCCTCGAAATAGATAGATTCTAGAGCCTAGAAAATATTTCTATAATTTATAATCCTCTGCTTACTATTTATTACACAATCACTGTCGTCGATTCGAATTGTTAGCAAACGACAGTTAAAGTTCTTTCTCGACTATTAATATCGAACGTAAAATTCAAATCGTTGGTTGTGCTACATATAATGGAAATAGGATAGAAGTATATGTGCCATTGTTTTACCAAGCTATACATCAGATTCATTACATACTCTGCACTAATTATTATTTTTTTTTTAACTGCCACTCTGTATTGAAATCCTTACGAGTGGATTCAATGTAATACCATTTGAGATAATCTGATTTATTTTAATCAGCGCAAGCGAGAGCGCAAGACTCTCTATTAATCATTTATCAAAATTGTTAACTACAAAATAATAACAATTAATTTTCAGTTTTGACCAATTATATAATATTAAATATATATACATCTAATTTCACAAATAACACTTTCTACGCACAGTCAGTTAGGCTAGACGTTCTAGTTCAAAGTGTTTTCCTGGAATAAAACTGCTGCCGCGGAGGTATTCGAACGCGAGTTATACATAGGTATATGTAATTTGTGGAAAAGATCACCGCGCACGGGATAATTCATGCGCGCGGTAAAAATTTAATCGCGCACACGCCTGTAATTCCGAACACATGGTTCACTCTTCCACTCTTGTGCGAGAGCGTGCGTTTGGGAATGATCGCAATACACGTCTACCGTTTCTAGAAACGACCGTCGCTCGCGCGTTCGGCTGCTCCGATGTTTGGTAATTGATTTTCTCGGTGACGGCTTTACCATTGATTAATTGTGTAATCATTTAGATAATCGCTTAATCGGACCAATTATCGATAGCTCCCTGCTTTGAAGCCTCGATTCGTGTTTGCTCTTTAGTTCGGCTCAACGTAAATCACCATGAGCGTCTATGCGCAAAATAAACCGACGTTTTATCAACCAGTGTTTTCGCCCTATGCATCAATTTACCACTTAAAATTTCTCGTTACAGACATTAATTTTCCATGAAAAGATGACTACTTCTCGTCGAAATATTATATATTTAAAAGTTGCATAAAGTCCTGCAAGTTTGTTAATACTCAATAAACATTAACAATTAAATTGCAATTGTCATAACGACTGGTATCTAATATCGTCGGAAATTTATTATTTTATTTTATTTCCATTGTTCAGTATATTTATCGACTGTAACAAAAGAAGGATAAATAATGAGGAAGCAAGCCGATATCCGATAATATAATAATAATAGAATAAAAAGTAGATCGCCCTAGAGAGAGAGGAAGTTGATGAAAGAAGATAAAGAAGTCCGCCAACGTTCCTGCGTTCATCTCCGGCGCATCTTCGTGTTTCATTATTGTTGGAAGTTCGTCGTCATCGTTGCAGTTGAAAATTTTCATTCGTATTCCCCGAGGTATTCATGGGTTCTTTTTTTTTCTATTTATTTCCGTCCCAACTGCATTTGCTTGTTCCTATTCCCTGTGGCTCGCGTAGCTTCCTTCATATTCTACGCAACTACCTGGTTATACTTTATTTTTACTATTATTTCTCACGAATTATCATTTTTTTCCCTTTTTTCCCCCGGTTTGCGAAGTTCGTTTTAATTCATTCTCCTATCCGTCGTTCCTCGCTCCTAAGCGATGTCTGGCCACTTATGGACCGTATCTACTTCTTGTTCATCTTTCCGGGCACCAGCGCTGCAGCGGCGTGATGCGCGCTGTACGCGCCGAGCCTTTTAATTAATCCTGTAATCAGTTACCACTCGTAGCGTATTCCCTTTTTCTAACTACCGCCCCTTTTATTACCCTCGCGTCTCTCTCTCTCTCTCTCTCTCTCTCTCTCTCTCTCTCTCTCTTTCTCTCTCTCTTTCTCTCTCTCTCTCTCTTTCTCTCTCTCTCTCTCTCTCTCGCGTTCTCCACCACCCCTTTGCCACCCCGAGCGGCCGCGAGCGTCGACGTTTTCGGCGCGGAAGTCGACGAAGGAGGCGCTCGCGTCGATAGAGCCACGAGAGAACGGCGCCGCTCCTCTCCGTCGCTCTTTCGTTCTCCGTCTTTCTCCGTGGTACTCTCTGCCGTCTCTTTCTCTGCCACCCTTCTCTCGCTTCGCTCTCCCTATCTCTCTCTTGCTCTCTTCCTCACCCTCTCTCTCTCTCTCTCTCTTCCTCTCTTCTCTCCTTTTCACTCATCTCATTCCACCCATCCACGGATCTACGTCTGCGGTCCTGCAGCCACGTTGGATCGGCCTGCTCGCCCGCACGAATTCCACCGTCGCGTCTCGTCGCGTCCTTCCTAGTCGGCCACCGTTGACGCTTATCCCGCCGATCATCCGGAGGATCTTCTCTTTCTGCGCGCGCCCTCCGGTACTCCGCGCCCGGAGTACCCGTCCGCCGTCTCACCGAGGACGGCGAGGACCCAGAACCGTGGTCGCGGCCGCCCCGAGTGAAAACGCGAGCGTCGAGCGCGCGTCGCCCTCATTCACCCTCGCCGCGACGATCGATCATCGATGGATCGTCATCCCATGTGCGACGTGGGAAGGACCAGCAAGTGCATCGTGCGTGTCCGTGCGGCCATGTGCACCCGATTGATCCGCGTGCTGTGAGGGAGCGCGAGCGACCCGACGCGCGACGCCGGAGACAGATCTCGTGTTACGCTCGCTCGTGAGACACGCCGGAGACGAGTGTGCGATGAAGTCGCGCAATGACGTTCGCGCAATTCCGTCGGCGAGTCCAGCGCGGGCGACGATCGTTGACGGGTCTACGGAGATGACAAGTAGTGACAGTTCTAAGTGGACCTCGGTGAAAAAAATCAGTGTTATTCTGAACTAAGGTATACCTTCAATCGCGAACGTTAGTCGTTAACGGTTTATCCTGACGGTGATTCCTGATGACGTTGAATTGCGTTTGAATGATACGTCGAGAATTGAATATTATTGATTCGTGTCTATGTGGCTTTAAGTAACCTCGCGATATGCGCGTCCATTTCGATGATGGGGAAGCATTAAAATTATTGCATCGAAGAGGAATATTTTGACGGGGAAAATTATCGCGTGCGCCGTAAATAAAGCATGGGGAACATGTGATCTTCCAGAATGAAATTTTTATGAAATAGCTGACAACGAGTAGTGGATATAAGGATCGGTGGTCGCAGTTCTCTTGATGATTCATAAGAAAAAAATTATGCAGCTGCGAAGTAATAACGATACGTGTTTTCGGAATAAATTATACGCTGTGTGTAGTATAAGTCATGCATTAACGACCTTGAATGCCAAACGACGAACATGCATCCAAAGGTGCTGCATATAAATGTGGACTTATAAATTCACTGATTTCGACACGAAATCAAAGGCTACACGTCCGTTACGAGATCTTCCAATTTCCTTTAAGATAACGAGGCTAATGTTGATACACGATAAAATTAGCTGACTGACGTGTGTCGAACGAGATCGGCGGAATTCTGAATTGCGATGAAGATCGATACGATTGGACATGACTGCTTTAATATTTGCAACCGAAAGGAGGAAGGGAATGAATAGACACCAATTCAAATTGCACTTTGCTCGTCGACGTCATAAAATTTTGGGAGCAAGAAAAAACCAATTAATTTGCTCGCATTAAAATAATAGATCTCACGATTCTTAACGTCTTCCAAAGGCCGCGGGATAAAATGTGGAAATATCTCGTGAATATTTTCTCTCGTTACATTTGCACATTCCGGAAATTCTGTCAGCTCGACACCAACAGACAGCGTAATCGTTTCGGGGTGAAATAATATTTTCCTTATCCACGCCAGAGAAGAGAGAGGTAACACCTTTATGGCGCACTTAAAGCCCGGTGAGGGATGTACAATAAAATTGCCCAGGCCAGGGATGGTCGAGTGCCCGAGATTCCTCCCCAAAGGAAATTTTAATATACCGCAGAGTTTAATATAAAAATAAAACGAGAGCGCCCCGCAAACTATTTTTCTGCTTAATCCCGTCTGAATGGCGGCTTGTTAACCATCGCGCAATTTCGAATATTTCATTTGAGACGACTTCGCATTTACTAGACATAATAATAATTATATAACGTAACCGACATAATTGTCGCACGTTATAAGAAACGATAACGAGGTTCTTGCAACATCGAGAGCTCCGTCATTCTGCATCAACGTCTGCCAAAACGCCAAAATCGATATAATCACAAATCGTGAACGTAAGCGAGTGCCTCGTACTCGTACCGCGTAAGGAATTCCTCGAAGGAATGAAAGAATCCGTGAAATTGAAAGCTATCGTAACACTGCATTTTCGTTGAAAAGCTTCACCGGATACTCGAGAGAAGATATTAACGTCGGTCCCGCTCTGGATACGGAGAATTTTACCATACGTGTTCTTTGAAAAGAGATCAATGCGCGTTTTCTCGACTGCTCCTGAATCGGAGCTCAGAAATACGACCTGCGAAATGGAAAATTGCATGCAGAAATTTCCGGGCTTGCGGATTAGTTCGTGCGAGAAAATCGAAGATGTCCACCCCCAGATAAGAGACAACGCGTGAAAAATGTGATTCGCGAGGCAACGAGGACATGTAACGGTCTGCGGTTTTTTTGGCCCGACGCAAAAACCGGCGCGGCGGGGAATGTGTTTCTTAATCGAGCTATTAATATGACACGAAATAAATAGACTCATGTGAGCTGCGAAACTGCGATATTTCCGACGAGTTGAAACAGACGAGACGTTATGTGACTCGCGGGAAAATTGTAAGCCACGAATCGACGGTGACGACGATGGGCCAGGATTGGTGTGCCCGTAGACGTAAACGTTTGAGCAATTGTTGCTGCCCATGCGGACCACGTGTTCATCCCTCAAATAGGTCAGTGAGCTACCAGACGTCAGATATTAATGTTAGCGATCGTGCCCCGTGGGTATTCGTGATTAGAGTAGTTTGCGGATATTTTTAGCGCCAAACGCAAACTTTGATATGCTTTAAGCGAGCCACACGGCGGAAGAGCAATATAAGTCGCGTTCGTCTTTGGGAAACAAAAGGGAGGTTTTACGGTACTTATACAATTTAATTCTAAAAGCGTACAAATCGCGCGGTTCGCGTGACAGTCGCTAGTGTTGGATTGGCTAGAGCTATAGTATTGCGCTAACGAAACTAGAAGTTTGCCGCTCGATAAAATCAACGGGGTAAGATGCACGAAGATGACAATTCTGACAAACTCTCTCCAAGAAAAGCGATCTCTCGGTGATGCCATGGCAAATATTTCAGTGTTACGCTTTGTTATAATTTTTGGCGATATTCTATGTCAATTCTTTTAGAGATATGACGTAATTGTATTCATTTTACTCGTGCGTAACACTTGTCAGATAGAGATTCTTCAAATAGGAATTCATATCCGAATCAGTGATTCAATAAATCATTATTAGAAAACAATTAAGATAAGAGGTTGATTTATCATGGAAATGAGAAAGAAATTTTAAAATATCGAGGTTATCCCGATAAATCTAATGACGTAAGTGCTCGGTTGGCCGGGAAGAAAGAGAGAGCGACGAAAATTCATAAATATCTCAGACGATGGCGGGGTTAAACGGTGAAGAATATCTCATGTGAATCTGCAAAAATATTTTTTATTTAGTTCTATAAAAATATTTATTGTAACGAGAATAGAGGAAAATTTGAGGTAATATTTATATCAGATTGTAATTTTACCTTCCAACGAAATTATAATCGATCATAAAACATATCTGACTATTTGAATCATCGCGTTATTGGATGAAAAATGTTAGTGTGCAATTTTTGTCTCGTTATATTGGCGATTCGTTGACAGCATTGCGTATACATTGCACCAGAAAAAGCGTGTCAAAGGTCAGTACCATTTGGCTAGCACTGCAACTAGGATGCGTAAAATCGAGGAAATATACAGCACAAAACATGATGCTTTCTCGCATCGTTTTTCACACAAAAACTGTGAAAATGCATTTTAATAATTTTCCCCTTTGTTTCATATTGAAAAAAAAAACAATTAAAAATTATAAAAATGTATATACATAGGTATATATATGTATATCTATATATGCAAAGTCATTCAAATGTGTTTGTACAAAATGCGCAAAAATCACGAACGCGATTTTAGTCGAGAGTTATTCCATTAAAGTTAATTGCATTCTTGCAAAAAAGTGAAAACTATTTGCTCAACCATTATACGTGTTTCTTCCTTTACTCCGCGACTCTCTGCAGGAGTTCTTCTGCAATTTCTGGAGCGAGCATCTCCGGCGCTGTCTTATATCGTCAAAGAAGCGTGCGATAAGTAAAAAAAATGTATATATATCTATCGATTTATTGATCCCCGTCGGAACAGTGTCGGATGTTGATGTTGAGAGAACTGGAACAATGTATTTTTATAGTGCGTTACGCGTAGCTGCGTCTTTGCCTTAACGCGTTCGTTATTTATTCGGCGATCGCGCGTGTTATTAGACGTGGAAGAAGACAGCTGAACGTTTCTTTTCCCGCGTTTCCCGCTCTTCAATCGTCAAAAATTCCACTTGGATCGAATATCGCTCCGTCGTTCGCTCGCTAACCCGGGCTCTTTGCGCCCGCTGCATAGCAATGCAGCGTATGCAATTTCCATTTCCGCGTCGTCGGAGCGCGCCGTAGAAGCGGTTGCTGGCATTGAAAAGAAAGTCAGTTCGGCTCTAAAGGTCTCGGCGGCGCGACCCGGACTCCGGACGAAATGTTAACGCCAACATTAAACGCCGCTGCACGTAACGCGTGACGCTGAGCACGGCAAGCGCGCGCGAGAGAATTTCGCCAACACGCGAAACCGTATCGGCGCACGTCAGACCGCGAACACGTTACATTTAGTCCTCCACAGAGAGGAAGAGAGAGAAAGAGAGAGAAAGAGAGGGGAGGAGAAGGGG
Source organism: Leptothorax acervorum (assembly GCA_035220615.1). Classification (NCBI taxonomy): domain Eukaryota; kingdom Metazoa; phylum Arthropoda; class Insecta; order Hymenoptera; family Formicidae; genus Leptothorax; species Leptothorax acervorum. The sequence continues at coordinate 705,986 of JASTWQ010000042.1, read as the reverse complement.
AGGGAAGAAAAAGCAAACGAGAAATTAGGTCGTCTTGATTGCGCGATAATTGAGAGCCCGATTAAGCGGCGAGGTAAACGAACAATCGGCCGGCTAGACGATGCGCCGCGCCGCTGAGCTTCCCGTGGACGCAAACGGAAGGCTCGTTTACTGCCTATATAAGTTAGTAGCAATCTTGCGTTTCAATGTAAATAGCATAATTGGAGGAATGATGTCTTGGAAAATAATGTCTCAGTTTCTTCATTTCAGAGATTATAAAGTACTTTTACTTCTGATAATTTTTGATATAATATTGGAACTCTGATTAATTATTCCGATCCAGAGAGAAACTCATTATATTCAATCACATAAAATAACAAAAGAGATTAGAAAAGCAGTAAGAGAACTAATAAGAGATATGAAACGTATTTCTTTCTTATCCCTAAAAATTTATATATAATAAACGTTTGAAAGAAAATTACAAAAACACAGATCTCTTTAATATTAATTGATTTTCTTAGGAGACGAGTCGTAATCATGGATGTCGTAGTAAAGCCAGTAGAATCGCTGAGACTCAAAGCCGGCATGAGATAAATAGGTAAAGAGAGCTCTCGCGTAACGAGTTTACATGTCGAAACTTCTTGCAGACGTCGCTCGAATTCAATCGGGATAGGATAATGGACCTGTGCGTTTCCATGCAACGCAATTGCGAATGACATTTTACTCGACGCGCCCCCGGCGATGGTATATCATTATAAAATGTGATTCAACGCACCTGACAAACTCGCATCTCGCGGAACCGCGAAAGTTTTGAGGCAGCCGGCTCCTTCACGAGCGCGGAATTCTCATTAAGGGATCGGGCAAATATCTAATTACAACTGTTCCGCGTTGTTTGCCTGGAGACGTGCTTGCGCGTCGATACGACGGGAATGAGAAGGAGCTCGTCCTGATTTCGTAGTATAATTGAAAGTCAGATTACGCAGGCGGGCGAATGCACAATCGGACGGCTTAGACGTTGTTTCCGAAGTCACCGCGTTCTCGCGCGCGCGCGCGCGCGCGCGCGCGCTCGCGCGCTCGCTTGCCCCGAATGCAATTTAATTGTTATGTGACGCGATAACGTGTTTTGCCAAGTTGCGATTTGCGAACGCGAAATATCCCGTCCGAGCAACAGTCATGATTCATGAGATCCGTTATAATTGCACGAATACGTCGACGCACGTTAATACATGAACTTTTCATGGATATTGATTATATTTAAAATATTTATATAATATTTCTAAGAAATATGTATTATATAGGTACGTTATATATGAAAGAGAGACGCTCTTACAAGAATAAAATAAGATTGTCGACTTTTATTGATGTGCGATTTCGAGATACGATGGGAAAATGTCGCGACCTGAAAATGTCTCGTTGCGGATTATTATACAGGAGACATAAAAGTCATCCCATTAAGGTCGATTTAAACGTTGTCACGGAGACGTTTCTCGATCAAAAGCGGTTTTGGAAGCAACGTTTTAAAGGTAACCACTGTTCGACGTCTTTCGCCTGCTACGCGGCATTTCGTTATCTTGACTTCTCATCCCCCTAGAGATCGTCGCTGAGTCCTAACGTAAACAGGAATCAGAGAGGGGACCCTCCCTTATTCTTAAATTTCATAAAGAGATTCTCAATTTAGATGATTTCATAAAATGAGTTCGTCAATTTTTCCAAACAAGATTTGAAAACTTATTCTTCAGATTTCTTGAATCACAAACGTCCGGATAATCAGAGAGATTTTTAACGAATTCACGACATTATTTGAATTCTGTAAAAATCGATAGCGCTAGATAAGTGAACAGATATTGTTCAATCTTTGTAATTTATACAGTTATGAATGTCGATGAGAAATTTTCGAGAACGAGAAAGGAAGGGGAGTTATTAACCGCGGGATGAACCGCGAGTTGGCGACCGCTAGATATATACGCTTCCGATCCCGTCAGTAATGATTCGAATTGAATTTCTTGATCGACCATCGGACCTGCGGGACCACTAAAACGATCGGGCGAAATATCGGCGGGTAATCAGGAATTTAATTAATAGACCACGGCGATGCGGCGGCTATTAGTGATGTTTCCTTCTTCGGAAAGTGGCCCCTTCTTCGTCTCCTCTCCACCGTCGGTGCCCTGCCATTCCCACGAGTGCCGCTGATCGATGTCGTGGCGGTGGAGGCTGGCTGGCTGGGCCGGTGACGTAATCGGCAACCTCCGCCCCCAAGCCTTGACGTCACTGTTGCCCTCAAATGCGCGTGGTCAGGTGCGTATCAGCGAGAATCTCCGTCTTTCTCCGTGCCCCGTGCCTCCTCGCCGTTGCTTCTCTCATACTTTAGAAGCACTTCAGCCGACGGCCCCTCCGCGCCGCGCCGCAACGTCGACATCAACATGCATCCGTTTAGGAAAATGGAACAGCGTTTTGTAAATCCCTATCGAGGGTGGATTAAATTCCAAGCTGAAGAAAAGATAGATAATGCTGTAGAAAAGGAAGATCGTAAATAAATTTCTAAGATTAAGCTTCCTCGTCTTTAGTAGATTAATTAATGAATTTTTATGTTATGTTTTAAATCATTTTATATCATTTTTGCACAGTAATTATATATTTTAATTAGAGAGGCGTACAATTACGTGTAAAAGTTTCAGAATTTTATATTGAGTATTTAGCAATGTTTCCATAAATATAGTTTTGGAAAGATTGTAGCAAGAGCTTTCAATTACGATCGATTGAAAAACATATGCAGTCAAATAATAAATTCATATTATTTATTAAACGTATAGCATTACATAAATAAAATCTTGGTTTAACGCTTAATTTTTAAGTATTAGATATTAAAAATAAAAATTTAAAATAAAAATGTATATTCAGAGCTTATTTGCAGCGTAATGTTTAATTACAACGTTTTACAGTGCAGTTTGCTATATTGATTAAACGCGCTCGCAGTTTTCCTAACGAATTGCATTAATTATACAAGGAGCTTTACCGGCCGTTTTTCGCACAAGTTATTTGCAGAATTTTAATTTGCGCATAAAAGCAAAGTTAAGTTTATGTAATCTTGATCATTGCGCTGCACAAACTTGCAGAAATACATTGAAAAGTACAAAGCTTTATGGAGAGATAGTTGGAGCGTATTTTTTGAGAGTTTTCTCGCAAACAAATTTTTTATATAAAAGAATATCCTATTTCACATATCTCATCTATTTTTTCATGAATTCCCATTCGAGTGGGAAGTATCTGCGGTTTTCGCGGTACCTGAAGTATGAAAGTCGTCCAATTACCGGGCGCTCGTGTACGCTTATCGAATCCGTGGAAGTAATTTGTAGAAAACGTAGTAACAGTTATTGTACTCGATGATTCAGCAGTCGGTGATTAAATCCAGACTGCCGCTTTACTTCGCGAACTAGTTTTCTTCCTCTCTCTGGATACAGTATACACCTCAGAAGAATTCTCAAGACAACCTCATCCCCAGCATTGGCACCGGTTCATTGTTTAGTTGAAGGGCGGTTTCTCCGCATGAGGACTTTCATCGATTTCCTTTTTCTCCTTCATTCGCTCGTGCTGCTCGAGATTAAGAATTTCTCTTCTGCAACCGCATCGTAAGCAGCGGGTAGCTTAAGATATTTTCTATATAATTGGCCTGCATTAGAAAGTATATCAATTGAATATATGTATATTATATCGGAAATTATAAAATTATAAACTTCTAATTATAAAATATATAAAATTATGCAAAAATATAGGCATTCTCAAATGTCTTCGCGTTTAGCAAAAGTATATTTGTATAGTATATTTTATTTCTTCTTATCTGGAAAGGCGCAATTTGTTTTACTATTTTATTTTAAAACATAATTGTACTAATAATTATTGTGACATGCAACATATATTGATTATACTGCACAAGAGATTTTTCGTTTTACATTGAAACAGATTTTCGTGTCGAGTAAACGAGGTTTTGCAAGTGATGTAAGGCTATCATACAACCGCCGCCAAACGGTTTGCAGGGGAAAAGGCAAGTCGTGGCAAGACAAGTGAAACTGGTCGATCAGTATCCGGCTTGTAGCAACCTTCTTTATCGATGGTCACTGTTCTTGCCGTACTATTCTGTCTGGCAAAGTCTAAAATCGTTGATTCGTGTACCTGTGGAGCTTAATTCTACGTTACCTTGTCCATAGTATCTCGAATTGAAGCAATATCGTCGTAATATAATATTGATTGATGCGCAATGAATTAATTGATTATTAAAATAAAAAAATGTGAACCATGAATTCATGGTGGACATACATTATATAATTTCCCATATAAATTGCAGATAATAGAACTAAGGGCATATGTAGAGCACAAGCTTTGCACACTTTCACTTCCGTAGTAAAATCGATCGCAGGTCATACGTCAACTGAGTATAAAGAAAATACGTCTGTCTCTAAGCTTTTAGTCGTTAGATCAAACTTCGTGGATGTTACTTCGCACAATTTATTTTGAGCAATTGAAGTGAGTCTTACACGCATATCGTCGATTTCGCACGGTTTAACGTTTTGCGTGCGCAGAATATGGATCTTACGGACACATTGACTTTCTGTACACACATGCGGTTTCATATATTGTTCCCAAATTCCCGATATTCCCTGATAACCCTGAGAACCCGGACAGACCACAAAGCCACTGCCTTTATTACAGTCGCGCATGACGTCAAGCATGCTAAAACCACGTCCAATGTGATATATGAAATGTAAAAGGAGAGATTGAGGGTAAAAAGATACGACTTCAATGGCTTTAAAGGCCGAGGCCTTTAAGTGTCACAAATAATGCGTAATCAGTAGAGTTAATGAGTGAAACGTAGATTCAACTCTTTTACATAATTTCTGAAGATTATCTATATATTTTATATATTTAACATACTTACATGAATATTTATATGTTTAAAAAGTGGTACGACGAGAATTAATTCGAGGGGATTTAAAATCTTTTTCTGATTTAATTTTTCAAATTTAAAGCACACTCTAGAGAGGAATAAATAAGAAATAAAATTCTCTCTCTCTCTCTCTCTCTCTCTCTCTCTCTCTCTACTTAAATTTAAATAATTGTTAAAAACATTATTTATATAATAATTAATATTTATTTAGGTATAATTATGAATTATGATAAAATTCAACGATATCTTATTCGCGCAGAGTGAGCGCTCTTTCTTTTTCATAATGTGAAGCATATTTTTTATGCACGCGTCCGCAATGTAAAGCGATCATTGACCTGTTATGAATGATTTTAGATACTTTACCTTATCTACATGAAAATGATAATGCGATAATAATCCATAATGCACAGTTTATCTAACGAGCGTAAAACGCCCGCAGGACTTCGTTATTTGATATGACATGGCTATTTGGTATGCGTCGCTGATCTGTGATTGATAAATAGTATGACGCATATCACCCGAATTCATTACGTAACGATGAAATTATTAATAATCATAAGTGACATCTCTCTGTGTATTACGCATTCTTTCTAGATTATTTTCTCTAGAACGATTTAGATGGTTGTTGAAATTATATATCCTGTTTCTTAAACTAGCAATATTTTTAGCAAATCTCTTCGCGCGATTTATAAATCATGGATGACCTTAGCACACGTGGAAAACGTTTAAATGTTGCAAGGATAAAAAATGTCTCATGTTGTATAAAAATTAGCACATGTCAATAAAAATGTTCTCTCTTTTCTGTTGCAGGTAAGTCCAGGTGATGCTATTATTAATCTGGTCAATCGCGTTGCAAGGTCGCATAACTCGGAGAGTTTACGTAAGTTACATACGTGTTGCGCGAAAAAGTATCCATCGAATTGGCGATATCCGTACTTGTTTCCATCTTAATTATGCATATGCACAAACACCACGGCGTCTCTGCATAACAGAATATTAGCACTTAAGTCTCCGTACCAATAGTAACAGCTGCTACGTTCGCGCTGTCAGAGAGGGATTGCGATTTTACTATTTTGGATTCATTCCAATTTCTTCCTACTACCTTCCCAAACGGATACAACACGCGTACGTACATTTGGGACATGCCAGCTACACGAATGCCGCGGCGAAATCGTGAAAAATCCTCTATAGGCCCGGATTTTCGTGGGGTTTGCGTGAAAAAATACGATATCGCGAGGAGTAGTGATTGTTTTTACATGTTTTTTCACGGTTAGATTGGCGGTGTCGGTCGGTCGCGTAATACACGGGAGTACAACACGAGGGTCACGGTGAAATTCGGTCATCCCAATATCGTGCGATGCTCCCCGCAACAGCCGCGTCCACTTCGAAGGCAATAAAAGTCTGCGCGTCGGCGGTGAGTGCGCGAATGTTTGCCGAACTATCGTCGAGTGCGATCAAATCTGATTTGTACACACACATAACGCGCACCAGCCGTGTTCGTGCACACTAACACCCACGCCGAAGTACCTTGGTAATACGTAGCACACGAGATATCGTACGTCGGGTACACACAAAAAGGGGGGAACGACGATTCGCATGCGAGAGGACAAGCGATATGAAAACGTATGTTTGCGGTACGTCAAGGCGCGAAGATCCCTCGCCGTTTACTTTGTCACCCGAGGGGATATTCTAATCGAATTATACTTCCACGTAGTCATCTTCCTTTTGCGGACATCGCCGAGAATTTAACGGGCGCCCCACGAAGTCGGACTGACCGGTCGTTACGTAAAACCACGTTGTACGTTTCGATCGACGCGGTATTTGGCCGCACGCTAATCCGAACGTTTATTTGCACGTCCATGGTTGATTTGTTGAACAAGCAAAAACAAGCGTTTGCTCGGTTATGCGGGCCACGTGGTACAAGTACGTGGTACAATATCGCGTTACCTTTAGGCTAAGATCTAGGGAAGGGTGTTTTGTTTTTTTTTATGTCTTTTTCATTCATTATACGTTATTGCATATGTTTGTTATATTTGGCTGGCTTGTACGGCGAGAGCGACGATTCGAATAGCGGTAAAATGATGTCGACTCGACACTGGTGGAATTATAAATGACGGGCGTTTCTTACAAATGTCTCGTTGCCAAAGTAATTCACGCGTTGCGCGATGATGCTCTAAAAACGTCACCTAGATGCGCGTTTACTCATCGTGATATATTTAGTTTAGCGCGTAACCGCAAATGTTCGGTACGTAATAAATTTTACGAGCTAGCGTTGCATTTTATGGATTATCATTAATTTCACCGCGGCGCTATTTTCAAGTTCTTCTTTAACGGCTCAAACGTGTTCAGCACGTTGCGCGATCTGTATGTAGATGTCTGCAATTCTCGCGCATTATTCGCGGTACGTGACACGTGAAACTATTTCCGCACAGTTTGATAAATCTAGGTGTACAGAAAATAAACGCACTATTCAACAGTTTGATTATTTACAAAATTTCCGCGTTGAAGTAACAAAATAATATTAACCTTCCTCACTGTCGGCTCGCGGGTATTATCGCAAACTCTAAACTAGTTTTACGCGCGTAGACTTTTATTTTTAGGAATTTACAGCTCGTTTAATTGTCACGCAAATTTAATCTAAAACTTTATTACCAAGATGTTTAACGTTGAAAATTAGGAACGTAAGAAAGAAACCTAATTAAACACAACTAAAGCCTGATTAAATTTTTTCTAAAAGAATCTTGTTCTACGTTGACGAGGAACTATTATTCGGAATTATATCAATCATTCACTTCAACATTTCGTCGTCACAAAGTCGCCGATACGACGTTTCACGCTGTTTCGCTTATCGCGGTAATTTACGGTCCTATCTTCCCTCGTGATCGTACTTATCAAGTGAAAGTGGTCGGCCGCGAGTCAGCCGCGCGGCACCGTCGCCGAAAGAGTGACTGTGAATCACGGACGTGGGCGCTGCGAGTCGACGCTACGTCCGTAGTAACTTCGGCCTTTAACAGCTCTTGAGAGAGCTATCATAAACATCATAACAATCGATCCTTGTCCTGCTCGCTGTACCCGCAGATAACAACCTAGTTCGACAGTTCCGCTTGAGCGGGCCGTCTCTCCACTTCGCCTACGTCGTGTCGATCCGTTCGCGTCGTCTTTCGTGAATGCGCGGTGCAGGAGCCGAGGGGATTCGCTCGTCCTTGGGAAAGTCGTGAAAAAAAAGAAAACGATTTCCCGAAGGGACGGTTTTAGTACCAATGAAGTTTTAGTGCAATCTTCGCGACGAATTACGCGGCGCACGCCGCCGTAACGAAGAGGGATTTTACGTGAGTGCGTGTGGAATCGTGGCGGATTATGGAGGGATTAATTCAAAGTCCCTCTCGGATGATCTGACGTGGGAGGAATAAAGGTTTCTCGTGCTCTGGCAGTCGAGCGAAACGCATCGCTATTCAACGCGTACAACGCGATGTAGATTTCTTTTCGTCTGCACGCGACAGTGAAGATAGTTTTCATTTGAGTTGTCGGAAAGGACGTCTCATCTCTATACCAGCTGATGACCTATCTAGATAGGAGGACTTCTATTAACCGACAAAGTGGAATTACGTATTTGAATTACAGCGGTTCCACAATGACTGTTTCGAAGCGATTCCGACAACTTCGCCGCCACGTGAGATTGGTTTTCAAATGTATTTTGACGCTGTAGACAAAGGTCACAATCAGAGAGCAAGCGTTGCGCGAAGTAAATGTTGAAGATACAAAGATTGCCCCCAATTCATCATTCAATTATTAATAACGTGATAGTGACACGTATCTTATTAATTTTCAACGGCATTCCTTGCCAATTAATTAATCGCGAGGCAAATCACTGTAATCTTATAAAGTGTTTACATATTCTAGCTACGCCGGCAAAGTAATCAAAACCGGCCATTAGCGTCCGTGATCGTCGGAGCTAATTCACCGTGTCGACCTTGTCGATGTTGACCCGTCTATCGGGGTCTATTAATTATAACAAGGAGCACTGTAGCTGTGTCGTTATTCGATCAAATTCAAACTGGTCGACGCCGCGAGATGAGAGTAAAAGCCGCGCTCACGCGCGCGATTACCTCGCGTTTCGCGACGGCCGCGGCGTGACACGTGGCCGCGGCATGGCGACTACGACCTGGTAGGGATAGACGGGCGAACTAGTCATTAATATATTACATTCGTCGACTTTTCTCACCGCTCTCGTCGCCGCCGCCTGGCCGTAGCTATCGCGGTCGCGGGAGTGCGCGGCGCGGCGCGGCGCGATGCAGCTTGCGCGCCGGTGCGTCTGTCGCGTGACCGCGAAGCAGCGGCCCGCCAACCTTAGTTGGCGTCGACTCACGTGGACGTGCGGCGGTGCCGAACGCCGCGTTCGTCTCGTTCCTGGTCGCTTTGAGTCGCGTCGACGTCGACGTCGACGGGCGTCGAGACACGTCGCCGTGTCACGCGACGTACGCGCTAATTGGTCGCGCTAATTCGCTCCGCGGTTAATCATGCGCGCCGCGTCTCGGCCGGCCGGCCGTACGCTCGGCCGCTCGCGTCCCGTTGGGCTTCAGATATCCTCGTCGTGGACGAAAACCGGTTTTCATGGTGCGTCGTGATCTTTAGTTTCCTACTTTCCGCGTCGAGTGTTATCGCACGCAGCAGCACACGAATTATCGATTGTTCCGAGAGCTGTACGTACGTAGCTGTCGCGGATTACACCTCGTTCCCGGGCCTCTCTCTCAGCCGTTCCTCGCGGGTTTTTCGGCGCGCACACCATCGAGAGTTTAATTTAGGATTTAATTTATCGAAATGTCGATATGCATCATCCGTTCTCACGATAAACACGAGATGGTTTTTTTTTTCAGTTACGTAGTGAAGGATTAAACTGCGCTTGAACGAATGAACGTGAATATCATGAGCGATAACGCAGCGAAAGCAACTTTTGAACATTATATCATCATTACTGCAGTCGTACATGCATACGAAATATACCTGTTGTTCTATTATCAATTGGTTGGAAGTAAATCCGAAGGAGTAACGCAAGATAAAATCGGAGCAATTCGGTGAAAAAGTAATTTTATTTATCAGAGCAATCTGAAATTAAAGCACGAACAGTCTAAGAAACTTTTGTTTAAAAAATTAATTTATTAGAAACCTTTTCTTTACATTTGTAAGAGATCCATCTGCTTAACTAAAATACTCGAAAATCTATATTTGAACAAGCAATTAAGATACGCGATGTACTCTTTTCAAATTACAAAGCGATAAAACTACGTTGTTATTAGGACACAATATTTCTGTCACGAGATTGACTTCGTTTCCTGCAGACCTGCGCTACATTGTGCAATGTGTGCGCGGCGGCGTAAATAATTTAAGCGCGGCTATTACATATCGGTGTAACGAGGTTTCCAGTTTTATACTGTTCCCCTTGCAGTGTGTGTTTGCGAGTCATTCGAATGCTACGCTTCACGTCGCCTCATTAACTCGGTCTTATCTAAATGGTAATTAGACTTTGAATATTTATAAAAATTTCGAAATTGTTGCAACGAAATCCGCATAAAGGTCGTTAAATGGTCAATAAATGATACGCTGGCTTGATTGATATTTATCAGAAATGCTTCAAGCGAAATCTTCGGATTTACTTTCAACCAATTGATAATAGAACAACACAAGTATGTTTCGTATGTATGTACGACTGCAGCAATAATGATATAATGTTCAAATGTTGCTTTTGCTATGTTATCTTATGATATTCATTCGTTCATTCGTTCAAGCGCAGTTTAAACGCACGCCAGGAAATCCGGCATTCCTCTCGGGTATACATACGTCGTTTTGTCAACGAGTCATTAAGGTCATTGAATATTCAGTGTTGTTATCGCGGTACTTATTTCATTGACCGAACGCTGACGCGGATAAATCAACGACAGATAATAAATCGGCATCGTGCTGCCGTGCGACACGAGACGAATTTGCAATCGCGAGGAGGGAGAACCTCGCTTTTGAATTTTGTTCCCTTTCTCACAGCTCATCCCGTGTCCACTTCAACGATAGATTTCGTGCGTACTGACCTATCACAATCGGCTGTAGGAAACGTACTCGTAACGTTTCATGCGAGCATATTTTATTCACGTGAGCTTTTTCTGTCGCAACGGAAGTCACGATAATGCATCGTCTAAAATACTTAATACGATCGCCATTACACGCAATTTATACGTGTATGTGTGTCGTGCATCATGAATTTTTACGCAACATGTGAAAAATATATGGATCAATCACGGTTATATACAGTTTTTCCGCGCAACGTTCCGAGTTCAGTAATCGTTTCGCGATCGACCGAGGTACTTGTTGAGTCGCCGTCATACCGAAGGATTTAATTTTCCTAATGGATTTTATCGACTCCCGACATAGCTCGCGGTGTGATATTTTCTAACCAGCTATTCGTCTTTGTTCGCTATTGTGCGAATTTTTTGTACGACCGGCGCGAATATTCCTGCATCGAGGTACTCGAGAAAACAAAAGATTTGCGGTCGTATCAGTTTCTTGCTCGTGGTGCACTGGTATAAAGGTTCGCTACAATCTCCTGAACTTAGACATTTGTCAGCGTTGTTATACTCGTTATTGTTTCCTTTCTCAATGACAAATATATTTTCATCTACTGCAGACAGGCAAACGGTGTATTTATAAATCGAGTAATTAAAATTTTTTCTTATAAAAGCTGTCGCTTCCGAATCAGGATTTAATAAAGTATGCTGTGGGATATTGATATTAATTTTATAGGAACATTTGTGTCTTTTAGATTGCGCTTAGCTCCGCTCGAACGCTATGTACTTGAGCAATGACGTCATCGATCTACGGAACGAGTCATGGTCGGTCGCAGTTAAACAAAGAATCGCTATCAGCTGAAGTTAATTACTCCGCTTTCAGCAGGCTTTTTGTTAAACATCAAAGCCATTGTCACTACAAAGGCAATAAGTTACATTTCACTTTTTGTATCTATATGTTTCGTCAGGATGCATCTTTATAATTAACGTCACAGAAATGTTTTCTCTTCGCAAATTTGCATATAAATAACGGCTTGCTTAATTATTCATCTATATAAATAATGGCCTGATTATTTATTAATTATGCTTAGATGAGAGTATAGCAACGAACAGGAATTAATATCGTTCAAGTACATCATTAATATTATAGGCTTAAATGTCGGACAATGATATGTAAAAGTAGAGTTGTCACCTCGGTATATCGCAACGTGTCTTGTGTTCGCAATCGAAGAAATTTCGCAATGTCAGCAGAAATGTAGATTATGATTGAGAAGCGCATATAATGTCACCCGGTATCTCACGGGCGATAAAACAATCTATTAACGAACCATTAAACTCGAGCATGTTTGAGCATTATAAATTTAAATGCTAAGAATCGAGGACGGAACGACAAAGGATAGGTGTTCGTTTATGGTTATGGCATGGGAGAAATATACGTCGCTCGTGCGGTAAATTTACGCCGCGTGTAGCGTACCGTACCCGGGCATTTAATTGTTAATTTATGATGGAAATCACTTAATGTCCATGGACAAGTTCCGTGCTCTGTATATTATATGGCGCGATACTACGTAAAGCGAGACAATTTACGAATATAGCATGATTTGATGAAAAGCATCATCGCGGCTTCTGATCGGATTACATCTCAAATGAGTCTAATAAATCTGAACTTGCAAAGTAAACCAATTAACTACGCCGTAATGAGCTATTACAAATGTAATAAACTTGTAAGAATCTTCTATGTCGAGAAAAAAAAACATAAATTTACGTTATGTCAGCACAGATTTAAGACCATTCAAATTACTTCTTTTTATCGCGATTTCACCTCGTCGACACCGCGCTCTTATTTGTAGTTACGTGTTTCGTTGGCGCGATAATAGCAGAAAAGAAATGTCATGGGCGGCGACACTTCCATTGTGTACGCCAATACAACAGAAACACGGATAGACTATTCCGCACTTATCATTAGAAGGAACATTTCATATCAAAAGAATTATTTTTAATTGTCTCGAACTACTTCCCTTCTCAGCGAGTCCTTATTTGCATTATAAGTGTTTGCTCTGTTGTGTATCTTATGTCGCTACATAAACTTCTATATAAATTACTTTTATCGTTCAGCACGAAGTTTTGGCAATTTCAGACGCGGCACATCATTTTTCAACGGTGTCACATAATTTTTCAAAGACGAAAAAGGAACGCTTCCCTGTGTTATTCTATGCGCGAATACGTTTTTCCGTCTAGCTCGTCACATAGCTGTCGGCACAACTTTCGAACAATAAATATTGTTCTTGGACGATATTGGCTTGGCTCTAATAACAAGTAGCACGCGGATCAATTTAAATGACGTCAGATTATTGCGTTGTCAGCTTTATTCAACACCCATGTGACAGTTTCTCGAGGAGTGTAAAGCTTGTCACATAACGTGGCCTATTTCTTATTGTATCACGCGTGCGATTTTCATCTTTGACAACCACTAATATGCTCCAAAGGAACATCACATTTATACTCTTATTGTTAGATGTGTAATATAAAAAAAAGAAAATGTAACTAACATGAAATATTTTTTAAGCATATATTATATAGAATTATTTATATTTTATTAAAAACGTATATAATTGCTTTTTGTTTACGTTTATAAACTGCGTTTATTTTAAATGCGCGAGCGCTTGGCACATACTGCTCGAAATAAATTTAGTTGCCATAGAGAAAACAAATATTAATATTTTCCGACGCCAAGAAGAAATTACAAAACGTGGAAGATGACTGATGAAACGGTTTTTATTATACTTATTTGTTTGTTTTAGCGCATTTATTGTGTCTTTTTGAAAGCGTCTAATTAAAACTCGGCTATGAATATCTTGGTTCACGTCGATAGTCTATATCTTAATTGCATAAATTTTAATTGTTATATACTTATCTATATAAGCAGTACCAAGACAGCTTTTGCCTTCCTTCGTGTATTTTTTATTTACCATTATTATTGCATACAATGCTCGATAAAACGGAGATAAATTTTTTGAAGTTGCATCATTAAAGTACAGCTTCAAGTACATGCGATTTAAGTGTCAAAATTGGAAATAAAAGAAATAAGCAAAAACGTGAATATGAAAGAAAGAACGACAGCTATTTTTACCTCCAGATGCTGTTAAAAGAAATTGAATCACTACATCCTATAATGTCGAGAAATTTCTCTTAGCAGAGGAGATTCCGATTCCCGAAGGAAATCTGTAAGTTCCTCCAAGATGGACTGGACATATGTGATACATTCGGGAAACTCCACCGATATGAGTTTCATGCATTTCATGGGCGAAAAGTTTTAATGAAATACAGGTTGCAGAAAATGAAACCTCATTTACTCTCTGTTGCCCGTTGTGTTACAACCGAGTAAAATCATCATGGATTCGTGCGACAAGATGAGATTTACGCGCAAAAGACTGAAGAAATGGAACGAACTTCTCTCAAATTCGCCGAGAGACGCGCAGTTGTCTCGAATTGTCGATATCGTGGCAAGTGAACTCGTGGAAATAATTTCGAGAGACGCCGAATTGTAATTATCGCGTCTCGATGAGAGACTATCGGCACGCGAAAGTGAGGGAAACGCGCGAAGATGATCGCAGTGTCGCTCTTCATCTGGGCGCTAACAAGATCGCGGGATCGATCGGAAATCGGGATCGAGAACAGGCGAGATTCCCGTAGGGACTCACTGTACAGTCGGGACGATCGGGACCGTGCGGATTCCAGGCGGAATTCCAGGGAAACGGCGACGATCGGGCTAGCCATCGTCGACCGAAGACGGCAGCATCGTCCTCGACGGCACTCGCGTCGTTATTATGTCGATCGTACTAACAAGAGGTGAGTGGCATGTCGCAAATTGGCTGAATTTAGCAAAATTCTGAATATGATAAAAATTGTGTTGTTTAATCGCAGAGAGCGATTGAATTAATTGGGACAGGGATTTAAGATAAAGATTATCGGAACGTAAAAGAGAACGTGAGCTACTATCGTGTAATTTAACGTTTTTCTGTGGAAACTAATATAAAATATTACGATCGATTAAGATGAAAAGACACAATGGCATGTGTCCAACATGCCCGCGTTCCTTTCTTCATCATCGCTTTTAAGTGTTGTGAAGCGAGAGCTTATTGAGATAAGCTGTAGTCGCTTAATACCGCTTTAAGATCATATCCACTGAGGTTTATTAAATGCGATCCCTTTTTGCCCTAATGCTAATGTAATCGATGTACTCTCGTGGCCGCGGGAGAGCTTATCGACTACACGACGAAAATCAATTACTATCCGCTTGTCCAATAGTGTAGGACGAGGTCGCGAAATAATACATCAATATTAATGCTTGTTGCAACTAGACTGAGCATCACGCATTATCGTGTGAATTCTTTATCGTCGTGCTTCAATCACATTCAGGACCAGTTTATTTATAATTCTTATCTCAGCACAGTTTATCGATAAACGTCTCATACGATTGTTCGATGATACGTGGCCAAAAATAACAACTACGATGAGATTAACTCTTTTTTTCTTTGCATTATAATACAGTAGAACTCCGATTTTCCGAACCTATTGGGACCAAGATGGTTCGGAAAATTGAATTGTTTGGATAATTTTCTTTTACATAAATAGAAAAAAATATATATAATTGCACACGGTACATATAATTAATGTTAAGAAAATTTATTTTTTAAAAGTGTAATTTTTTTTTTAATTATAGAAGATTGTTTTTTCGTCGCAGCGAGATCTCTCTTTCTTTTTAGAAGCAATATCTCCGTAGAATTACATTCTGACTGTCGCTCACACCATGCCATTGCAGTTTCAAATGCAGTGAAGGCTTCCGCGTGAGTGGGCTCGCTTCCCGCTTCTTCTTTTTCGTCATCAGAATCATCTTGGTTAACGTCAGCACATTCTTCATCCTGGACTAATGCAACAATTTCTTCTTTATTTAAGATCTGATAACCAGGGTCAGCAGCATTGACCCGGCAGCGGGAAACAGAGGACGTAGATACAGGTTCGGATGATTGACGGTTCGGATGATTGACGGTTCGGATGATTGACGTTCGGAAAATCGGAGTTCTACTGTACAAAGAAAGATTTAAGAGTGAAATTTACATGTGAAAATACACGTTGCGCGCGTTTTTTTTTTTTTTTTATTGCACAGTTTTGTGGAAATTGCGGGGAATTGTTCATATGTACATACTCTCGATCGCACTCGCAATATTTTCTGGATTATCGTCCCGGGAGCCAACGAGATTCGGCGCAAAAACTGAATTTTGCACGCGGAACTCCGTATCTATGCGATCATTTGCATAATATTGTACTTGCGCCGTCATGAATGGCGCGCTGTAAGTGCTTCGATTGTCTTTTTTACGACGCCTTCGTAGTCGGATATCATATCTGCGAGCGCGCGAGAAGTTCTTGACACAAATCTGGGCGACCCTGAAGGGTATGTAGATGATAAACGTCCTTAACAATCGCGTAGCACGCTAACTCTTTCGGGATCGATATTGCGCTTTTAAGCAGGGGATCCAGACTACCAAATTCTCCAATAATCTGGCGCTTGCTTTATACAGCTGTCGCGTAAAAATCGCAGCTGAGATGATCATTTAGATATTTATATAGAGCTTGCGCGCGCGGAGATTAAAGTCTTGTTTTCCTCTTGTGACGATTCCCTCGGCGCGACGATCTTTATGTCCTCTGTATGTGTAAGCTAGATTTCGCGCTGTGCAATCTCGTCGTTGCGACACATCGAACCTCCACACGCGCAACAGAAGAAAAAGTGACGTTGGTGGAAAATGTACGGGGCTTAATGCGGTTTGATACTCGTTAACGGACGCCTACACGCGATTTCGCTGCTCCGGCAAATGGCGTTTGGCTTAGACCGCGATCACTAGAAAAGCCGGCCGTCGGCATGGTTCGTAAACGAGAAAACGAACCAGCTTCGCGTGTCGAATGGGGATACATCAGGCCAATTTTTTACAAGCACTCTTTCGAGAAAATCGATACACAGTACCCTTCGCAGATCAGCCCTCATCCCCGCTTTTCTTGCAGCTTCTCGACGTTTTATCGGCGTTCTCGCTAAATCCCGATTGCTCCTCAAATTGATAAAATGTCCGCTATTTGCTCCTCTATCAGCCGCGAGTTCTTGAAAAGACTTCGTTCTTCTCATCGGACGTGGTTTATTGCGATGCTTTATTGGCGAACGCATACTATGCCTCATCGTCTATGACCCTCTTACTATTCGACGTATCGCACTTTGAAAAGATTTTTACTAAGAAATCTAAGAAATTTTCAGCGGATAAAACTAAATTTTGTAAAAGACAGCGAAAGATCGTGGAGCACACAAAACACATTTACAAGACAGGTGAATAAAGACATATCTACATATGAAAAAACATCTTTTTTGCATTTCTTTAAAGAAATAATACAATATTATCTTGAGAATCTTGGCTTACAATTGACGCCAGACTTAGTATAAGAACTCTTTCCATTTGCCTGTGTTTTGATTTTATACGCCAAGAACGCTTTCTGGATCTTAATGCGATGGAACTCGAAAAGGAAAGCGGATTTCTTCAACAAATCTTGCCTTTTCCTTTCTAGAGCATAATTCCGTAAGTGATTTACTTTTATTTGAAGCATTTGTGATAGAAATTCATTCTCTATATCAAGGTTTACACTGAAACTCGATAATACTAGAGAAGTAAATTTAAACTTATGTTATAATGGAAAATATAAGCAAAAGTATGATTAAAAATTCTAAAATGATAAAGAATTGATAATTCTTCCATTTTTTATGTAGTGTTTCTGAAATACATTTTTTAGGAAGCTTAGAACGATATTGTCATAGACTAAATAATAGAGGAAAGATTTTTATTATTTATACAAGAAGATCAAGAGAATATAAAAATACATTTTAAGTGTTAATGATTAAGAAACAGATATATAAATTTATTTAATTAGCAAAAAATTCTTTAATAATTTAACAGTTATTAATGTGTTCGATATATCTTACCTTCGAAGTTCAAAGGCTAAATAATAGAGGAAGAATTTCTATTATTTACAAGAAGTTCGAGAATGTAAAAATACATTTTAAATGTTAGTTATCAAGAAGCAGATATATAAATTTATTTGATCAGCAAAAAATTCTTTAATAATTTAACAGCTAGTTATTAATGTGTTCGATATATCTTGGCTTCGAAGTTCAAAGGCTAAATAATAGAGGAAAAATTTTTATTATTTACAAGAAGTTTATTATTTTCAAGAGAATATAAAAATACATTTTATATGTTAATTATTAAGAAGCTGATAAATACATTTCTTTAACTAGCAAAAAATTCTTTAATAATATAACAGTTATTAATGTGTTCGATATATCTTGGTTTCGAAATTTAAATGAAATGACATTTTACAAATACATGTAGATATCTCTTTGTAAATGAGGACGAGCTGCATGATTTATTCACAAGCTCGTTTACGTTAGCATCTTTACGAGAATTACCTTTTACTATTTGTACTAGTAAAACATTATATATGCATAATTTAGAATATGCATAATTTAGTCACGTGAACCTATTTTGGTGAAGTTAAAGCACCGAAATGTGCGAGAACACAAATTCAGTTTGTTTTCCTTGGTTTGCGCAAATAAATTAGAACCAAATGTCGAATTTAAGTTAGGTGCAGTTTCGTTCAGTTTCCAATGAATTTCCTTATCGTAATCTTTCGCGAAGACTCCGTTACGGAAAATCGAGACGCCCGTTGCACTTTTGTTCGCGCGTGTTCACCCGTTCTTTACCATCCATCACTCACCGATACGTCTCCGTAAAAGGGGTTTTTTTCCCTAACCGTATCGTATATCACCTCGAAAACGGCGCATGCCAATTCGAGATTTCCATGTAAACGAGATGACCGTCGTTGCCGTCGTGTTCGCATTCGCACGTAACAGAATCCGGCGATCGATGGTGCACTCATTCGTGAATAAATGTGCAATCGCGATTGCATCTTGTTCCCACGTTACGCATAATAACGACTTTAATCAGTGTAACACGATTGCGGGAGTTGGTCGGAACGAGAAGTTATAAAATTGTCGTGTACGAATTTTTAATTACCCACAATAAAAAATATAAAGCATTTACTTAGCTTTGGAAAACAAAAACGAGATGACAGAACATATTTGAAAAAGCTGATTGCGTCAAGAAGTGTTTCCGCGCATCTGCGCTAAAAAAATCTGCGCTGAAAATTTTACCGATGAAAATTCGTATTGGTAATATGCATGTAGGTACTTACATACATCTATCTTTATATCCCGAATAGCAAATAAACGGATGAATTATTTGAAAGATCTGTAAATAAAAGAGCATACCAGATGTATTATAGTTCGTGTTGCGGGAATTAAATTTTAAACTCTACGTATATACAATAAATATTGATAGCAAAGTGTAACGCATGTGTTTATTTTTTACATAAGTCTGCACAAAGCGTCTCAGTGTAGACGTGCAAATTTCGTAAAGTTTAAAATTTGCAAGAAAATCAGTCTATTATACCAGCTCCATTAAATCAGCCCCCGCAGGTGTCAGCAGCTGTTTTCTTTTTTTTCTTCTTGCTACATCCTCCCCGCGCTTCTTTACTGCCACAATATTTAGTTATGGCCGATAAAAGTCGCGTGCGCCTCTATAAATACCCAATAAAATTAAACTATAAAAGTTTATATTAAATTAAATAGCGCGGCGTGTTAATAAAACTGCGAAGTTGCACTCGCGGCGAAGTTTATATATTCCGAAATGATGTACGTCGGGTATATAAGATAAGTGTAAAAATTATGGCGGGGCGCAGCTGCAATTTATGACGTTGTAACGTTTCACTCGCATACTTTCGCCGATTGTTGTTTCCATGGCTGTTTATTGCTTAATAATTGGTTAACAATTCCGCGCGCACGTTGAGCTATCTTTCGCGATCTCTGAAAATGTAATATACCGAGCAATCGAAAGATATTACACACATTTGCTGTAATTACCTGTGATGGCAAGACCAAATAGTTTATTATTTTATTGACATATTCAGCTACATTCGCAATCTAATTACTGTAATACGTAAAGCCTAATAGCCTTTCTCATCAGCATATAAAATTTATTTCATTTTTTTTTTCTTACATAATTTGCAATTAGGCAGTTTAATGTTATTTCGATGAATCGAACCATTTTAATATTATTCTATCGACGCGCAAAAATTTTCCATTTTGTCGATAACGATATTATTATCGACTCGTTACTACATTGCGCCCTACTTAGGAGCCTTAGAAGGACGCTTTTACTTTTCTTTTTGCCATTACATTGCGCAGTATATTTTATGGATAATTAGAGACAATCGTACTTCGCGAGGTGCAATTAGGTGACGCGTCGATTTTCCTCGCGATAAACGTCACTTCACCTCTCATTGTTCGTTCTTCCAATCGAGTTGATTCTTCAATTTGCGTCAATAAAATATAAATCAGGTTGTCATCAATTCCGATTTATTAAATTTTCATGGCATTACTCTCTCATGATTGCACGGTATTTTAAATGACTTGCTATCGATATAGCGTCGCGATAATTACGATTAAAATAATTATGTAGTATTGATAATTACGATATCATTCAAGAAAATATTTTTATGAAGAATGAGTTTACGCACGAGATACAGTGTAGTTAATGTTCTCATATACGGGAATTTTTTAACGTTGTATTTCATCCGATAATATAGTTCAATTCCCGAGTATGCCAAATAACCGGGAGTGTACTGTATTATTCTTTTGTCCATCTGAAGTTCTCTTTATTTTTCTGACAACGGTCGACACCAACCGTTTATTCATTTAAAATAATGGTTACAAATGAAATTGTTCCGTCTGTCATATCTGTTGTCTGTATTGTTCGTCGTCATGAAGCGTAGGGGAATAAAGGATCGCTGTTGTTATCTCCTGTACATACAAATTACGCTTGATCTATATCATAATTATTTCACAGCAATTTCTTTGCACTTTGTTGTATAATATATGAGGAAGTCCCTGTTGAGCACGTAATCGAATAAGCGCGAAACCCGAAGACCCGCGACTAATCTTTGTTTTATAGAAACGTTTACACGATTCGATGCTTGCGTAATAGTATAATACTTTTTATTCTGCTTTACGGAGCATGCGATCAACGCGAATTTCTCAACTTCGCAGAAAATGACAATTCTGCATCTGCGTACCGTTATAAAACGTGTACAGCGATGAAATATAACGGAGATATACAATGGATTCTATTTATAATATCAAGGCTGAGTGTCCTTAATTTCTTCCATATTTCATCTCTCGTGACATATTGATTGATAATTGATTATTTGATTAAGGTTACACGAATATCCGGTGGAATCCCGCTCTCTCCGTGACAGACGTTGCTTCAGCAGAATTTTAATTTGGGGATTAAGTACAAAAATATTTGCAATTAAATAACAAAAGGGAGATTAGGTCCGTTCGTGCGTCTAATCACATTTTCGCTAAGGAAATATTTACTCCGGAGTTTGTTTGAAGAATCCCTGAGCGAGAGAGAAAACATCATGGGGATTTTATAGATGCGGAGGGAAAGAGATAGGGGACCTCTATCGTTGTTAGATAAGCCACACGCAAATATATATATATATATACGCGGTGAACCGATTTCGCTCGTCGAGAATGATCGCAGACTTCGGAGCGTGATGCGCGCAGCTATACTGGGTATAAGCAACAGACGCCGGCATGGCAAGAGTCAGTTCGCGTCCGGCACGCGACCGATGAGGTCGGTCGCTTTTCGCGAAGTAAAGATCGGCTCTGAACTCTGTATCGACGTTTCCTTGCAGCCTTGAAACAACGGGACTACTCGTCGGGAGTGATTCCGTCCAATTCTAGCGGTTAATTCGTTGCGATTAGCCAAGATGTAGAGCTCTCGCGCGACTCGCAAACTTCGACGTTTGCTCGCATGTGAACGTGAACGGTGCATTAGAGTTCAAACGTTTAACAATCTAATGACAAACTGTCGTTGAGTGTGCGAAGGATGTCTCCCGCGAGATCTTGAGTCATAAGTGCAGGGTAGATAAATCCAGTTGACGGCTGAGTGCGCCTCGATCGAGGGCGAAACTTTCGTGCGATATTTCGACCGCAACTGTGTCGCGTGAGTGCGTACACGTCGAGATTGCGTTATTTAAAAAAAAAAAAAAGAAAAGACAGAAAATGTGCTTTAGGAATAGTCTGAAAATTTCCGTGAAGAAAAGTATGTATATAGACCGTATAAAGGGAACGTCTAATATCTTCTGCAAGAGAAAACCATGCATATATATTTCATGTTAATCGCGAGCGATGCGATGGAACTTAGAAAATTTAATCCTTGTACCTAAAAAAAGCAACGTTGGGAAGACGTATCGAGAGAATAATGAAACACATTTGTCGGCGGGGTCGAACGTTGATAGCTTGCGCCGGAGAAAAATGATTTTTTTTTTTTTGTTATCGAAGGCAATCCGGGGCGCTCCCCATCTTCCATCGGCTTCGTTAGTTTTCTGTATCTATTCAAACATTCGTCATAACCGAATTGTCATCTGTATCTATATCGTGGACACGTATCAGCGGCTAGATTATCGACCATGTGATTGCATATGTTTCAGTTGCAAAAAATTCGAAATGATTCCTGCAGCTTTGTTTTATGATTATTGCTGTTTTGCAGAGGATAAGCAACTTTAGCACGGCTAAAAATACGGAATTTTGCGTACCGTGCGTTCTATATTCGTGAAAAAAATCTGATAGGATTTGGACTAGTATTATGTAGGAAAAAAATGGTGATAAATGTTGAGCATACGCGACGGGTTATGCTAGCATTGATTCTGATTCTGATAAATCGATTTTACATCGTATAGTCATTGATTGATATCGGTCTATTAATTGATATCCGCGCTAGAAACCTGGTTGCCATTGAACTTGGGACTTCATTGAGTTTGACGTTGTCACGTAAATTTGTAATGAATTTATCCACAGGATACGCGTAATTGGACTGGATAAATAAGTTATAGCGGTGTCCCGATACGAACCGAAAACGTTACAGAAAATTGTAAGGGAAAATGTAACTCGCTGCGAACAGAAAGGATGCTAACTTTGATCACTCTCTTAATTTTTAATTCCTTTAATTCCCGAAGAAATATTGCCATTCAACCAATCGTCTTAGCCGCGACGCTTTAGGCGGAGTTTCATTTTCTAGCCAATTTGAAATGTCTACACTCTACAGCGATCTCTCAGACGACAAAGAATTGGCGACACCAGCGGCCATTCGAAAAACTGATTCCCACCTTCGCCGAGAGCGTCAAGAAGCCGAGGAAGAAAGAGAGAGAATAAACGGGCATCCATATTGCCACGATATCCCCGACGGGTAAACAGAGCGAGAAACGTCAAGATGGAGAATACATCATTCATGAAGCGGTACAAGAACATCGTGCAAGATGCGCCTGAGTCTTGACGGAATCTGTAAAGTTCTCCTAACGAGAATGCGCGACGTTATCTTTGAAACAGACGACAGTTTGTTACAACCTAACTTCGCGTCTCGCCGGACGATTAATTGGAGCAACTTATAACTGAGCTCGCTGGTCGATTTCCCTTAATGGTTCAGCAAAGGCTGATAGCAGATTGTAAATGGATTTCCGAGAAGACGGAAATGTAATTACGACGTCTTCTACAAAACGATTTGCAGATTTGTATTTTACAATAGTTCCTTTTTGTTTAACGTCACAATGCCGAAAGAAATGCTTTTTCACGTTAATTAAATTTAGTCTGATGACATTTAAAAATTCTATTATCTCCAGTCACCTCTGCACAATATCTTATCGTGATTCTTTTATCTCTAATGTGACTAGTTCATTAATTAGATATTCTGATTTGCTTTAATTACCTCTCGAAAGGTATGAAGCGCGTTTGAAAGAGCAGAAAGGAAATGTGAAGGAAAAAAGCTAACTTGCGATGCGAACGATGTCGAGCACTTTTCTGGTTTCGCCGCGGTAATGGATCTGAAGTCATCTTTAACATGTTCTCTTGAAACACGAGGATAAGATTTTATATGATTATTTTATACTCGAAATAATTTATATTATATTCTTGCTTTCTGCAATAATTAGAATTGTGTGAAAGTTTCAAGGTAAATTTCGAGAACGTTGTTATACTATTATGTATAATAAAGATATTATAATAAGAAAACTAAATAAAGTAAGTAAGTAACGCAGAAGTCTTCCTCAAAGCTACTCCCGGAGTTACTGTATAGAAATGGAGCTGTTAGGTACATTGTTTTCTGCGAACAAAGAGCTCAGCCATTAATGCGACATGCTAATTAGCGTAACACAAAAGTTTGCGCTTGGGGCAACGAGATTAGTGCGCTCTCGATAAAATCGCACACGACATAAGTAAAGATAGAAAAAAAAAGAAGAAAGTACGCAAATAGCACGCTAGGGAAATACCTCGATGCATTGTGCAGGAAGAAAAAGACACTACCCAAAGTAAATTTGAAATAACGTTACAAAGATTGCAAAAAAATTATCCGCGATTTTTAATGGGTAAATAGCGCAGATACAAAATGAGATAAAATTTATTTCTATAAAAATTAATTAAAATCATGCAGTAACGATATCTCATTGGTACTTTTGCTTCTTTATTCACTATTCATCAGAGACTAGAATCCTCGAAATTATCATCGTTTAAATTTATTTCATTTACTGTAGCTTAATATAGTACTTAACACTTTTCTCTTCAAAAGATTGCACAATTATACTTGTGATTTATACATTAGAGAAAATACGATAAGGATTCTTATAAATTGGAGAAAATAAGATAAAAGTTTCTCTCGTAGTCACAATTAAGAGAGTGATCAAAGTCAGCATCCTTTCTGTTCACAGCGAGTTACATTTTCCCTTACAATTTTCTGTAATGTTTTCGGTTCGCATCGAAACACCGCTATAACTTATTTATCCAGTCCAATTACGCGTCGGCTCAGACGATTGGTTGGATGTCAATATTTCTTCGAGAATTAAAGGAATTAAAAATTATTAACTCGACCTTTGTGTGCCGAAGAGCATGTCGCTTTCGTTAAATATAAATTGTAATACCTGTGTAGTGTTATGTACGTACGTTAGTCTTGATTCTTTCCCCTCTTTCTCTCGGTATTTTAATTTTAAAATGTATTATAATAAAAATGATTCCTCAATTAACTGATAAATTGAAAGCGTAACCTGGATGAAAACTGTTCTCCCGACAAAACGATTATACGAGTTGGTAAACAATGGCCAGCGCTTTCGCGAAACTCAAATAGGAGTGAAGCACTAAATTGTCGAGTCACACGAAGTACCGAAATTCTCTTTGCTACGTTATCTCACGGCAGATAATACAACTTGTTCGTAAAATTGCGATGTGTTACGTCGTGACTCTCTATCACGACATGTGGGCCGTAATATGAACTATTATTCTCTTACCCGACATAATGGTCTTCTACAAATAACATCGTAAAGAACCACTCTGACCGAAAGAGCGTTTTGTGGGACCTTTTTCACGCCGAGGAGTCATATTCCCGCGTTTATGATAATGCTCCGATGTAAATTGCGAGCCGTTACAGGGAAAGTTTCAAAAGCGTTTCTGGAAGAGATCATCTGTGTATAAATCGGTCAGTTAGAACTGATGTAACGACGACAATTTGCAGAAGTTTTAATGAGAGCGAACTGATTACTCTCAATGCGCAATCACAAGTGCAAGTATTATTGTGAGTTGATTTATCGATCAATAATGTCGTTCACCCGCCGCTAATCCAACTGCTACGGCAGCCAGCTGGAGCGGGAAACAGTTCGGTAACAGGGGGGCTCGGAAGACACAGTCGTGTTACGCAACCTCGATGTAAACGCACTCAACGCTAACCATCGAAGATAAATAACGGTCGGTGGAAATCTGCTCTCTGGGTCGGATGTTACTGTGACGCGCACACGTGAAGCTTATAAATATCGGGGATACAGAAACGGGGAGCCATCGTGTTCAAACGTTTCTCAAGATGAACGAGTACGCCCTCGTTATATCCCACGAGGTCGCTCCCAGACTGGCGCGAAGGGACTCGGGAACCATGAGAGTATCACTTCCGTTGACCTCCTTTAGGAGGCACAGCGGGTGCGTTTCCACGCTCTCACGAGCGAAGCCGCACCCGAAATTGGTGTACGTCGCAGTCCCGTAAGTGCTCTATTATCTTCACAACAAACGTCACAAGAAAATACCGTATCGCATTATCTATGAACAATTAAATGCGTCTAATTACGTTGACACAGCCACTGTAGCATGATTAAACACACATAGACATTTATTCGTATTTTGTTGCTAATTTCAAGTTTGTCGATTCACTTTTTCACAAAAAAATTAGTTTCTTTAATTATCTAATCTCAGCATAATTTATAAATGTTAACTTTTCTTGTAACGATAAATAATTTGTTCATTGTTTACACGATATGAGCAGTCAGTTAAGTTTCAAAGGGGAATTCAGGAATAGCTAATTCGGTTCCGGTGAATGAATAATACGGAAACTTGTGTAAACAAATCTGTTATTCTAAATACCTAATTGCTAATCAAAACATTTATACATCGGGCTGTATTGTCGAATGTTACGTCTTAAATCGTTTCGCCCGGCGCGATAGAGAAGATGCATTAGGAAATGAGCGCGGAATAATCAACGCCAGCTATAATCCAGCAATCACGGTTATACATGCACGAACACCGTAAAACAAGCATTACCTTAATGCAATTACCCTAATGCATGCACGGGATAGTGTATTTGCACGGTGTTATAAAACGTACGAGCTATTGATGTATACACATTTATTACTAAAAACTCATATATCTATCAAGTGACCAAACAAATCTAAGTTAGCTCTCTTTTCTTCTACCACGAAAGTTTCCTTCAATATGATTTTCCTGTCAAGTGCACCTCTTCTTATTTTCTACGAAACGCGCGTACGAAAGAGTATTTAGCTGTGCCCTGATATTATTTATCCGGCTGATAGAGAGGAATTTGCGGCATTATCGCGTTGGGAAATCCATCATTTATCGCTATTTTCCTGCCCTGAAACAGAGGCAGGAAACGAACTCGTATCCCGAAATCGATAACGAGACCGTCAACAATCACGGGCAACGAGAATGATCTGAAGATGATACGCGCGTGTGTGTTAATTGCATTGCGCATATAGGACCAGTGTATTCGCTCGCGGAACGTATACACTTCCGGTGGAATTCGCACGCGGATGGAGCTGCGTGAATTGAACCGGCGTGCCGCATCAATTAGGAGTTTCGGTGAACAATCGATAATACTCTTGCGGCCGTTTAATTGCGCGCCGGGATGCGTAATTAATCATTGATAGATACGCGGGATCAATTAACGCGCGACGTTCGTCGAGGTATACGAGACGGGGAATTGCCACAGATGCTGCTAAATTAGTCACTCTATAATCAATTATCCGAGCAATTCAATTCAGCATTTCGGTCTATTCCTTTGACATCGTTAGTTTTCATCTCCATGTAGCTGCATATATTATACTGCACGATTCAATCAATTTTAATCATATCGATTAGCAATTGAATGGTGAAATAAATAATAATTCCGACTTGTATGACCGTATATATGTTCTATAAATTTCTTATATATTGTTTTTTTTTTAATATAAGTACATTTCTCTTCGCAATAGGCGAAAATCGTGACCGCGATTAACTTTGTTCGGTTTAACCTTCGGCTTTGGATTCAATGGAAACAGCTGTGCGAGGTCTTCGATCATCCAGGCACGAATCAGATGGACCGAAATATGTATACGTGTTGGAAGTTGAGAAACCCAAGTACGATGACGCTTTTACGAAAATAAATATCCGAAATACGCACGCGCTCCATTTCGCAATAAGACAGCGTAAACGTATGTACATAACTTACTATTCTTCGGTGTCCCGAAAACAATTCTGCGTATATTGTTATTACGTTGTTCTACAGAAGGCGCAGAATATAAAGTCTTAGTACTTTTTGGCAAATTTTGTAAGTCAACTTGCAAACAGTTTAATATTTAGTTTCAGATAATTATATTTCTTAATATATAATTATTTTTATGACTTTTTTAAATTATATTAATTAAAATGAAAATAATTAATAGTATATTATGTAACCAATTGTAAGAGAACATTTAGATTGATCGAAGAAACTTAATATAATTATTTTTATAGTAATTTTTTCGGTTATATTAATCAAAAGCAGAAGTAATTTTTTACTGGTGTATTATATACTTAACAATAAGAGAAAAGATAAGATTGATCGAAGAAACAACATATAGAGCATACGCTCCATATATTCACAGCCGCCGTGAACAATCAACACGTTGCAGGTGGAAGAAAAATTTGTCGGCGAGCGACCTTAATTAGATGAAGCGTAAAATGGGCGGCAAAATCTTCCTCATTACGCTAACGATGTGCAAGTGTCTTCTTACGTTGCCAAGAGATGTCGAGCTGTATCCTTTTTAGCTCACGTTGCATCATAAATATATCTAGTTAAGACCTGCGGGGGAATTCTAGCAAATAACCGAAGCGAAAGTTTTGTCACTTGAGTGCTCATTATGGCGAATCTTTTATCTATTTCACACGCTCGTGCTGATCGAAATAATTGATTCGCATTTATTGCAATTTCTTGCGGATTTCTAAAAACCGCCTGCGCAGACCGAGATAATAATTTTTGATAATTTGAAAAACAGAGTTGACGTAAATAGAAAAGTGGGATGTAATTATTAAGATATTTCCGTTGAAAATGTTAATTAAATTTTCATCAGGTAGAAGTCGAGCAGTGTGGAATTCATGGAACGAACGCGGCTGAGCGGTAATACAGTATAGCTTTGTGATACTGCGCGTATACTATTATTGCCCTTGCTGCGCTGCATTGTAGCAATAAAATTGCATGTTTTCAAAGACTGTCTGCAAAGTCGGAAGCAAGCAGTTACCGTGGTCACGGTAGTCCGCTTGCAATAATGCGTCCGTCACTTAATTAAATTTTTTTTTTTTTTCCTTTCTGTTTCCATCGAGGGAATATTACGAGCGCGGCTACATTTTTTTTCGCGCACGATAACAATCATTACGTCGTATTATGTAAACTGTGATTAATCTCGTAACCTTGCCATTCAGTGTGACTAATAGCCCGGCCGTTGTCAATGATAGCGGTCTGCGATTGCACCCCGCGCAATCTGATCGTGAATGCGATTGATAAAGGAATTGTATTACGCGAAGACAACTACACTCATGTGCCGCGCGCCGTTCGCGGAAAGCGCACGAAAGCATTCCTCGAACAAGATACGCGCGGCGGGCAAGGCGCGTTTTGTTTGTACACGACAGGACCAAGCCTTAGACAGCCAATATTTGTTGCATGCTGAAATATAAATGTTATTAATAGGCAGTTCCGCGATTCATGGGCCGCGCCTATTCTACCCGAAAAAAGAAATCTCCGAGACTAGAGACCTTCAATGTTAGCGTATCGTTACGGCGCGGGCGGGTTCGAAATACATTCTGTCTTGATCGTCGATTACGATTCGCTATATTGTGATAAATAGTGAAATATGTCGTATCATGCCGAGATTTAATGAATAGCGCTCGCCTTTATGCGCCCGGAGATTAAGCTTACTGAACTAACGATTCATGTATATGTGTATAACGTCCTACCAAAATTGCGCGAGAATTTGCGAATCGATAGACACAGGCGCACACACAAATACTTGTTTACAGGCGTGGCTTTTCATGTCGAGTGTCGCCGATAAACGGTATCGAATAAATAATTTTTCCAACGGCAAATTTCGCGAGCTAAAAAGCGGCAGACATCAATTGTGCAGCAACGCCAATACGATTGTTGCACAAATTAAACCAATAAATTGCTCGAGTGAAGAGCCCTTATCTCGTGTCGCATTGCGCGAAACATCCGCGTATGAAATTTGTTGAAATTTATCGAGAATTGCGTTGCGTATATATAGTGTTTAAAAAGAAATTTAGTAACTCGATGGCAAAAACGACACTTAATTAATAGGTATAATAAAAAAGCATGATCGAAAGGTGACACATGAATCCGCGACTTTCACCGAGAGAAACCAAAAGAACGCCAAGACACATGAGAGAAGAGAACTAATCAATTTCAACGAGTAACAAGTAAAAATTAATCAATTTTTTTCGTTTCTTCTTACAAAACCAAGCGCGATACAGAAATTCATGAATGTGTCCGGATTCGCCATCAATATATTTTAAATATACGCTCCATTCATCATGCTCAGAGGGTAACGAGGCGGTATTCTATTATGGCGGTATTCTATATTCCGTCCTACGAGATCATAAAGCACAGGCCATATTTTGTGTTTCCACGCACAACAAAATTTATAAACTTGTTTTATCGGGCCGAGAACAGTTTTGCGAGCGAAAAATTATTATTTACGTTGCATCATCATATTATTACGGGGAATTTATGCGAAGTCCGCCGCGAGAATCATTCTCGCCGCTGACATCGTGATTCAAAATTGCTGACCAAAGGCCGGGGTAAAGTTATTCATCCCTCGTTTGTGGACACGCCGTAAAACAAAGAGGACTCAGCGCGCTCGAATCCTCCGAGATGAGAAATCTGCAGCTCGCTTCTAATGAGAATTTACGTTTCTTATTACAGTTTCGACGTGGAAAATGGCGCCTCTACCTTGGATGGCGGCGCCGGTGGTGGTGGCGGCGCCTCGCCGAGCGCGGGGCTCGTTCTTCAAACGCTGCCCCAGAGGAGGGAGAGCTTCCTGTACCGGAGTGACAGCGATTTCGAGATGTCGCCGAAATCGATGTCGCGAAACAGCTCCATCGCCAGCGAGAGGTAAGCATCCTCCCAATTTCTTTTTCCCCGATAGCTCGGTCTCTCTCCCGCGACGGCGTTATAAATCGATTATCAGTAAATTGGGGCTTACGTGAATAACGCAGATAACGCGTATCGGCAAAGGTTGCTACGACGCTGCTATGGGCGAAAAGTCCATAATGCCTCTTTTTAAACGCGCTCGTGAAGGAGGATTTATTATAATAAATAAATAAAGCTGTAGCTTTACCAGGGATATTGAATCTGGAAGAAAGTCGCGATTTATAATGGCGCGCAGTAACGTTTATTTATTTATTATAAATGCGTGAAAAGAGAATTATTTATGAGACGTATAATAATTCATTTACTCCGTTGTAAGTCGTAGAAAACGACATTCGAGAAATAATTTACTACAGAAATATTATGGAATTATTTACTAGTTTTATCTTTATGTGAATAGCTTAGCTTTATTTTATATATGTAAGGAATGTCTAAATTTCAATATTTAATTTTATATTTTGTATTTCGTTGATAATACCAAGTTATATGCGTCGAAGCAGCGTTCGCACGAATATACGGAATACAAATTAACGCATCTATGTACAGAAAGACCTATTTCGCCCTATTTATTCATTTAAATCGCAGTGCGAATTGATTTACATCGACACACCAATTGTTCACTTAAATTTCAAAATAATTATTGTAATATACACATGTTTTACAAGATATATATATATGCATGCATACACATTATGGCACTTTTCTATAATTCTACGACTGCGCGCCTGGAAATTTCGTTGCGCATTCCGTCATAACTGACAATGAATCGTAAATCGTAATGTTCGTCGCTCTGCTACTTACTCTGGTTTGGTAGCAGTCTGTAATATCGTTCGAGGTTGTGTGGACGTTTTTGCGGCAACGAAGAGAACGCGTGCCGATAATGCAGATGCCTCTCTCGAAACTAGCTTCGAGCGGATTACTGAAGCCGATAAAATGGAGAACGGAAGAGAGCCTGTTGGTGGCGCCGGCAATGCTGCCGGCATGGTACCACGACAAGATATTACATATGTTTTATCTACCTTTGTGATAGTTGGATGATAAACGACTCAGATAATTAACACAACTTTATCAATATATGGAAATTATTATAAAGCACACATACTGTGTTTTAAACTTGGTTTTGTTATTGGTAACTAAAGAATAGATCTCTGTTATTACGATGTACGAACGTGCGGTATCTTCGTTGCCTGCAACTGTGATTTATGCGTGTAACAATCTCATTTGGTCCCACAACTGTATATTGTACGTAAACAGTTCGTGATTCGTCTTGATGCTTTTATGTATCTTGATAAAATATCGTAGTTTCTTGGTGGCGGTGATGCTTACTACTTGGCCCTTATACTTACTTTTTTCTCACAGATATCGTTATTTCACTTGCATACACCTAACGTTCAATTGTCTACGGCGAGATGATGTTTTCGAGTACTATTATGCTATTATAAGACCGTAATAATAATAAAAAAACGATAATTATTTTAAAAAATGAGTTACTTCCGTTTTTCGTCAATTTGAGAAACTGATCTTAATTTTGAGATTTATTTTTTGCAATTCCAACGTTTGACATCTTGAGATGATATCATGCACTGACGTAAACTGCGGTTTGGAAGCATCATCTGTCCACTGCCGTTTATTTAAGTGTTTTATCGTCGCTAGTAGGTGTTAGGGTGTGACGATATGATGTATGTGATCCTTGGGTTGCAGGTTCAAAGAGACAGAGCTTCCTGTCGAGCGAGCGTATGTACTCGATCCTATTATCTAACTCATTTTGTTTTATTTCACACTTGTACTCCACACTAAACAATTCATTTGACACCCCCATATATGATCACCGGTGTAAAGCAACGTCCTAATATTTTATTAATATATTCCACATGAGCGAGTCTGTTTCCCCGAGTACCTAATAATAATAAACGTGCATGTTATGTTTCCGTGTTAAATTGTTTTATCATTATTGTGATTTTATATTTTAACATTACAGATATATATCGTCTAATTTTATTGCTCTTAACTCCTATGTTAATATTAACTGTATTTCTTACAACTATGATTGCATCATACTGCCATTAGGTAAAATTTGTATTTAAAATATGTTGTGTGGTACGATAATATACAACTAAATAATTATTTCCAATCTGAGATGTTAATAAAAAACTTTTGATTAATTGGCCGTTAAAAATTTACAAACTAGTGGAAGTAACGGAATTATGATGATGTAATCCGCGCTCGTGAGTTTATGACTACTTCTCGGGAAAATCTTTCTACTGCTTTTAAACTATATCACCCATTTTGTGTACTTTCTTAATAATTTCTCTCTGGTGGTCACGGAACCGAGCAAACTTGGACACAAGATCGCATCGACCTCACGTATACGCAACGAATACACACAGCTTTAACATAAGATCATGCAAATTCCGCGCTTACGCAACAGCGACATTGCTTTACGTCTTACGATCTACTCCATAATATAGCGATATTGCTGATTTAGAGCGTAGATTTAGATGGCTAAAATGGGCAAGATTCATGTTGAGTCTTTTGTTTCTACACTATAGAGACGTTATCAAACAAGAGATTATTTGCTGCGTAATAACATTCTCTTGCTGCTTTTCGCCGGTCTTTAAGTTCAAAGTTGGAAGTGTGTTGAATACGCCGCGTACTATATTTATTAGGCTTGTCTATCTATCATCGTGCCTGACGAATTTTGTTATTCTGTACGGTAAAATGCGGGCTGAAACGTGACGATATAGTAATGTTTGTTTGAGCGTCGGATTACGGTAATCTTTCACGTTTTGCGAGTTAAGCATAAGTATTACTAACCGCATGCTGAACATAGTTGAACGTTATCGAATAAATACGAATATTCTTATTTTCAGGATATTTACCGATCAGTACAGGTAAGTTGCAGCATCACGTAATTTAAGTATCGTAATTTAAGTCGTTCGCGACGTTGTTACAAATTGTACGATTGGATGATTATACCTCGATTAACGTTCAATTTACCGTACCGTGTTCGTCACGTGAAATCCATGTATTTTGTACAAGGAAAAGCTTTAACGCGAATTGTTTGCTCATCGGAGCGGAATAATACGATTTGAGAGAATAAAATTGCGGGTGTTTCTCGCGCGGTGTTGCAATTATAATTCGCAAAAGTATCACGAAAAAAAAAAAACAGAAAAAAGCATTTTGTTGTAGTTTGTTAATACTAGAGAGCTTTTGGCGTAGCTAGCTTTTGACGTAGTGAGCCGTAGCTATACCATTTATAACTTTTGCATTATGTTTCTTCGCGATTATTTTGCCGTGTATAGGTACGCCGTCTGTTATTCCGTCAGACGTATTACGACGACAGGGTTTTGCATGCGGGTCTCATTTTACGATAGAATGAGTGCAACGTGAGTGCACACGAGTGGAACTGCAGACTATGCAAATATTTTTATCTAAAGTGGCATTAACGCACGGATTGATAGTGTAGGATACTTTTCACTTGCATCTGCCGTGACGCATAAACGCCTACCGTCTTCCGGAGAAACTTGTATTATAATGGAAAAATTTTTATTTTACACCATGATAAAAAAAGGAAGAAAGAATACCCGCGCGTGTGCCTGCAAACAGGATGTGAACATTTAAACAATTAGATCTTGTGCCACGAAATTTATATCTTAATAAATTAATCCAAGTAGAGAATTCCGATATTTTATTTTACATTCCTGCAGGTCGATCGTTATTGAATAGCAATTAATGGCTCGCTGATAATTCCGCGCGATTGAAAATTCGCATTACCGAATAGATGGCGAATCGACGATTCAATTATTTAAAGTTCTTCAATTGTTGCGAACGAAAAGGCGATCGGCGCTAAACTCCGCGTCCGTGGATATTGCGTCTGACGGGCCTGAAATTAGATTTTCCGATGAGCGATTATTTCCGGCGTCACGACTTAATCACCATTAACGACACTTCGCGGACACGCCTGTCTGTGTACGTGCGATCACGTCTGTACCAACTTCAATTACCAACTTCGTTTACGGTTTGTGCGGGAAACGACCTGGGCACACGCTATTTTCGAGACTTGCCGAAAGCACGGTTGACATTGTGTTTACGATAGTTATTTCACCCATGTGTAGGGCACTAAACTTTGTCATCTCTCGCGCAACGATATGCCCAGAAATTCACGCCGCGCAACATAACATTCGCAATCGGCGAACCGGCGCAGCGCATCCATTTAATTATAAGACGCAAATCGTTCGGAGAATATTGCCAGAGCAACGCGAGAGCGATCCATCAAAGTCACGTGTTTCAACCCTGTGTATCTGGAGGGCGTCCAATTCAAACTTCTCAGATTGAATGAAAATAGCTGAATGGCTCCTCTAAGCGATGGAATTAACTTTTGAGCGGTGCGCCATCAATTTCATCCGATTTCATCCAATAATCGTTTGGAATATCCGTTAGACCGTCCCGGACAAATTTTACTCGATTGTATTTGACAAGAGCGGCGCGATGTGTTTCGCAACGAAATTCCTCTATTTGTAGAAAAATTGGCTGTATTGTATCGTGTGTGACTGTGTGCGCCTGTGTGTGCGCGCACAGTGACCTAACTCGTGACCTGGCCGATGATATAAACTAGACGGACTGAATGCGCTTAATTATTGCGTTCGTTAGTTTTCTACGTTGTTTCACACGCGACGCCAGGCGCCGTAACAGAATTGTTTACTCGCGCCACGAAGAGTTGCGTGTGTAAGTACGCGTAATACGGAACTTTGTCGCTCCTATTCTTTCATGGCAAGTTTCCTTTAAAAACTCGTATCCGTAACAGCGGATATTTTAGATGAATGCCTGCAGGCTTGCAGAAATCCGAACTGAGAACATTCGTTTCTCTCACGTTATTTTATCGAGACCACTTAATACGCGTTCGTGCCATGCAATTACGGAATTGGAAGTGATCATTCTGTAACCAGACGGCTGTTTTCAAGGGTTTCTCATTACGTAATCCGATGTCTGGCAGTTTTACGCGAAAGAAACACACACACACACACACACGTACCTATATGTGCAAAAAAACGTATGTGATACCTACCAACCGCAAATTTCTGAAAAATCAATATTGACCGATGTAGTAGGTATAATATCAAAAGCCAGGATGGTATAACTAGATTTTTTTGCCTAAGCATAGATGGGTCTATTTTCGCGTTTACGTAATATGGGCTGTGAAGAAAAGAAAGAGCGAAAGAATACGCAACTTTTGAAAAAATGCAAACAGTGTTTTAGCATATGTAAATTGTTTGCGCAATTCGTTTATACTTACAATTAGACATATTCATGATGTACAGAATGTAAAATCCGACTTCCAATATGTAATCTGTGGAAGCGTGCAAAATATTTATCTCCTGAAATTAAAAAAAAGATATGAGATAAGTTGTAATTGTGAAGAAGTCTCCGTACCAAGTGCTGCTACATTGTGTTTCAGCTAGTTGTCGATAGCTCGAAATCATTTTTACACGATATGCTCGTATTTTCCCGCGCCAGAAAGATTAAATACACTTAAGTGGATCTTGACGATTTTGAGATCATTAATAACGCGTCTGTAAACGACGGAGACGTTCTAACATGGCCGTAAAATTTTTTGCGCCGGAGAGAAAAACACGCTCGGCTTGCTTTGCGGTGACTTGCATGATGCCCGACATACATGTTGTGCGTATCGCTTTATTACGATCTCTTGCAAGCAGCAAGAGATTGCGTAAAGCGACAAAAAAAAAGTATTTTTGTTTCCCTAATGAAGAGCGCTTTGTTATTCAAATTTCCGTCATTAATTTCGGAATTTTAAGCACAATGTAGCGAGAGCTGAGTAACCTAACACGGAGCAGAATATTAGAAAGTTATTGAAGAAGAGACGCTTGGAACTGTCAAAGATGATCGATTCGCTAAATGTGACGAGGTATCGCAAACGCTCGTAATGCGCTTCGCATAGATGCGAATATGCTTTAATATAATTTATGTCCGCCGCGTTAAAATTCATTGAACATCCGGCGAATGTCTCTCTCTATATGCAGATTGAGCGGTCACAATTAAAACGGTCTGTTGGCTACGCATTGCGGCGCCGTATAGCAATAATTACGTATTGTAAAATCCGCTGTAAACATATGGAATTATGCGTTGGAGTGACGCATAAATTTAAAGATTACCATTAAATTAAAAGAGCCATACTCTCTTGTTGCCTCGAGACACCTCACGCTACAATCGTGAAATCTTTTTTCTGTTCTTCTAGGATTAAATATAATCACGTAGGATTAGAATTTTGAACAATATAAAATGATATTCAAAGCAATGATATTTTCAATTCCACGAGCTGTCTTCGTCGAAACTTGGACGCTTCAGCCGAGTCAGAAATCAATTCCGGATTGATCGAGGAACCTGCGGCTACGTGGAATATCTTGCATAAAACGTCCGTTACAATCTCACGGAAGTAACTTTCCGTCTTCTCTACCCTGTGACGAGTCTCCGCAGCCGCGTTCTACAGCTCTGTAACTCTATAGGCTATAGCTCTATATAACTCTGTAATCGGCCAGCCGTCACGGACGGGCATACGTCAGCGGCGTCGCGGCGCGTAAGCACGGCACGCATACACACATGCAAGGCCTATCTCTTCTCTATTCATCCGTCCTATCACCTGAGAGAACGACGGTTCCATTCTCGCCGCGCACGGTCGCAAAGCGGAAGGAGCGAGCGGAGCAACGGGGGTGCCCCAGGTTGCGCAGTGCCGGCGCGCGCACGCTTCCCGCGCAAATCGTCGCCGTCGGCAAGTCCCCCTCCACCTCACCATCCCCCGTATACCGCGGGGGAAATCTCTGCGAAACCAGAGCACCCCGGCCAGTTCGACATCGCGGCAAACACGAGGTGATCGACGGCGATACAAGACCGCGACTCTCGCACGCCAGCTCTCGCTCTCGCCGCGCGAGAGCACGAATTCTCGCGCTGATTTGTGTGGCAAACGCGTGTAAGTCGCGCGCGTTTTTCTTTTTTTTTTTTTCACCCTCTGTATATCTTTCTCTTTTTCCCGCGCGCGAATCGTTCGGCGAAAAGACGCCGACCATCAACCGCGCGCGAGACAGTAATAAAGATCAAAGCTCACGGGCCGAGACGAAGAAAGTTTTCTTGACGTGTTTTGTGCGAGACTCGAACGGCTGGCGAAGAGGGCTTTTCCGCGGAGTTGTGCCGGCGCGGCGGGAGATTCGGATAATTTTAGAATCTGCGAAGATCCTAGCAACATTGGCGCCGGCATTCTTGCGTTTAGAAACGAACGTAAAGATATGCAACTGAATTTAATTTGATAGAATTGAAGAAGTGAATTTGTTTTAACAGAGGATACAAGGAGAAATTAATATATTTTGAAATATGACGAAAAATGTTGAATCTTGTTCTGCTCTTAACATACATAATCGCTTTAGATCCATCCATCCATCCCAGACAGCACCATGTCCAAAATCGGGACGTAAGACGTCTTATGTCTCGATTTTTTACATGCTGTTTGGGATCTCTAATAAAAAAATTAATCACAACGGGGTTACGTTGGAGAAGAGACACATGAATAAAATTTATACGAATCGGAAGGGTTTAATTACGAGAATAAATAAGTTTTGTGGAAAACGAGGACGTATCTTTATCGCTATCAGATTTAAGATTGCCTGCGTTTAACTAGTTTTGCTGTGCGACCGCGTGCGCGATATCGGCTTATAAATAATTGGGCACGCGATCAGTAAAAGAAAAAAGTGTTACGAACCTTTTCGGATCGGGAAAAAATATTCGCGTACGAGCGACTCGTCGCGATATCGAAAGTTCCAAATTATCCTTTGAAGTTGACTAGTCAGCTTAACGAGGTAGTCGAATACAAGTTGAATATACAAGCAAGTTGGAATTGCTAGGTCAATCGAGGGTTCCGCTGAGAGTGGGTAAAGCTGTTTGTACGCGGCGCACGTCAAGAAGAGAAATTCTGTCCGCGCGGAAACGACAGTTTTCACTGACCGCTCGCGAACTACGCGCGATTCTCCGTGAAATGTTATTGATTTAACTTTTGCCTTTTTTAATTCTCCATTTAACGCTGATCTGGATCTTATTTTGTATCGTGATATCGTGATTTGTATCGCAATACAAATTCGGCTATTTTTTTGACGCGTAGCGCCTATTACCGTGACGTGACGTATACATCTTATCAATTATCTCAATATCGTTTCGATAATAAGAGATTCGTTTTAAGACCATCAGGAGATATTACGCCATAATAAGAGTTGCGACACACGAGAGCCTATTTCTGGAAATCTTGATTAATCCTTTTACTGACTGTCCGTGACGCATATTATCAAAAACTGATAACGTTTTGATTGTTGTAAGACACGCAACGTCTTGTTAAAACGTGAAAGATATTATACGTCGAATGTTATGACGAAGTATATCTTGCGGCGATTTTCTGATAATATTCATCGCTACAAGCTAATGAATAATCTGATAAGGGTATAAAGAACTAATTGGACTTAAACGGCTACCGTGTTAATGCGAAACGGCGATAACGTTGCCCGGACTGGCTTGTCGTTCAATGTCCTACACGTGAGAAAAAGAAACGGGGGCATTCGGCTTCGTTCCAGACGAAGCGCTGCACAGCGCTATTACGTAACAATGACGTTTATCGTAGAGTATTTCGTTAGAATCTCGGTGGATCGTAACCAATCGTAACAAAGCTCGCCATTGTGCTAATCCGACATGACACGATCTGGTATGGCTTTGCGTTACATGATTACATCATCGCTGATGTAATGCGAAGCTTTTGAAGTTACTCGCAAATGAAGCGATCGCACAATTGCGCGTAACGTAATACCGACCAATCAACGAAAAAAAAAAAACGGATTATGCGTCATAGGTGGTGCGATAACAATATTGTGATCATTGTGAACGTTCTCCACTCGAGCCTGTCTTCACGAGCTTGTCATTAAATCATAAGTACCTCGAGAGCGTTATTACATTGTTATCTGCAGTGTGTTTACGAGTTCTATAAATATTACGCGGGAAATCTATCGAACTCACATCTCTTACCGTTCTCACTTTGAGAAATACTTACACCTAATTTTCGTCGCGCCTCTGATAAGATATCGAGTGTCGATTGCTTCTCCTACGTTAGAAGTTTTCTGGAAAAAAAACTCTGTACCGTGAGACATGCTCGTTTGATTGGAAGAAAATTTGATCGCACGTGTTAAAGTTCCCCCGCGTTCGGCTGTCGGTATTAGGGTATTGGAAATGCAGTCACCGGCAAAGTGTCAAGTATCGACGTTTTGACCTCGACCTCTCTGTTTGTATTTATAGTTCCATTTGACGATCACGAATGATTCACATTCGAAAGAATTCTCCGTATATAAATTGGCTCGAAGACGCGTGTCTTGAAAATTACGTTAACTTCTTATTAAGGAACGATACAATACTTTGTGTTTTTTACGCAGCTATAAGCATTTTACTGGTATTTTCGTATTCGAAGTTTCTAATTGATTTCTTAGACGATATTGTTATGATCGTAGAAAACGTAAGAGACCATTTTAATACATATCTTTATTTAGCCGTATCTTATCAAATTATTCCAATCTATTCGTATTACTCAAGATGTTATCGATTTTATTTATAAGCTGTCAATGCGGCTATTTAAATCGCAAAGTATCTTTCGCAAAGTAACTTCACGTAACATTGACCTTACAAATCGACCTTTAGGCATTGAAATCTGATGGTGGTGAAAACGTTTTGCCAAATAAAAGCGTTCCTTTGATCATTTCTTTCAGGCTCTCTTTTCCAGTTTTGTGTAAATCGGAATATAAAGACTAGCGCGTTAATGAGATACGTGAAATAAGCGAAACGTGCGAAACGACATACATTTAACATTCTCTCAACTCGTTTCCGCGTTGTTTTTATTCAATCGATTCGCTATACGTATAGAAAAAGAAAAAAAATAGCACGCGAATGCGTTTTGAATAGAACACTGCATAACTCGTAACAGAAATGTGTTTACGACCGTTAGTGACGTATTCGACGTAAAGGAACATTCTCGAGTGCCGGTTTTCCTTGGGCAAATTTTTGCTCGAGGCTGGTATGCTAATTCATCGGCAAGAAGTCGTCGTTGGCGTATAATCATGCACATTCAGCATCTTTCCGCCCGGCCAATTTTCGCATCTCGTTCGTGCTTATCAATCGACTTTGAAGGAAAGAAAAGAATCGCGAATGAATCGAGACGTATCGTCGCCGCAAAAACGTTGATCAATCCTTTTACAATTTCTCAGTTTGATGATAAATATGAAAGACAGAAATAAGACTCCAGTTTAACGTAGAAAGTATTCAGATCTTTGATTTTTTTTTTGCGTCTTGTGGAATACGGTACTGCTTCACGCGATATGGTCTCCGCTAATCCGGCCTCATTTACGGGAATTCATACTCGCCTCTTCACAATTACTGTACTCTTGATCGAATGGTTCCGCCGTATCTGTTCGCAGTTTGGCCGAGGCAAGAGCTCCAATTTATAGCTGCCAGAATGCTTAATTTTCGCTGATAAAGGGACTATTCAGCCCAACGGCAGAAGGGCCTAGACTAATTAGTTTCATTTGGATAAGTTGGTACTTGGCCCGGTTTATTGTCGCGCAGTCGGTAGCATGGCTTATAAAGTGGCCCCTCCATTGTTCCGGACGCGATACCGTTCAATAGTAGTCCAAGCAATAGTGCACCACCTCTTATCGTGGAACTTTATTGCCTATCGAAACGCGATCAGACGAAAGGAAATTCGTGCTTGTTCTCCGTGAAGCTATATTTTAAATCGTGCGAAATTTGTTTAAATATTGCGAAACGATAAAATTTTCTCTAATAATTAAACAAATAATATTTGGATAAGCGATGTGCAATAACTTCTCGTTGCTTTTCGTTGGTTGTACTTTTGTGCAGTACGCTCGTGCCTACGTGCAGCTGACAATATATACATACGTCGATTACTATCGCTATTACGAAATCAACGACACGATATTACTTAATATAACGGCCTTGAGTGTAATCTCTGCTTTAATCAGGAACTTGCCTCGTATCGTGATTTATCTATATGAGGAGGTGTAATAAAATAATATGTATACGTCAGTCACGTGTATCTCAACTTGATCACATCGCTCAGATATTGATAATTGACAGTGTTCAATTACATGAAATTATAGATTTTATGTATACGACAGCAGTGGCATTTAAATGAAACGAATATTTTGCGGTGCATTCCAACGTATCGTTACGCGAATGCTGGATGACGGATCGTATTTTACAGAAGCCACCGATTTCTTTGAGCCGCTAATTTACACACAGTAAATGTCACGTGATTAACTAATTTAATTTAATTATCGCAAAATTACAGATAGCAAAATTTGCCCGCCGTTTGACCCTTTGTTGCGCCACGGACAGGTCGATTTTAATCAGCGACAGAGCCAAATTCGCGTCTGGTTCGAGTCTCGCATTTCGAATTCTGTGCTACATCGAAATGATCAAATAGATTGATATCACAAACGCGCTTCTCTCTCGATACAGTGCATCGTTCCAACTTTATTCGTGACCTTCCGACGAGTGAGCCGCGTTGACCGGGGGCGCATCTTTCAACGCCTCTTCCAGGTGGTCCCTTCCTTCCGATCGGGTGAACCGGCCCGAGGATATTGAACAAAGAAGACGTAAATGCGGCCTTGCCCTTTCGAGGCAACCTCCATCGATCGGCGACGTTTCATCCGTGTTAATAAAATATGCGTCCCTTCGCCGGCCGGTTACGTGGCATAGGAGCATGAGTCGCGTCTGCACGTTATCGGGACGCGATGAAGAGAGATCGCGGGCGAATCGCAGCACAACGCGGTGAAGCGACCGATGCGGATCGCGTTCGCGCGAATGGCGTAGAAACGTGTGTGCGTGAACGACGATGAGGAGTTCGAGGAACGTATAACGCGATGTCCGACTCCAGTGGTGGCTTGATAGAGTTCATCGGGTCGACCGTCGGCGTCTGCGGCGGCGGCGGTGGCCTGAAAAGATGCGGGGGTGGCATGAGCTCACCCGCCCTAAATGCCGGCAGCATCGGCGCGACAGGCGGACTTCCCAGGACCATGTCGACCTCCGCGTTGCGGGTCCGAGCGCCCAGGAGGGCGCTCTTCTGGGAGCAATGCTTTGACAAGAGAGACTTGTAAGTCTTCCTTACGATCGATGCCTTTCAGCCTTTTCAGTCGGCCGGCGGCAGGATTTTCGGTGATGTCGAAGAGAAGAAGAAGCTTGCCCCTCGTTGCCCCCGATACAATTTCACGGAAGAAGATTTTTCAGCTATGAGGATATTCGAATTGTTTCGTGCTTAAATCTATTTTTCATGTCGTGCTTTTCCGATATATATGTAATATACGATATATATGATATATTTCCGTCGTTTAGGAACGATTCTCTTCAATTTTC
Organism: Leptothorax acervorum; assembly: GCA_035220615.1. Classification (NCBI taxonomy): domain Eukaryota; kingdom Metazoa; phylum Arthropoda; class Insecta; order Hymenoptera; family Formicidae; genus Leptothorax; species Leptothorax acervorum. Next base: position 662,622 of record JASTWQ010000042.1, on the reverse strand, counting down.
TACGCATTAGGTACTTACGCGATATACGTTTCACGTGGATATGTTACGCTGTACGTACTGTTAAAGCCTCGTACGACGCGATATTGGAACGAGTATCCTGCGTTGTTATAGATTTTCTTAGTAACCTACATACAGACGATCGGAGACGCTTTATGAGTGCCCATCCATTCTTATGCCAGAATAGACGCTACGGCAGAATAATTTCTGGAAGACTAACGGTTGACAATAACGACTGACATGTAACCCACTTCTTGACTGCAATAATGTTTTGCGGAAAATGAATTGTTCATAAAGATACCCAACTAATGCATTACGAAATGCAATCTTGAAATCTCGCAACGGCGAACATTCGAGAGATTGCACACGGAATGCGGGATGACGTAAAGCTTGAATATATACGAGATGTATCCGCCGCCCGATTCGCAAACTGTGGATTATATCAGAGTTTGATAGACTTGAAATTCTATCCCGGCACAATATACAAAATAGCATACTTTATTGAAATGATTTGACGCTGCAACGAATCGTACGAGTCCGTCGAATCTTATCGACATTCTGATAAATTCGAACGAACTGTTAAATATAACGATATCGCGAATTAATGTTATAGCCAGTCAATGTGAAAATCATTTCTGCTGCACAGCTTTTTAAAAATAAGTATATTACTATATCTGTATCGAAATATTCTACAAAGATTATCATCATAGTTGGCATACTTTCTAGGAAAGTCGAGCCTTGCCCTGCGTCTATTTCTCTATTTCTGGCGTTTATACATTTTTTATGTCAAATCTTCGATTATAATTGCGCAACAGAACGCATTGGCGGATGTTCAAGGAAATAGCTCGCGGAAATTGCTTGGTTTTATTAGGCCGCAGTATATCAATTTGGTATAGGTGCCTTTAGCTCGCAGTGCCATTCGGCAAGTATAATACAAGCTAAATCTGATTAACGAACGTCGTGGGGGATAGACGCGCCTTTTGGAAAACGGCCAGCCGGTTCGGAATTTCGCGATCACACATGTGACACTTGATCCACATAGATACGTGGAACATATCGTTCTTTTGGCTGATATCCCAAACTACGAGTCACGGATAACGACGTTATTTCCGCAGAATTATCGTTATCCCTGCTTGATTATCGGACGTTATTTAAGGAGTATATGCGGAGTAATCTAAATTCTATTTTAAGACCAAGTTATACTTAACGGGATCCTTATGTTAGATTACGACACAAGACACGAGATGATTATGTAAACGCGGTAATTATGCTGAATCAATGCGTGAATTAATGAGAGCATGTATCAGGAGGAGGTCAAGGAAAAGATTTACGTCATTGTGGAAAAATATATACGTATGCCAGGATTGTGTGCATAGTTTTGTGATACAAGTAAAGATTGGTCTTTTGTGTGGAAGATTTATGAATGACAATTATAATAGGACGCTGTTGCACTATCGCTAGAATATTTTTAGCCATGATATTCATTAGTGCATTGATTCTCTGTAGTACAAAATGTTTATAAATAGATTTTATCCACATAGATTTTAATTAAAATAAAAATTTTAATTTAAATTTTGACAATTTTTAACGATAATAAAAATTTAATTTAAATTTTGTACATTGATTTGTAGTTGATCAAGTTTCTTTCATGCTCATGGGTACTATTTCGAATTGATATATGGCTGAACAAATTTTAGATGTTTATTTCAAAGTTTGGGATTTGTTTGAGTAGGTAAAACAGAAGTAAAACGTCAAATAACTTAGGAAAAATATAATATTTTTATGGAAGGTTTATTAGATAAATATTGTTCTTCAAATATTATTTTCCAAACATAAGGTTTTACTTATTTGATTTAGATTTGTTTTGGACATATTGCCTAATCTACTCTGATTTATGTTAAATATTAGCAGTGGATAGTTGAAAATTATCAATGCAGAGGGTTGTCCGACTCGGTTTTCTCCGGAAGTTTGAAAAATTTTAATGGGATTAGCTGTAAATAAACCAGGATTTTATTAAGACATATATATGATTTAACGTGCTTTTTAGTTAAGAGAAAGATAACGATAGTTTCTCCTTGAAAAACAAGATTGGAAACTTTCAAGTTGTACATAATCGAACGAAGTTTGCAAGTTGCATACTAGAAATTTATATGCGATGCTATCTTGTGTAATTTAGAACGAAAACGATGAAAGTTCCGCGAACTCTGTTAACAACGCATTCATTAAATAATTTTCACTAGATATTGCGTATTCGGCACATAATTTGCATTACATGGGTCTCCTAAATTCCTCGAATTTTTTTATTATTAATTTTTCGTCGAGAAACATTACGGGTTTGATGAAATGATGATCATACGGGCATGGAGCATTTTTACACTGAGAAAGATGTTTCTGTTATTTTCGGTTATCAGAACAAAATATGATTTGTTACTTAATGATTTGGTAAGGAAACCGATCAATGAGTTGCTGTTGCAATCATTTCTCGTTATTCGTCATTTTAATGAACCATACATCGTCTGCAGTACAAACCACATTTGTTATTTATATTTGTTTGGTATACAAAACACATCGCTATTACAACTCATAATATCAGTAATCCCAACAAATGTAACAATAAGCGTTGTATCAACAGAAGAGATCCGTTGGTTAGAACAAATGATTCGCGCCAATTTCCGCCAGGATTAACAGCATTTGTCATCATTACGGAAGTGTCTTTTTGTGTTGTTAGAGCAGCAAATCAAAAGCAGCAAATCATATTTGTTTCCACTACTGCGTTATTTGCTATCACTATAGCTACAAACCGAATCTGTTGCAGGTAACTGGTGTCTTGTTACATTAACAGAAGTGTTTTTCTCAGTGATAACTGTTCGATATACCTACGTTATTTCGCAATTATTTCGCATTGACGCAGACATCCAAATGATCGGAATTCAAATTTCTGTGGTTTGCGAGCACCACTTCCGTCGAATAATCAGATGTTATTCAGCGAATATTGCGTTTCATATTCCGCTTGCTTGTCAATTTGTCAGGGCGGCCTGGCGTTATCTGGCCTCAAAGCGACACGCTTGTGTGCGCTTTAACCTTGTCTGCATTCCAAAACTCACTTTTATACTTGCTTGCGTAATCACAATATTTGGCTATCGGTTTCCTCCATTATATTACCTGTCAGCTATTGATTTACTACCAATTATACAGATGTGTTCTCATCATATATGTATGTATGTAGATCGATTGCCATGTTCAAAACAATTCCATTATACTGAAGTTAATATTTTTCGCAATAAATTCTAAATTCTATAGATAACATCCTTTAGCCAATCGTTGTCGAAATTAATAAATATTTTCTCGTTAATCAATATTGGCGGAATAAATTACTTTCAATTCTATTATTGTTACATCAAGTCCCTTTCGTGCAACGGACCATCCGCGGCAATTAATTTATTAATCGGTATTAAATTGTCGGGCACATATCATTACCAAAGTAAATATTCCGCAAAATAGAAAAGATATAATTCACGTGATAATTTATACGCGACGACAGTTTTGTAACGTTCGATATTATATACAACAATTTTTTCTATTTCTCAGTAGGTTTTCCCACATTTTCTTTTGCTTTCTTTAAGTCTACATAACCGCAGCTTCAAAAGTTTATGTAATGACGTGACAGCCGATGCGCAATATTCTGTATGAATAGCATACTCGTATTACTTGCAGCATGCAAGTACGCATCCTTTTCTCTTCTCTCTCTCTTTTTTTTATAGCAACCGAATCGTTCGTATCGATTACGGAAAATAACCATCGCGGTAACTATTTGCCGTTCTGACGCATGTAAAAAAAACCGTTCAATGGTTTGCACTGCGGTCGCAGGAAGAAAATACGGTTCCCATGGTGAAAAGGGAATGCTTTTCGCTGTACGCATTGGCTGGGTTCGCGCTAACATAAAACGAGCATTCATGTAATCTTTCTGTATTATACAGAACGTCGCCAGTAGATTGGAACGTTTACAAAAGACCGATGAAAGAAGCGTTTCATAAACGACGCTATTCAGTCGGCGATTATAAAGCGAGTGATTTATATTTCATATCATTAATTAGAATTTGCTTAATCAATAACATAGCTATCGAATAGCTAATTAGCAACGTTGTTAGATAATAATATTATCATAAATGTTTGACATGTACAAGATTCGTTGTGCAATCGACGTTGATAACGTTGATAAAGCGGCAATAACAATATGAAGAATGCAATTTTATTGAAACAAAAGCGTGCAACATAATTACTTATTCGATTTCATTTTTCATTTGTTCAGTTTTTGAAAAGCGATGACCTTCCGTCAAATTTTTGTCAAGAGAAAATTAATTTTCAAACAATAGAAAAATCGATAATTCCAAAAACTTCACAGAAACATGAAATTTCAGAAATGTTATTTATGCTTTCTATTTCCCCTAAAATTGAAACTGTGACTAGTATTGCTAGAGATGAGTTCAATAAAAGAGAAGGCAATCAATAAAAGCTGAATGTGAATACAGAGTGTAGGTACTACTGCTGCTTTCTCTCTGTTCGAAGAAAATTTTTCTAGTTATATAATAATGATTCCACGTAAAATCCCGAAATTTTGTTTCCATAGAGAAAGAAAAAGAAGGGAAAGAGTAAATCGTGTTCAGCAATTGTATCGGAAGTGTAGTATGCCAGTCAGCTTTATTGCTTATATTGTGTGCTTTTTGTAGAATAGAAGAAGACAAAAGCGGAGAGAAAGACAAATATCACTGTCCTTATATCGCTATTTACGAGTTTTCTTTCGAACTTTTGCTGCGTTTATCGGACTAGCGCCTTGCATATACTGTCGATGATAGAATTTCGAATTTCGAATTCGCTCGCAATCGGACATGATTGCGCAGCTGTCGGTCCGCAATTTATCGGAATTTATTGCCTCGTGTCTGACCCGCGAGATGAAAAGTCGTCCGCTTGCACAGGAATTCGCGGAACATCGTAACCCGTATATTTTTGCGCTCGCCAAGTTCTTTCGATGACTCCATTCGTGACATATATCGGGTAACCAGGCGACTTCCGTATTTACCCTTCGATGTTTAAAGAGAATTACAGCGAGCGTTTTTAAGATACATCGGGACGACCCTTTGCCAGTAGCACTGCTGAGAGTTTACTCGGGCAACTCACTCCGGCGCGGCAGGTCGAGCTTATTTATTTTCAGGCTTACAACGTCAACTTTATAAAAGCACATTCTCATATCATAACATAACTTAGACCGGTGACGTACAGCAGATATATGGAATTTAATCTTGTTCCTAAATCATTCCTCATGATATTATCGTTCCGACGTGAATGTGTTGCGCGATCGTACGTTTTTCTTGAAAGCGGTGGCGGAAGAAAACGCGTATAAAATATATTTTGGAAAGCCCGTCTCTCGCTTGTGACTCTTTTCCTCTCTAGACCGAAATAGAATGAGTTAAGCTGCGACAATGTGGGCGCGCATATACCGGCATGTGTATGACGAGATAAAATTCTTCTATAATCTGCGAACCTCCCCAGCGCGCAATACAGATATTACAATGTACTTCTTGCTGAAACGTATTTCTACGTGGAATGTTACGTTTTTTTGCTATTACCACGTCAGAGAATCGACTTATGCATATAGCAATATTTCATTATCGCGAGAGAGGATAAAGAGAATGTTTTTCTTCTCTTCGTTTACTCAATATTTTTATCATAGTCAGCGAAATATAACTAAATCATGGCGACGGAAACTTATTTTCTACCTCATATGAAGGGAAGATTTGTACTTGTGTTGATTTTTTATTTCTGGAAATGCATCGAGGATAGCGAAAATTTTAATCAAGCAAAAACGATTTGGAATGATTTTTACTGTTAATTTATGTAATAAGTAAATTTACTTAAATTGCGAATTTTTAAATGGCATGGGAAATCGACATCTTTATTTATTGACGTTCGACGATCGCGATTATAGATGTCCTGGCGCGCCTGTGATTGACATAAAATTATTTTTCAAATAATTAATGGTAGTGCCAACGTAATAAAGAAGACCATCGCGGCATTTCCCGTAACTTATGACCTTTCTGTGATATTCATAGAGAAGAGTTCGATTCTATAATATTGTATATATATATACATATATACTATTATACATTTTCGCCTACGTAATTTCATACAAGGTGATTCTAATTAAAATATATTCTATAATCTTTAACGCACAACGCATTAATTTATAACCTATTTATATCTCAATAAAAAACCGCGAGATATTTATCGCAGAGATATCTTTTATGATATATTTAATTATTTAATTATAAATCATGAGGTTTATTAAAAAGAATATTTAGTTACGCGAATAAATTATATTCTCTAAATTTTGCATGGCAATAATATAATTAATCTACACATTGTGTGCGTCTTAATTTAATTAATTTGAGTATACGCACATTTTTGGTTGATGCATTTCTCTTGGTACACTATTTATTCTTATTTCCTTTGACTATCTGTTATTGCGTATCTCGTCTGATGTACGCAATTAATTAGGATTACTTGCTTATGTGATCCTCTAGCGCATTTCAGAATCGTGCATGTCTTAACTTAATCAGCGTATTAATATCATTATCATCATCGCGGAGTAGAATATATGTCGCTAATTATCGCTCGTATTAAGTAATGAGTTTTTCGTATTGCGTAATTCTCGTAACGGCTATTCGCGACATTTAATTTTAGATCGAGACCCTTATCCGCACATTGCAACTAACATAATATCCAAGAGCAGGAAGTTATATATATATCTGCTTTAGAATATTATATCCAGATAGAAATAATTTAAGGCAATTTTATTGTGATTACATCATAATCGATTTATTGACCTTTTACGGTCGTATATGTCTATACATATACATATGTATATCGAATTTCTCGATTATAACCACAGAAATACAATATTAATAAAGTAAACAAGAAGTATCGTAATATCAACCTTTATCCGATAATATTATAACTTAAACAAGTTGAAATATTATATCCAGAAATATTTAAATACGTTTATTATAATTACATGATGATGATAATTATATTAGGTTAATTGCGTACACAAGCACGTTCGATCTCTTGGCAAACTGCCAAAATGCGACGATAATACAGTTCAAGTAATATTGCGGTACTTTATCTCATTATAGCGAAAACAAATTAACGGCAGTTCCAAGCTACGTCATAACGTTAAGATGCTCGCATTATTTCTTTTTTTATTTTAGTAGTACAATTTATTCACTATTCTTGATATTAGCGAACAAACGAGGTTGATTAGTAATTATTTCATGGCACATATTATTCTTGAAGATTCTCATTGCATCAAAAGTTCGCGGTAATTCTGTTGATAGATAGAACGGGTAACGGCCAAAATTATATTCTGCTTCCATGATATTGTTCCCGAGGGAGAAACGCAATTTTCTCTCGCGGGAGGTGGGAGAGAGAAGCAGGGGATAAATAATTTGCTGATTACACAGCACGCGATTTTCTTCTTGCGTACGTTATGCACAATTTTGTCAGGAGATATATTTCCATTAGGTCACTAGATTACGGTATAAGCGGGAAATATTGTTGCAGAAACGTGAAAGAAGTGCGAACTGAATCTGGAGCGATATCGCTCTTGGCTCTTTTTCCAAGTAATGATCGATTACGACACATGTAATAGTTTTTCGAAAGGTGCTTTTCAGCGAAAAGTAAAATAAATTGTAACAGATGAAGTGGTGCAGCTTGGGCATTTTGAAGCCCTCCAGCTTGCGTCATTTTCGTTTTTATCGATGAGAGATTGAAAGAAGATATAATCTGTTGAGTTTATGCGTTGTTCCACGTACACAAGGGATATATACGTAACATTATTGTAGATATTTGTCTATTGTTGTGCCGGGAGATATTGTTAATTATCCGTCTAAACATATAGGAGGATGTGGGCTTAAGACCCGTCTGACGCAAAATCCTCTGTAATCTCCCTTATTATGCATACACGTATTACCCACGTATCTGCAAAATATCACCGTTAATAGTGTAAAATAAGTAATCGCGATACGTTCTATATTTCTCGGGTTATATCTGAAATATATTAAACGCGTATTAACGCACACGCGCGCTATCAACTGTTACGGCGATGCAAAAAAAAAAAAAAAAAAAAAATAGGACATATAAAATAACGAACGTGACCGTTAGATATGCGGAGGAAAACACGTCGCTTAACCCCAGAACAAATGGCGAGCACAACCAGAGAGGGAAGCGGTCCAGATATAATCCGAAGGTATATTTGCGGGAACCGTAATGGATAAAATTCGATGCGCGATAAGTCTACGTGACACACGGTATTTGTTGTGGAATTCAATTTGGCTATAAAACTATTCGCCTGAAATTGCGTGGGCGTAATAAACAAGAGGCTGTACGTGCGATCGCGCAAACAATAATAAATTGGGAGCGCGAAAAAAATAGGAATATCACGGCCTCGACGAATGTCGGAGATTTCAAACGTGATCTTTCGTCACTCGCCGATCGGGTGTTTGTTTCGCATACTATCAGAATGACTCAGAATCCATTTACGATTATATATCGAGCTTGCAAACGTGCCTGAGAAGCCCCGCAATGTCTCTCAACAAATAGAGATATATTTCTGCGTATCGGCGAGTAATTCGCTTCTTTTATCTCTAGAATGCCGAAAAGTACAGTTTGTTTGAGTGTCATATAAGCCACGGCGCGATCCTACGCGAAGCGGCGTGTATTACTTTTCGTAAAAAGAAACGCAGGTTTGTTGAATTAGAGCTTTACGCGTGAAATCGCGCACTTCGCGGAACAGTTCCGATCTCTCATCTTTTTTTTTTTTCCTTTGATCCGCGATCTAACGATTTTCCCGCGTATCCCGGACGAAATACGCGTCGATGTATGCACGTGTCTATGTCTGTTGTACATATTTAATGTATTCGTGTGTATTGAGCGTGAGGACAGAATGAGAATCACGTTTTGTAGTGTTACCGAGCTGTCACGCCTGCATGCAACTTACGCAAAGCGAAGTAAACGCTGAACTTTTTGGTAAATGATTCATAGCAAGGCCGTTAAAACCTGACCCTCCTGATACACGAGCGGAACGATGAGACGTCGATGATGAACTGTGCCTTTTCTTTCGATTGCAGCCATGGCGAGGACCTCATCGTTACACCCTTCGCACAGATTCTTGCTTCTCTGCGCTCGGTCAGGAATAACTTCTTGTCGCTCACGAATGTACCGACGAACAAGTAAGTAGATTAACCCTCGTCGCTTAATATTACAAGGCGTGAGTTGTAAATTGACTTATCCTTTGTTTTTTTTTTTTTTTTGCAGATCACGAAGGAGTAGTGGCCAACAGGGCAGTAGTACGCCACAGCCACGGATTTTGGCGCCAGGAGGTAAAAGATAGTACAATATTACAATTTGTTTCATATTTCTTATTATTTTACTGTGGATAAGTCTTAATTTACTTACCTATTTGTACAGAACGTTAGCACTTTATTTTAAATCTTTGACGATTTATAATCTCCATTTAATCTGATTTAATGCATTGAAACGCAACAATTAATTACTTTTTTCGATTTATCATTAGTACGCGGAAAATTTCGTTAGCTCTCTCTAAATAAGATTTAATGATCATCGTTATATTTAATTGAATTGAATTGAATTTAATTTATTGCGAAATGCACAAGAGAGAACTACAGATTTTTACAAATTGAGGAGTGCACGCAAATGGTGAGGCACCAACATATTGTTGTTACAAAGCCTACCAGAGATCACAGAAGTGTTTACAGAATATACAAAATTGGTAACAGAGATATAAACTATAAACTAACATTAATTGATAAAACTTATAGTAATAATACTAATAATAATGAAACATAATACAATAACGCATAATACACAAATAGATCCGCTCACATATCAATATCCGAATAATTTCTGTTAATTTCTATTTGTTTTTATCTTTATTGTACTGTTAGTGAAATTGTGTTACGTGATCCTCTTATATATTTATTAAACGTTTATCATTTTATATGATATCCTTCAGGAATTTTTTATCATGTATAATCGAAACTTGGGCTCTTTAATTTTTCCTAGAAGTATATACAACTCTATTTTCTCTCTTTATCAATATTATATCAAGTCGTAACTTCATCTCCTCTTAATTCTCAAGAATTTTATATGCCTTGTTTCTGGGTCATATCAACTATTACAGTTATTTGTTCCATGTACGGCTTATTGAAGGAAATTGTAAAGTTCTTAATTAATTCCATTATGTCTATATCATATAGTCTGCCTCCTCTTATAGAATAATTTTATTATTATGATTGTCGAATGTATATTCTCAGTCTTTTTTGTGAAATTTTCATTTTCTTTTTATTTCTAAAATAATATTTATTTTTGGAAGTGCTATTTGTTCTGTATAAAGCGCTTAAAATATCTCATACATTTTTTAACAATTGTATTAAGCTTTGAAAATAAGTCAAAGCTTCCGGAGCGCTTCTTTAATCTCGATCAAATTTGCATTGAAGTCTTCTCGGTAGATAAAATCTTTTGAACGTTGATTTAATGCTTGTTAGGAAGAGAAAGAGAGAAAGTGAATGCGAACACTTTGATATTTAATATTAAATTTACTTCTTCGGATTTTTCAGAGGAGCCCTTCATGAAGCTGGCTGTAGAAACGATAGAGGAGCTAGACTGGTGCTTAGACCAGTTGGAGACCATTCAGACTCATCGATCTGTGTCGGACATGGCATCCCTGAAGGTAGGACCTTACCCGTTTATATTTCTTCCATCTCTTTCTGCAACATGTTCTCTCAATGGTCGATTTCTCATATATCTTGCAAATCTCAAAGAAATCTCGCGTTATAGCCGCCCATGTACAAGATGTCTCGCGAGGAATCTGTCAGACTTTAGGAATGCATTATTCGAATGATTTTAAGCAGAAGAAGTCATGCGAATGTGATTCCATCGGAAAGGTTGCAATATTCTTTGAATAAATTCTCTCTCTCCTTGTATTCTTAAATAAATTTCTTTTTGCAGTCACTGAAGAAAGAAAACTATATTTAGTATAAAGCCAGAAATTTATGAGCTCTGTTACTTTTTCTTATATATTTGAAATTATTTAAATAACGTAAGTCGTTAAGCCTAAGTATATTCCTGAAGTATATAGTCATAACATCTTTACACATTTTGCAACTAATTTTGTACATATAATTATTTCTAGATTTAATTATCATATATCTCGTAATTTAATGTAAAAATAAATTTGTGCATTATGACGATGCATTTCATATTTTTCTTATTTAACATATATAATGATGATTAATAAAGCATTTTCTTCTGATAACGCTATACAAAGAAATATGGATAATTACAAATATGGATAAATACACATAGGCCGGTATTCATAGTCGGATCTTATTTCAAAACCGTCTCAAGTAATGTCTTAAGACACTAATACGGCTCTGTGATTGGCTTATGACATCTTAAGATTGTACTCAAGATGGTCTTAAATATAATATCTGACTATGAATACCGGCCATAGTCATCATTGATTTGATTTCTAATCTTTAATTCCGTTTTGTCTTACGAAAGAGATGGAATGAAATTCTGTTTTGTTTGCGCACTCGTGCAAAATTATTCTATTATTATACGAGCAGTTATGTGAAAATTGTGTAGTCGCTAAAACAGATGCGAAACCTTTATTTAGGTCATAAAGAAATTATCTTGCACGTCTCTCAGTTCAAATATTAACTGACGATAAATTTGCGATTGCGCAAATTAAAGAATCCACTTTCGCATTAAACGCGACCGTATTTATTTGCTGGCGGATAATAGATACTTATCACCAGACAGAAACAATCGTTTCTCGATCACTATGTTCAACATCCTAGCCGTGCAATTTCCGCGCTGATCGTTAATCGTTTGCGTTCCGGTCGCGAAAATTTCCAATTTCCATGACCGCGTTGGTAAAGTCGGCGCGAAAACAGGATTATTTCAGCGCGAGCGTGACTATTCCCCCATCGAGCTACAAGTGACAGCGAAGAGAATCGTTACAATTATATTAGTTAATTTTATATAGCGACTATATAATAAAATAAATTGATATAATTGTACAATGGCATGCGAAAGAAATTTGAAGTCTAACCGTGAACATTAGCGAGAGGGGAATTATTTTTATTCATCTTTTCTTTCGTTCAAGTCCGCGTTTTATTAAGAGGTCTTTCAAGGCCAATTTCCCGAAAAATTTCCCGATAAAATGAAATCTCGTGAGAACTTGGCGCAAAACTTTTCTTATTTATCTCATGCAGTCTGGAAGTTATCCTCGCGTGAATGTGAATAATCTTTTATGCGCTCGGAATATTTATTGCGAGGTTTGACGTACTTCAATTGGGCCTTATTTCTTTACGTCGCGCGTAAGGATTCAGCGATAAAAGCGTAAAGAATGTTGCTCTTGGTTATTTCGTGCGAACACTCTTCCTCGGAAGATCTTTTTGAGACTCCTTGTTGAATAGCTTCAGCTTCAGCCAAGATCCAACGCGTAATTAAACTTCTTTGATGGTTAAAAGTAAAAATGTAGTTTATTAAAATTTAAAGCAAACGTGACGTCGCAATTTTCCGGAATGCAAATCCACTTGGTTTACTCTGGTAAAAATGTCGTTTGCTTTTTGCACTTTTCGGTCGCGCAGTTTTACTTTCATTTGCCAGTATTAAATCGATATTTTTTTCAACGTTATTTTTCCTCTTGATTAACCCGGAAACGCCACGTGTAGTGGTGTAGTCCCATGTGAATGTTCAATTAATCTAAATTCCGTTTAGAAAATTTTATTAGAGAATTGAAACGAAAATATTGAAAAGTCAAAACATAAAAAGTTGCGCGTAAACACTTTATCTGTCTATTATAAAATCCATCGCGTATTTCCAAGATGATTTGTTCGCGAAAAGGCTTCAGTACTTTTTGTGTCTTTATAAAGGCATAATATCGACTTAGCGTAACATGCGTAATTGAAAGAGCTGACAGCGAAAATCTCATTTTTCCCCGAAGTCGCCATTATTCCTCAGTGATGGAAAAGTTATTAAAGGTTTTCCGCCTTTGAACTTTCTCCCGGTTCTTTAATCATCATCGTGAAATTAGTGAATTTTCTGTCGCTCCTTGCAGTTCCTGCATGTTATTTGCGACAAAGTGTTAATATGCACTGAACTTCATAGGCTCTTTAAACTCGTTAGAAACTACTTGCGGTACTTGCAAGCGTTAGAATCAAGAATCAAGCCGAAAGTATTAACGATAAATGAATATTATAAATAATTATCTTTTTTTTGCGGAGTAGTGCAAAATATGGAGTAATTTTTTTTACGTATTTGCGGGGAAAATGATTTATGCTTTTTCTATTTCGTTCTCTCTATCGTTCGTTCCTGCTACCAAGCGTCCTTTACTTTTTCAGGTAATTTATTAAAATCGCTCGTATATAAAAGTGTATTCTTTAACAAGTTTTTAAATTGTAATTACAAGCTTGCGTGGAAATATAGAACGTAACAAAGTGCTCCTTCTTCTTTCGGTGTTTTGCTCATTATCGCGGCCTTTCTTCTCCTGCATTGCGACCTAAATATCTCATGTTTATTCTCATCTTATGAATTATTCATTTGCATAAACGCAAGCGGGTCTTACTGAGCGAAATGCGTACCATTTTCGGTTGTTATATGATCCTGACTATCATGTTCGTAGTCCAATACTAACGTGCATAATATCTTGACATTACGTCAACTCTATACTTTCTTCTCGCCAACAAAAGAAACGTCCGTCCATTTGTTTTGAGCACATATGACTCACATAAGAATCCCGGTTGCTCCTTGTTTGTCGAAGTGACGTCCACGTAAATGTGCTCTGAAAGCGAGATGACATGTATATCAGTTTAGCGAGAAAGGAAAGTCCAGACATTGATAAATTAACGCAATCCCTGCCGGAGTGAGATAGAGAGAAAGCTTGCAGTTCTTTATAATTTATTATTTAAAAATCAATTATTCTTTCAAACGATAATAAATGCTTAAAGATTAAAATACCAAAGAAGATAAACATCTTTCACCTCAATTGCCAATGGTGTATGTCATTATTTTATATAACGAGGCAACTTTTAATATACGTCAAGCTAAAATGCTCTTGGTAGAAACTTTGACATGCTCTTAACAAGCAATAACGAAAAGAATGACTTTTAAAAATTGTTTTATAACTTTTTTTTTTTATTTCCTGATATATACTGTTGAATTACTTTTATGACTGAAAATTGTGTCAATTCATCATGCTGCTGCTTTCAATTTTTGTTGGAAAAATTGAACTACGGCGTTGTTTATTTATTGAGAGTATTGAGACCTATATATCTATAACTGCATAACTTTACTATTTTATTTATATTTTTGAGAGAGGAAAAATTGTGTTACATTTATTTAGTAAATAAACGACTATTGGAAAAATATTTTAAATAATTAGTTTTAATAAAATGTTATGTGTACGTGAGATTGTGAAAGGTGGAAGCTTCGAATCTACAAAATAATGAAGTCCTTGGCACGCTTAACTTATTTACAGCGACATTTTCATTAACCTTGCCAGTTCTAATTTAAACAACAGTATTTTAAACAACGGTATCGCATTTGTACTATGCACCCGTGACTCGGTTCAGTTATTTATCAGTCGACGATTTTTGGAAACAAATAGTATTAATATGAAATTTAAATAGTAATAACATATCTCAGTTTTTCTTTAACATTCAATTTTAGTGAGATTTGTGTGTGCAGTTCACTTTTAAAAGATATATTGGGTCTGTTTTCTGTTCCTGAACTGGCTGCACTAGTTCAGAGTTTATCTTTTTATTTCCAATGTGGAGTAAAAGAAGATAAACTCTGAACTAGTGCAGCCAGTTCAGGAACAGAAAACAGACCCTATATCGTCTAATCACATTTTTTGCGTCTATTACATATACGATTCATAATAAAAAATGTATTGGAGTTGAAAATGTTGCTGCATTTGAAGAAAAATAAGTTTTGACATTATTATGTGAATTAAATTAGGAAATTAATATTATCCAATAAAAATTTACTAAATGCTACCATCGACATAAAGGAATAATTAATCTTTCGTGCAAAATATAGTACTCTTGTATTTCTAGCTGTGCTATTTATTTCTTATTTTCAATAATTTTATTTTTATAGATTTTCCTGATATTCTGGAAAAATTATTGTTCCAAGATGTGAACTTCTATTCTAAACAAATAATAATTCATAATTTTTTTATATTGATCGAGAAATAACTTGCTCTTCTTTCAAATGGACACATTTGTTTTTTAGTTTCTTATACTTGTTTTCTTTCATATCTTTTACTCGTTTTATTAAATTTACGTTAAAGGTCACGTTTCTCTTCTTCCAAACGCACTACCTTGACCCGACTACGGTAGAGAAATCGGAGCGTATGTTCTTTATTTCCGATAAAGGCAGGGACTTGCGAATCGCTAATAGCGGACAAGGTTGTTTCCCTCTCCTCTCCTGCCGAAACGGAATTTTTTGTATTTATCAGAATTTCGTCTAAAATCGTCTGTTCAGCGAAGCGGATGCGATAAATTGAAGCGCCGGGGTTTCGTCCGGAAAACATGGTGCACGTGACCGAGTCATTGAGGCTGCGCTTTGGTTACACATGAAGGCCGATTTCTCGTTCAGATCGACGGGAGTGGTGCCACGCAAAGCGCTCGCGTGTAAATCCATGGATTCCGTGAGGCTGGCGCTGGATAGAATCACCTCAGCCGTAATTCATTCCATTATGCGTAATCGACGAAATCCTCGTCGCGGATATTCTAACCGTGTTTTAAAAATCCAACGACACCGCTTATTGTCGTTGATGTCACGGCGTAATGATAAAAAATCAAGTTACTTGAGAATTTTGCTATTTTGTTATCCTTCATATCACGCAAACATAACGTGACGATGAGAAACAGAATCTTGGAGATCCCCGCGTTCTTTATTAAAACTGTTCACCAGTCTGTTTAATACACGTGTGAAAATAAAGTCTCCGGAACTTGTACAGTATCGTTAGATGGGATTTCCCAAACGGTGCCGCTTGCGAGAATCGCCAAAATCGTGCTGCTTTGAAGCTCTTAAGTAAATCGATCGCTGCTCCGATCGATTTACTTAAGAGTTTCAAAGCAGGCACTTATGCACCATGTTGAAATACGTTCTGTTCGGCAGATTTATGCCGATTTATTTATGCGTCTGGCGTGAAGTACGTTTACAGTTTGTTTTCACACTTTGCACACATGCAGCTCCGAAATTCGCCTCCGAGGAAGTGCCCGTCGACCAACCAAAAACTAGCGATTTCGTGGTTTCCACGTATCTGCATTTTCATGTACTATTTTGCCCCTCGGAAGCTCAACAACTCCCTGAAATTTCCATGATTTGCATTTGCCGCGACGTGTATGATCGTATTCGTAACCGCGACGTGTACTTTTTGGAATGGTGGCTCGTAAAGTTTACTCCAGTTTAATGGTAATCTCGTGGAAAGGTAAAAATAAAAATGAGTTTTACCCCATGCCGTAGCTTATAGGGGGATTGGCACCACGCGGTAATAAGAACTTTTGTAAAATAAAATGACTATCGTGCGTAAAAAAATTCGAACCTGCGTGTGAGCGACTGCCTGTCGAACACCGCCCTTCGGGCCAGTCGAATATTTTATCAGTCTCATTTTGTTTGCTCAGGAAAACGCACGTCGTGTTTTCGCCCGCTAATTTTTTATTGACAATTTTTATTGACCTTTGCTTAGCAAGTAAGTAGTTGTATTTTCTACTAATTGAATTTACTCTTTTTTTATTATTAGTGTCATAGGTTACCTTTATTGACAAAACATTGAAAATTAAAAAATCTTGTCAGTAGTTTGTTTTTATTCGCTGACCAAAAGTTACACCAATGACAATGGGGGTAATTAGAACTAATCAAGTCGGGGTAATTAGAACTAGCTCCAATTACTTCAAGCACGCACAATGTTTGTTTTTGTTTTCAAAATTCCACAAAAGAGACTCAGAACTACTGAGAAGGAAAAATGGACTCTGGAAAAATTAAAAGCAGCCCTGAAATTGATCCATGAGGGCATTTTCATTTATCGTGCTGCAGTACAAACACAAATTCCATATACCACTCTCCAAAAATGGTATAAAGCTAAATCTTAAGATATTAACATTAAACTCAAGCCACCGAGACTAGGTATAATGCCTTTGTTCTCACAAAAGCAAGAAAAAGCAAAATATCCATAGGTGATTCTCATTGCCCGGTGCCTGGGGTAATGAGTTTTTTCTATTTTTAAAAAATGTGTTTTTTTATGTTTCTACTACAATTGAAAAATCTTGTATTATGCCACATTGAAGTTTGATGTTTCCACAATTTAATTGATAAAAGTTCAAATAAATATTTGGTGATTATAATACATTTATTTATATTTTTCCTTAACTGGTGCCAATTCCCCCGTCCTCCCTTAGATATACTCGTATATAACCGTGCATATCCGAATGCAATATATATTCCGAAACTAGCTAGCTTTCTTTCAGGGAAACGAAAAGGTTTATGGCGATATTGTATGCAAATGTGTTTATTTTTTATAATTTGATCGAACTCATCGGACGTAGCGAGGTTTCACGAGAGAAAAAAAAAACAGTTGATTTACAAAGAACTGATTCCCTGGGGAAGGATGCCTTTGTGAGCGTCGTTGCTCCTCAAAGAAAATCGATGCTTGAATTAATTGACCTACATCGGCAGCAAGGACTCGTGACCTCATCGTTAGGTTCGATGCGAATAAACCGATCGGTTGTACACGCGGTTACAGTTTACAATGTTGTAGCATGTTATAACAAATATACGCTAATAATGAAATCAATATTTAACGTATATAATTGAACATGGTTCAATGAATCTGTACATTAAAGATAAAGATCTCCATTATTTAGAAATTTAGAGAAAACAGGATTTAAAGTTTATTATTTCTATGAAAATTTCCAATACGACTTTTTCTAAACATTGTATCTTAGGCACTAATAATAATGGACATAAGGCCCTTTACCATTATACAATTTTTACTCCTGGTATATTGGAAAAAGTAATAATTCTGGTCTAATTCTGACAAAAAAACTGGAGATACGACCTTTACCTCTAAAGTACAGATATGTATTTAATATGCTTTAAAGAAATTATAATACCTCTCTTTTGATTTCCTGATATAATAAAGGACAAAATTGTTGAGATATTTATTTCTAATTATTAACTTTTATTTATTTATTTATTCGTACACTTAGCTTATCTTACTTTTTATTGAATAGTTTATCTAGGATGTTTGTGAGAAAATATGTAGTTTCTTATTTGATAAATTATTAAACTTGAAAGAATCTACTTTTATTATTTTATTTTATAACTCTACGATAAAGTGCTGCGGCGTAACTATCTTTAATACATTACTACGGTGCTTCGTTATTAAAATGCCGCTATGCTATGACCGCCGCGAATGCACTGCTATATGAACGGTAAAGCAAACTAGGAAATTTTCCATCGTCATCGTCTGTAACCCAGCATTAATCTACCTTTCTCATTTTCGAGATGCTCGCGCCAAACATTTACTCGCGTTTTTCGCACTCAATCCCGTCCGTTTTCACAACGATTCGAATCAATTATTGCCGTCCACGGTCTGTTGCGTAAAAAAGTCTGTCTCGCTTGTTTTATTTTCGTCATTTATCGCTCGGACGCAGCATGCGAAGAGCTCGCTCGCTGGAAAGAACTAGTATTGACTTGTCGAGACCTAAGTGGAGTTGTGTATAGTTAGATTATTAGCACCACAACGCTGTATTATATATATTTATCATGGAAAAAAATTCAAAACTTGAGAAATAATTTTGTCGTGGCGATCAAGACCGCCACAAGTTAAATGGCAGGATCTTGAATTGGAAAATGTAATGATGAATCATTGCCCGACAATTACGTGCTTCGCGTTGCCCCGATTGTTAACGCGCGGACGTATGGATTCGCGTTCTTTTCGCAAGACCACGATGACGGATGCGGGTCCAAAGAAATCGCGACGTTAACAGAGTCGATCATTATGAGAGGAGGATCCAATAAACGCTATCACGCCCGGCCGTTTAACCTTTTCCCCGCAGGTTCAAGGAACCTTCGTACGCTGTATCGCCGAGCGTCGTGTATCATGCTTGTCGCACGTGATTGCTTGACGTAAATAAATTGCCGATCCCCACGAAAATACTTTTGCAAAGCGCGGCGATGCTGCGCGAATCCGTCGGGATCTTAACGATCTGCAAGAATCGCTTGCGTGATGATATTCCCGATTGGTTAGATGCTCCAATTGAGCCGATTTCTCTCAGCCCTGCCTCGCGTCCGTGATATTCTTGGGATGCATTTGTTGACAGCCTAATCGAAGATATTATTTTAGCCTGATCGAGTTTGCGAAGCTTGATCGTTCAACTCGTGTAATTTAAAAAGTTGCTATATTAATTCTGCAATCTCGTGTCAATCTCGTAACATGTATGTAAAATCGGATAAGACTCTTTAAAGAGATATACATACACGCGTTAGGGATAGTTTCTTGCAAACGCGAGATTGAGATATTATCATGATTGCGATGTGTTTCGAACTTCGTTCTTACTCAGCCAGTCCGAAACACATCGCAATCATGATAATATCTCAATCGTTCTTACTCAGCCGATGTTATGTCAGCAGCTCTCGTTCTCATATGTATCAATTTTCATATTATTGCGTTGATGATTCGTACATTCACTTTTCCTAGGAAACAATTGTATATATTGTCTGTGCTCATATGCATACGAATGCGCGCATTTTCGTTGTAATTGTCAACTTGCCAAATGCCATTTCAAGGCAGAGCGTAACGATAGTTGCAAACTACAAAACGATGAATAAATTGCAGCAAATGTGATATGAGCCGGGGTGAATCACAAGAATTTACGTTATTCCGCTTGAATGAATATACATTTGTATAAATAAAAACGCAAGTGCATCGTATACGTTCACTATTCTCAATAATTAAACAACAAATGATAACATACAATGTAAAATAACGAGTGAATGATGCACGTAGCGTTGGAGCACTTTTATTAAATACCTCCATAATAACGCTCCATAAATGTTAGATAAAAATGTAAGTAGATGAACTGCGCATTTTGTTGCAGAAAAACTAGTAATTTTAAATGGCAATAAGCGATATTTGAACGATCATCTAAAGTAGGTACTAAGCTAAACTCGACTTTCGTGGAACGATGACTTCTATTGAATAATACATTTACCTAATGTAACTATTCCATGTAAGCCTATTTTGCGTCAAATTCTATGAATCCCTCGACGAGAAAGGGAGTTTTTGCTTGTCACCGCAGGAGCTTATCCCTTAATCATGTCTGACCACAGGAATTTATCTACTGCCTGAACGCAGTCAGACGACTGTCAAGATGTTCCGCCACTACTGCCGAGCTCTCGTGTAATTGGTTCCAAATAATTTGTCGCTGTTACACCATAATATTTACAATCTCTTGCAATACATAATATAATAATATGAATGTAGGGGAGAACGGGGGAATTGGCACTACGGGGTAATAAGAACTCTCTTAATATAAAATGACTATTGCGCGTAAAAAGTTCGAACCCGCGTGTGAGCGACTACCTGTCGAACACAGCCCCCCGTGCCAGTCAAATATTCCATTAGTTTCGCTTTGTTTGCTCAGGAAAACGCACGTCGTGTTTTCGCCCGCTTTGTTACAATTTTTATTGACCTTTGCTTAAGCAAGTAAGTAGTTATATTTTCTACTAATTGAATGAACTTTTTCTTTATTACTAGTGTCATAGGTTACCTTTATTGACAAAACATTAAAAATTAAAAAAATCTTATTAGTAGTTATTTTTTTATTCGCTGACCAAAAGTTACAGTAATGGGGGTAATTAGAACTAACCGAGTCGGGGTATTTAGAACTAGCTCCAATTACTCCTGAAGATCCAGGATCGAACAAATGTCTTGTATGTTTTGACGTTGGGAAGGATAATGAGCTTTGGTTTCGTTGTAGAAACTGTGGAAAGTGGGCTCATGCCGACTGCGTAGATTGTGAGAAGGCAAACATTTTTATTTGCGACCTTTGTATTCATATATATAAAAAGTAATATACTAAAACCACGGTCTTACATAACTAAAACTATTCATACTATTCATACTTATTATAAAATGATAAAAAGGTTAAAAGATGATCAAAAACTTATTTTTTAAATATATTTTATTATTATTAATAAGTTTCTATTTAAATACTTTATTACGCACTTAAAAATATTCCGCATAAGCAATGGATCTCATTACCCATAAGGTGGTTCTCATTGCCCGATGACTGGGGTAATGAGTTTTTTTTCCATTAAAAAAAAATGTGTTTTTTTGTATGTTTCTACTACAATTGAAAAATTCTGTTGTATGCCATATTGAAGCTTGATGTTTCCACAATTTTATTGATAAAAGTTCCAATAAATATTCGGTGATTATAACATATTTATTAATATTTTTTCCTTAACTGGTGCCAATTTCCCCGTTCTCCCTTATAATTTCTTCGAATTATTCGCCACATCCACACTATTCAAAAAACAATACTCCAAGAAATACATTTTGCTATATATATTTGCACATTGTCTACATATATTTATATGTATATCTACACATATTACATATTTTTATTACAATTTACAATCAATTTATATCGTTAAGATCAATTTTTATTTTAAACATTTAAAACAAATATACTGATTGTGAGGTGTATAATAAGAAACATAATTCATTCGTTGATGAAATGAATTTTGTTGTTATTAACACTTATATACCCGTCGCATTTCCAAAATTATATAATTCACCGTGTTTGATGAATAAATAATTTTAGGGCTTGGATTTACCTTATATACGATTGCTAATCAAATCCAATATATCAGATCCAATATAACCCATTATATCAGATACACCAGGTATTTTCTCAATAAGACCAGAATAATTCTGTATTAATTTTAACACTGTTATTACTATTGGTAATGCATTGCCTATCATTTCGAAAAGACAAGATATCATTTTCTTTTCATGATCCACAAAGCAGTTAAAAGAATCCGTAATTGCAGTTATACTTTCCTTGTCAACAAAGTGGGAAAATATTTTATACACAGAGGAAACCATCTCTGTAAGATTTTTCATCGATGTTGTGTTCATTATACAATTGTACATTTTTGTAAGGTCTTTTTTCATCATTTTTCTCAGATTTCCGGTTAGCTCTGTAGTCCCTTCCGGCACTGAAAAGTGTCGAAATCTCATCAATCGTGCATATGATCGCGATTTAAAATATTACGAATATAATCTAGTATATAGTATGTAGAATTTCCGATCGGAATAGATCTGCAAAGTTTTTTATGTACCGGAATTTATTTTGTTAAAACCCTCTTTTGCTACAAATTTCTCTTTTATTGAAATAAGTAAGAAAAATTGTTGACTCAAGACATTATATTATGCAATACTTGACGGGAATGTAAATTTATAATTTTCTAATTTCAAATGTGCAATTTCGCGCAACTTAAACTGAAAAAGATACAAAATAATACAATTTACATTACAGTCTTTATTCGCAATTAAGTATGTTATTAAGCAAGCTATATACACGTCACAATAATGTCTGCGTGACTATATTTATTATTATATAGATATACTATTATTGTATTATTATAATTGTTTTATTTTATGTCTTATTCGGATTAATTTGCACGGTATGTATTAGATATATAACAGATTGCGGGAGAAAATTCTTGATAAGTGATAATGACACATGATAATTATTATTTTCTCTTGAACTTACCAGCTTGGACATAGACCACGGCTAGTGCCAAGATCAACAGATGTAAATTCTTGTACCCCATGCTTCTAACCAGTGTTACTGACAGCATATATGAGCACAACTTACTGCAATAATGGAACCTACGTCGCTTATACTCGGCGTATTTATAAGAACGCCGATAATTATAATGCAAAGCAATTACTAGCCTATCGCTGTTGTAGATATATGTGACGTACTTTTGTTGTCGTACGTTCGTGTATTTCATGTAAAAGTATAGGTTTTTCGAAACGCAATTTTATAATAGTTTACTACAAATAGAAGTTCAAATTCTTTAAAGCAGTTTTATGAATTTGTAAAGATCGCAAAAGATTGAAAATTAATTGTTCACATTATGATGCACGATGGATTAAAATAGATTCAAGATTTTTCTATTTTCTTGTCAGATCTATATTTCATGTGATGATATGCGCGTTTCAATCTGTTTCCTTCCAGTTAGAACTTCTAATTCTGATCATTAAATTTTTATATAACATAATCGTAATCACACATAATAGCGATTTTATGAAAAAAATTCTAATAGATTATTTTTGAGTATCAGTAAAAAGGAAATGAAAAAAATTTTCTTGTGCACGTATTTTCTCCCGTGATGTTATCACGAAAGTAAATAAATTTTATAAATGTAAATAAATTTTATCGAAATTCTATTATTATTTATATTTGGAAGTCAAGGAATGTCAAATATAATTGTCAACATGGCAACGTTCAGTAATATTGTTCCTGACTCATTCTTATCATTAACCTTATCTACATTGTGCAACTTTTTATCCTTGTTAATGACAGAAAAAAAGATATTACCACCGTGTCATTTTACCACTTTTTGATAAAATTTTAAAAACGATTGTAAATTGTTGCAAAAATATAGAAAATTTGTTCCAGGAGTTTTTATTTCGTTCGTTTTGAATATATTTTTCGTCGGAGTACTTTTTTATGCTTTTATATATAAAACGTATGTAGTTTATCCAAATTATTCAATTATAAATCTCTGAAGATTGCGGAGGAAATCGTACTTGACTTTAAGAATCTCAGCGCAATCTACTCACAAAACTTTTTATACATAAAATATACCTCAAACTTGGCTAAATATAATATTGATCGAGAACTTTAGTCTAGTAGCTCCTCCTTAACTCAACTTTTCGAAAATTGCAAACGACAGAAATCACAAATCTAATTCTCAGTGACTTTTCTACGTACGCCGTTTTAAACTCGGAAGTCGGGATCGATCGGATCTATTCGTTTTTCTTATCGACGATGCTAGCTTCCGTTTGTCCGATAAACTTGAAAGAACCAGTTCGCTTTTCATAAATATTTTTATGAAAATTATCGCGGAACAGATAATGTTAGATAAAAGATATTGCAGATAAGAGATATGTAATTAGATAAATATAATTATGTTATAAAATAATTCATCATCAATCTCCCGTTCACGCGTTCGCGTTTCATTCTCAGAACTCAGAATCATGTTTTCACGAATTTGTTATAGCGAAATACTTGTTTTACATAAACGTTATTTTCGGTTATTTTAAGTTTTAGTTTTTACAGAGAACTTTGCAGAGAGTTCACGTTTCTGATAATTCCCGAAAACAAGCTGGATATAATAGTGAATCAAATACCAAGTCGATCTTTTCGTTGACCAGCGCAAAACGGGAGATTGAGAAACATCTCTGAGTATATCCTGAAATCCATAATATTGGCATCTCGCCAGGGAGACATGGCGCCTGGCGCCGTAACGCTCCATATAGGAACTTATTCCTTCAGTGTGAAACTTGTTTATTTTTAACATGAGATATTCTCGATAGCTGCGCCTTCGACATTCTCGTTAAAATATAGTTTACTCTATAAATTAAATAAAAAATATAGACTAAAGATTTATTCGCGAAGGGTTTTTCATTAATTATTTACACTTCAATAATTGACGATATATCTCCGATAATTGCTTCTATTAAAGAAAAATATTTGAGGAACAGATCCCGTCCAAGTGGTTCCATAGCTGAAAAAATAATTTTGTATAACGTTTCCATATATACAATATTTTGTACGGTGGATAGAGGTGATTCGTATGAAAACTGCTTTGGGCGTGAAATCCGCCGTAAGCGTTGGTTGCAATTGACTCTGATTGCATTCGATTACCCGCAATATGGCTGAGGAGTCAGTCAAAAATCGCCACAGGCATATTGCACATATCTATTGCCTCGCTCGTATGCAAATGTCGGGTCAGCTGCTTTTATTATTACGAGCGACCTGTCGCGTCTGTCGCATTAGCTGATCGTCATTTATCGTCTATGCATTCCACTCTCGTGTGCGGTATGTATTGCAGGCAGCGTATAAACGCATGCACCATATCGATAAACGGTTTCTATGAATATATCGGTATTAAAAAAAATTCCGCTTATGCTTCTGACATCATCGTATGCAAAACGGCGTGTGTTCAACGACAATGTCTTGTAACAGTAATACCGTATGATAACGTATCATAAGAGGCTTTATTACGGGTATTTACCGCCAAACGTATTGTATTTTGATTGTGTGTGTAGACTGTAGAACGATTAGTTATGTAATACGAAAAAATGTGCTGAAATTGCACCGATCGGAGAAATATCCTTGCATATTTTCCTTGCTATCTGAGCCATCCTTCATCTCGTATTTATCTTATGCTGGATTTAACTAGACTAGGAGAAAGGGGGAAATACGAATTGGCGTGCCGTGTAAGAAACGACCATATATCTAGTTGCACTTTAAAAGCGAATCTCGCTATTCTTATGTTTATTGCGCAGATTGTGATATCATTGTTTAAATAAATGATGTGAATTTGGGTGCACTAGAGCGCTTTTAACTTATTAATTTCTATTCAAGGTAATAAAATGGTTAACAAACCGTTCTTTTTTAATGAAAGGTATAGCGAAACTATACCTTTTAAAGCACATACCTACATCAAAGATCTAAAAAACGTAAATTATAATATAATAACAAATATCCTTTTTATTTTGTAAATTTACCAATTTTTTCAGATATTTTCATGTCATGAATTTAATATCTCTTTTTGGTTTATTATTAGTTTCCTGTATATTACTGCATTTGAGACATTCATATAATTATGAAGTTGCATTTTTTCTCATTTAGCATACAGTACTTTTATCAAAACATGCATCGCGTTACGGTCGCGTTTTTCTCCACGAACTGTTCTGTTTAATAATGTCGATAAAACGGAATGATTCGTTGACAAGTCGTCAAAAATATCGGGTTTATTAATTATCACGAATAGCCGACCGCGAACATCATTGGTGACAATAACTGTCAAAAATCAATCGTAAAAATGATGACATAATTTTCACCTACAAAAACGAGAAACCGCAAAAAGTTGCTAAGTAGGTCGACCGCACAACTTGCGAATTGAATGAAGGGCGCGCAATCTTATCGCGACTTTGCGTTTCTTTTTTCATCCGAGAAAAATATTTCACATGCCGAGATTGCTAACGCGAGCGCACGGAGAGTTCGTGGCTTGATTTACGACCTGCGGGACGCGTTCGGTGTAAACGTCGATGAAGTTGTTTACGTTTATCATGTGTATGTACATCTAGATTTCGTCTTTTGCTTTGTTTAGCGTCGGTATTTCGGTACAGGAATGCGAGCCGTCTCGTATTGCGCCGTTTTTTGATGAGCCATTAGTCGAACAAGTGCGCCGTCCGCTTTCGATCGAAGAAGGATGTCTGACAGGTGCGGAGAAAAAGTTCGCGGAATATAAACCGCGCTCACTTCTCTGAAACAAGAAATTATTTTCCCTGTCGTGTATAAGAGGCTGGATGTTACCGCTCCCTCATTGATGATTTAAAATTGATGCTGACCATTCGCTGGGTACTGCAAGGTAATCCGCAAGATCGTAAAAAGATAACAGTTAAATGATGATGAGCACGATAAAGTTGGATATATACCTCTCCGAGCGTAATCCTTCAGAAAAAGATTCCCTTCTCGATATCTTTCTTGAATACAATTTTTATCATCAGAACGTTCTTAAAAGATATTTCCGTTCGTTATTTTCGTAGCGAATCTTTATACACGGATTTCAATCGTATGTGCATAAACGTGTTGAAATTATTTTAGATAACCGAGCCATCGGCTTCTAGATATCATTATCATAAATGACTTTTACAGACTAGAGATAAGGGGAGCGGCAAATACGCGGTAAATGACGTAAATGTTACTTGACGTACTCGGGGAGAAGCTTTCATTTGTAGATACGAGCGCTCATCCCGGAAAGAGATTACTGTAATTATCTTTATGGTACATCGATTTATTGCCATCATCAGCCACATCAGCGTTTTCGTAGCATTCTGCGTGCGAACGCGCGGGTCAAATGTATACTTAAACCGAGCGAGGATGTGTGCAGCTTCGGTATCGTGAGCGACGCTCGTGACACATTCGCGTCCCTGAGGCACGACTATCATCGTATTACGTGTATACATCGTCTGCAAGATGCATTATCGATTGCATTATCGGATAGAAATGATCAAATAATGCTAATTAATCGACATCGTATAATTTATACATTATGTATATATATCATGTCATTTGTCTTACAGCTATAATATTTTTGCATGCAATGTACAAGTGAAAATTAAATCGCTCGTATATGTATCGTAAATAATTATATACACTCTTGCAGATGTTTCTTCTTCGCATTTTAATCGCTTATTTGACTATAGCTAATTGTGAAAAATTTTGTGATACATACTATATATAATAATTGCATTTAGATATCTTTTCTCTTATGTCCTCTGTCCGATAAATTGCATAAAAATAAAAAGGGCGCATTGTACGTGTATGGAGATACGCTTCATTTTTATTGGGTAATACTAATTAATGTAAGACAATATGATCATGCTCCTTCTCGTCTCTGGAAACCGCGCTCGTAGACTGTTTGTCTCCGGTGCATGATTCATGACTTCACCATGTCATGGATGAATTAATTATTGTCCGTAAAGTAGTGTGCAGCGATGTCAGGTGTGCGAGAACATACAAATATGCAAATATAGCGTAAGATGGAGTAATTAACGTGCTCCTCTTCATGTTATCAAAAATATCAAAGCTATTTATGATTTCAAGTCTGATTTTGTCCCTCACATTATTCTTGTTAATGTATCTGTACCTATATCTATTTCAATAAATTTAAATTCTCTGCATATTCACAAATAAATTTAAATAAATATCTATTTATTTAAACAAAGAAAATATAAATATACTTAGGTATAATAGCATTTTCATATTAAATGTACGTATACTGCACAACAGTTTATCATAGAAAATAACTTAAGAGCCATAATTAAAAATAGAATAAGCAGTATAAAATGCATGTACAATAAAAGTGACTTAAATAATATACACATTGTAAAAAAATCAGAAAGGACGTAACGGAAAATTACGAAAGTGACTTATTCTTGGTCTCATGTAGGTAAGACTAATCAGTGGCTTGTACTTACACTTCATTGATTAATTTTATTACTTGCGCCAGTAATAAAGGAGGGTCTTTTGAGAGATGTTCCCGCAACGCAGATACAGTAGATGGTTATTAATCGTTCCTCGTAAACAGTCCCGACGATGTGTGCGGGTATACACATGGACGAAGAAAACATGGCGAGCAGTACGTAAATAGGAAAATCGATCGACCTATTCTTCCCGAGTAACGAATTCCGTCTCCATTTGTGCGAATTACTTGTTATTTTTATCATTGTTTGCTCCATTTATTTTTCCACAATATTACTTTTATCATTGTTTGCCTCTACATCTGCTCTTTTCTTTTTTTATTTTTTTTTCACAATATAAAATTTCGAAATCTTCAATATTTGAGGATTCTTTATCTATACTCGTAATATTATTTTTATCTATTTTACTACTGCTTTTTTAATCGATCAAATCATCGCTAAAATACCAAACAGCATTAAATTGCGTTATTAAAATAATACTGCATGTTTTGATAGACTGGAGCAGTCTTTTTTCGTACGTGCTCTTCCTTTTTTGTCGTCAAGTACGCGCACGTGCCTAAATCGACGAGATTATAAAAAGCCGGTCGATTTTATTACACGTGTCAACAGTTATACACCGCGCTTGTTATCGAATTTCAAAGATTGATCTGTTCCGCGTTGATTTTGTCGTGCTCATTGTCAGTATAAATCTGGTACGTATTCATATACCCAGCGAATTGAGTTTATTGCAATACGATTGCGTGACCATGCGCGAATTGTTTTAGACATCAATGGGAAAAATCACTCAATATTCTCTCTTTTTCAACAAAATGTCCCCCGCGTATTTCCATGTAAAAATTTGTTTTCCGCAGTGTCAATTTTTAATCAACTTTCGAAGCGCGATCGATTACACTATTCGCGGAGGCACGCGCGCTGTTTCCTAAAGTTTATAAATTTTATAAATATGAACTGTATTTATTTACTTCCTTTATTGCTTAGTCATAATTTAGCAAACAAGAAAATTAAAATTTAGACTATTCGCTCGTGTATCTCTGTTTTTCTATACAAATCTAAAAATATCGATTTTGTGCAATACTCTACTTGATTTTAATTTTATTTCGCAACTCGGCGTGTCACAAAGATCCGTTTAAATATCATCGCTGGGCGTTGGAATGCAGCACTTCAGTAAATCGTAGGAAGAATGTACGGAAAACAACGAAATACACAATTAATTGGCTTCAACGTATTACCATTATTTCGATGACGAGAGTTATTTTCAGCCGCCCTTTATTCACGTACAATACAGCTTGCCATTTAATGGGAACCGCGTTCCAATTCAGAATATAATGGCACGTGAAAGATACACGTGGAGAGCGTCTATAGTTAATGCCGATGTAACACCATTGTCCACATACGCGCGCGTGGAAAGATATTTCGATGCCGCCAGTTGTAGCCGGAGCAAATCCGAGTCCCGCCAAGCTTTAATTAATAATACATATTTAATAATGTAATTATATTATTCACATTTGTAAACCACTAATAGCTACTAATGATTGATTGATTGATTTTGCTCCGGAAATGTATTTAAAGCGAAATTTAATTATTTTGATTTATTGAACGGACAGAATATGTCGACAAAAATATAAGTAATGAATAGAAAAACGTATAAAAATTAAGCCCGACGAAGATTACGTGTTTCTATTAATTTAAATAATGTGATATACAATGATGTATTTTTTTATTACATTTAGACATTGGATATAGCAACTGTCATATCACATTAATCATCACGTTAAAATAACTAATTTTTACGAATATTATTTTGGATATTGCACGATTATTAGTGGATAAATAATTCTACATGGATTAATATCCTATAATACAAAAAATTAGAAATTAAATGATGTGTTGTTTCATTTACGTGTTTTCGTGAACTATAGAATACGATGGCGGGCGGTGATTATTTTAGACTACGAAGAAGCCAATGGAATCGATACGGTAATTTTCTTGTCAAACATTACACACCGGAGAGATTTTTCACGATCTAATCTAAAGAGTTCACGTATAGAAATAATCAGCAGCTATTTAAATAAACCATTCAACTTCACGTGCTTTAATCTTGTAGTTCATCGAATCATCCATTATCTTCGACCGCTTTAGCATCATCGTCGTCATTATCATAATTTCTATTGTACATGTAGATATGCGCTTGACTTGCCCTTATCTCCTAGCTGGTGGTTGTTGCACCGAGACTGCGTGTTAATCTCGCGATGGTTCGCGATTAATTTATGATGGTGTGATTGTTACTCTGAATCCGCCGCGAGAAGAAGCCATCTGCTCTAACGGGATCGCGCAGTTACGTTCTTAAAATAGTTAAGATCTGTTTTGATCTCGAATTCTCGTCGGGCTCCAACTTCCAACGCGTATTTCATGCCGGTAGGAAGTTGTTTTCACTCCAAGTGTAACTTCCTCCATTACACTTAAGTATAAGTATCCGGATTAAGTATATCTGCGAATCTTTTCTTGCATCTAAATGCTTGCCATTGTCTGACGTTTATAACTGTTTTATGCTTAATCGATCAGACGACATAAAAATTATTATTATTAAAAACTTTTGCGTGTTGAATTAAATCCTATATTAATGATATGTTTTTTCTAAATATAGTAAAATAGCTTTAATTGCACAATTTCCTCGTGCTGTATCGTCATGGTCATATAAAATTTGTGGAAATTTTCTAAATGGCAGTCACTTTTCTGAATGGCAATTTTTGTTTTTTATCAGAACAAAGCTGCAATTATTGTGATATGCGGAAAACGCAAAAATTTTCCCGTCGCACGTGGACCTTGACTGACTTGATTACCTATGTATAATGAATACATCTAATAATAACTTGCAATATATGAAATAGTAGTAGACGGGAACACATACAAGTTTTTTTTTTTATAAGAAGAGCAATGGCATTATATGAGTATCGATCAAGGCTGTACGATTGATAACTGACACATTTATGTGGATTTTTTCTTGTACCATGAGATGGAAGTTTAAAATTAATATTGGAAAATGTATAACATAAAGGATATATAAAAAGAGTAGCATCCTCATTATCAATTGCAAACGAATTAATTGCTTCTTTTGCATAAAAGAAGATAGGAAAAATATTAAAGCTTCTGCAGAACTAGTTCCTGTTTCAGACAAAAGTCATCCGTCATTATGAGATGGAAATTACAAATCATTTACATTTAATTATATATATTTAGTTATTTATATTTAGTCACACGAAAATGAGTTTTTAAATCGAGCGATTTTCCGCTCACTGAATATGACTGTTCGCGGCGATATTGCTGATCGAAACGTCGGGCAACAAGATTGCGTGATCGGGTACGTCAGATACATCGCAATCCGATCACATGAACCTCGTGATGCTTGTTCGGTGATTGTACAAATGTACACAATAAGTAGTCGATACCCGCGGCACGTGCCTGCCTCGTGAGCAGCTGCTTGTAGAACAATAATATAGATGTACTACGGACAGTTCGCCTCTCGACTCTTTATATCAGCTCCTTTCCACGCGCCAAGTGTACACGATGCTGCCAGGGAAGGTAGATCGAGTAATTTTCAATAAAAATTAAAAGACTAATAAATTATTGCTTGCCAGTAAACGATTTTATCGCATTCGTTGTATCGGCCATCGAACGTATCGTGGCGAGCGTCCAGTTGCGCGTGATAGAATAAAATAGCGTGTGCATATTCGATTACGCAAGTCATTTGGAATTTCCCCGTTTGCTTATAAAAAAGGACATCGAAGAAGACGCGAAGTAGACGGTAGTCTACATAATGAGCAGAAAAAAAAATACGAAACGAGAGAAATTATCCAAGCGTGTCGTATCGATCGCGACAATAGGCAGACCGCCGCGGCGCGCGTGTGAGTTCGCCATGATTGTCTCATGAATGTTAATAATTGTCGTAGTCGTGGGACATTATTCGGACCATGAACGTCCGTCACTTTCGAGGGCTGTTAACGTCGGCAACTCGTGTTAGCGGCGCCGGTGCCGACGAGAAACACGGCGCCGGCGAATGAAATGATTTTTGTCAATAACGTTACGTAACGTCTGCGAAAAAAGGCCTCCTTGAGAGAGGGAGGTCGCTGATGTAATAATCATTGCATCCTCGAACTTTCGCACACCTAGGCGTGTCCGTGCAGATGCACAACGAGAAACACGGCAAAATATTGCAATACGTCCAAAAATAGACCGTAAATTCTCTTCGTGCAATAACGCTTATCTTATCCGGTATTCATCCAATTGTTGTGGACGTAATCTGCATCTACTATGATATTTTTAAAAAAATTAAAAATACTGTGAGAAAACATCTCGAGAATAGGATGTGATGGGACACATATTACAGAATAAATTAAAACATATTTCCGTAAATCATCGATCGCGCCTGCCATATCGCGTATATCTTTTGTCTCGACAAAATTTATTATGCAATTTGCATGCACGTCAGCAAGGAGGGAATGCCATATTCGAGGAGGAAATGTCGGATACAGGAAATAGATTGCGTCTTTACGAACGCTTTTGGCGCTCTCCCATCGCAGGATTATCGAGATCAATGACACATTTCAAAGAGAAATTAGAGAAATTGAGGAAGACTTATACTACGCGATGATGAAGATTGGCCGATGTTCAATTTTCTTCATAACTTCCGCTTGACAAGAACTGATATTTTAGGAAAATTAATCATTAACAGAAGACGTGTCTTCCTTCTTCCTCTCTTCCGCTGAAAAAAAAAAATATCCCATTGAGGACGCTGAAGATAAATTAATCGTACGTGCTGAAGCTTTCTGAATTTCCTTTTAAATTTGTACGATGGCTGTTTCAAGATTTTTCCGTAACGGATCTTGGCATCAAAAACGAAAAGATACCTTCTAATGGATCGGAGGAAATTGAAACGTCTACGTTCTAATGGGACATCCGAGAATGATGTGTCGAAAGCAGAAAATTTATCCTAAAGAGAATATATTATGTACTAGTTTTATCTCTTAAGAAAGACGATGTCTCATATATCCTTGTCTCATATTATATGCTTCAAAAGAATATTGCTATCAACAAAATATATACCTACCTATAACATTGAGACTCATAAACAGTCGAGTGAACAGTTAACGATTGTTTAGTTAACTGTTTTTCAATCTATTGTAAACACGATATCAATTTAATCCAGGTTTATATAAGCCTCAATTATTAGTAATAATTGATAACAGAATGAGAATGCGGCTCACTCGTAAATCGGATGGTGGACTGGTGGGGATACGTACACGAGAGAAGGCACGTATGCGGCGTCCTAAATGCCTTCCTAACTGAAGATAGCCACGTCCAAGTCAAATAATAGATAATAATAGCTACCTATTAGACTAGGACGCAAGGTATTCAGAATCAGAAGGTTTGGGAAGGCATTTATGACACCATGGTATTATGTACGTTACGTATGCGCTCGGAGTTTCAGACAGTAGACGAGGACAGTCACATAATGTTCTTTCTCGCACAAGAGGAGAAGGAGGTTTGGCGGCGGTAGAGGAGGTCGGCGCCAGTGCGAGAAAGAACATTATGTGACTGTCCTCGTCTACTGTCTGATGAAGCTAGCCGAAGCTCCGAGCGCACACGATGTAACAATTTCTTACATCAATCAAGAGTTATCGTATTATATATTATATATAGAACTGCAAGGTAAAAGAAAGTACTATCAAGTTCTATAATTGTTTCATTCATATATGATTTGTGTGTATTGTGTGGTCTGATAATAATGCGACAAATAAGACTAATGAAAATAACACATGAAATTGATGCTGCGTTGCTTGTTCTCTAGCTCTGCATTGCTTACCTACATTCTCTAGTATCTTCCGCGAATGATTTTTGCATCAAAATACATCAGCGATAGAGCAGCACTAGCGATAACCAGATAGGCCGAGGAGCGTAAAAATAAGTGAAATAGTTCATTACCGTGACCTTCTTCCACTCGTTAGAAGGAGGAACTGGGGCTATTTCTGACGGCCCACATGCATCGGCTGCGCAACACGATCGATAATCTGGTTGCTTCTCGCGGGACATTCATGTTTTTCGTCACTGAGGCGTTAGGTGCATCGATCGTGCTTACCTAGTTATAGGACATGTTTGTTTGCGCGTTAAACCGCGAATGCGTGCGTGTGCCGAGCACACGGAGCGATCGCCAGGCGAGCGCATAATGCGGGAGGCATTATTGTCGCTTGCGAAACTGTCATTTTCGCGCGGTCACTCCGCATCAAGTGGGCGAGCATGCCCGGCGAGGCTCTATTTTTAAATACCCGAGAGTTCGTTGTAATGTATACGTGGATAGACGACTGCCGCATTTCTGGCATGATGACGGCGATCGTCGTTTCCGCGAAAGTAATTAGTCAGGTTTTTATAGACGAAGCTCAACGTTTTCCTGGATTTTTTTCCCTTTGATCACGTATCTACGAACGAAAAGAAGAATGTATAGTCTTGTTCCGGAAAGCTTATACATATACATATACAACAACTTTCTCGTTTGTATTTATGTTACGCATGCTTCGGCGTATCGTGACGTACGAAAGTGAAAAGAAATCAACAATGTGACAGGTAGTTTAATTTAATAAATGCTACTTAAATATTCATAAGTAGGTATTTGGTTGGTTTTCTGATAGCTATACACACACATTCGTCTTTCCGTTTTACGAGGAATTTTAATAAGAAATTCAGTTTTTTATGTGTATAAAAATCGAGCTTGTTCCTGGCTTCTTCTAAATCGAAAGAAATTTATTTGTATTTCACATTTCATCGCTTGAGATAAATGCAACTTTGATATGTAAAAAAGAAAAGGTTTTTGTCATGAACTTTTGTCCAGAAGAAACTTTGTTCTAGAGACAATCAAACGCGGTAGAGCGCAAGCGTCTTACCGAATCTAGGTTTACACAATCTTTATGTGTGAGCTATGACGATCTTCCGGTCTTTCATGAACTCTTTTGCGAATATTTCAAACAAACTTTACAGATTGTGTATCCGAGAAATGGGTGTTTGTGATAAAAGCGTAATACGGGTATCTATGTATATCTCTAGCACATTACGCATTACTGCTTTGCGAAAGATAACGGCTTCTTGGTATAACGATAAATTGATAAGTAGATGTTTCTAGTTGATAATAATACAAAATATAAACGTACACGTGTATATATTGTAATACCTCAAATTGTGTTACCTGAAAATCTACTGTATTGCGACATGCCGAAGTGTCAAGTATACGCAAGAAATTATACGTCCCTCCTTTTGCGATAGGCTAATTAAATATTCGTCATTGAGTGATTTGTGATATTCAGTCGTGGAACAAAGGATAACGTGGCATATTTAATGATCTTTTACATCGTCAAACATTGGTCACGTCATGTATAACCCTGCT
The DNA here is from genome assembly GCA_035220615.1 of Leptothorax acervorum. NCBI lineage: Eukaryota > Metazoa > Arthropoda > Insecta > Hymenoptera > Formicidae > Leptothorax > Leptothorax acervorum. Next base: position 626,746 of record JASTWQ010000042.1, on the reverse strand, counting down.
TAATCATGTACAATAATAAACGTAGTTTCGTCATTGTCAACGGCTTAAATTAATAAACGTATACGGAAGAAATTTTGAGTCAGTACGAAAAGTTAGATTTTATTGCGCCGTGACGAACTCAGCAATAAAATACGCAGCAAAATTGGATAACATGACGAAGATGGCAATTCTTGAATCGAACAGGCAATCGTATGACGCAAACATCGTTTCACGTATATTCCCGTAGTTCTAAACTAATTACTAATTATCGGCGCAGCTCATGCACGGCGAAACATCGTACTTTTTAACGAGTTTCGCAAACGTCATCAGAGGTTGTCATCCGCAAGTTTCGTTACTAACATTTTTTGCTTATTTTACTATTAATCCCTATTAATCGGACGTCGATTTCTGCACAGAGCAAAAATAGAAAAATTTGCGCGAGAGAAAGAAAACCCGCTTATTTGAAATGCAAAAACAAGAGATATTTTCTGCTTCAAAAAAGCTTTTTCTTTTTTCACGAGAAACCATTTTTCAAGTTATAATTTTAGTATAATTGAGCGACTTTAAACGGAAGCATGAAATGGATTTCGATACGCAACTCTCTTCTAAGTAAAACCTCAACTCTTGAAACACAGGCGACAGGTTCTTAGATAAGTGGCGGGCTGCGTTGTTCGCTTCGGATTCGTAGTAAGTCCAAATTTATCATTGGACTCATTGTTTAGCTATCTCCAAGAACTAGAACAAGTATCTGAAAGCAGTCTAAAGTGATGCAAAATACATTTAAATAAATGCAAAAATTTGCAATTTCTGCTACTCCAACAGAATTTTTTTTTGGTATATTTTCTCGTCGTTAATTTGAACGAAGTAATCCATGAATTATAAAACGGATTTTGTTGTCGTCGTGATTTAACGAATTTGGCACGTATCAATTGGCGCGTGTCAACCGAGGCATGTCTATTGATAGCCTCTTTGAGCTGCTTATGTGAATCTATCTTGACTGTGTTCTATCTCTGCAAAGGATTATTGCAATAGGATGTGAATTAGGAGAATTAGATATTACTTCCGCGTAAGTAGCTCCTCTTTGCAATATGCAGAGCACTGAGGAATTTCCCAGTAATGAGAGGGTCTTTGAAAGCCCACGCATGATGGAATACGTGAGATCCTCTGGTATTATGGATGTATTCACTTCGCAGTACACAGACTTTAGATGGACAATATGCTTTGCTTCCAATCCCGCTGAATCTGAACTTATTCGAAGAAAATGGCACAGTTCATCGAAGCAACAATACCAACGTTTTGAAATATGTATAACACACTAAATTAAATATTAATGAGTATACAACAAATTTCTCATATTTCTTCTGAAGCCTACAAATCTTGACACGAGTCTAATTATGCCAATTAACAGAAATCTTCGCTGTTGTCGGAATTTCGAAAGTATCAAACTCTGTTGCACCAGAGCCAGGTAGTTTGAAGTTTCAGATAACTTTAGGTTGAGTAAATTTTCTTGTTCTCCGAGCATAGATAAGATTGCAATCTAGAAACGGGCGACGAAAAACGCTAGAGCTTAATTAACTTTGACTGTCGTCTCGCGACAAGACGTTAGAGCCTTTTAGAATTTACATCCGTTCGCGTGCGAGATATATATACGGTAGCAGTACGAGCGTCATGTGGTATCGCGCTTGTGCATCACGCATCAGCTCGCTCGATGCATTCCGCCGTTTTCACGATCCCCGTCGCGCGTCTCTCTCCTCGTGTCGAAGTGGAGCGAAGAGAGAGGGATAGAGAGAGAGAGAGAGAGTTAGCGAGAGAGACGTCAGTACGCGTGAGACGTGAAGAGGAAAGGAGAAGCGAAACGAATGACAGGGATAGCCGATCAGCAGCCGCCGCCGCCGCAGCCGCCGAGATAAAAGGCCTGACCTGCGATTCAGGCACGTAGACCACGTTTAGCAGTCGGGCGGCTTGGCAGCAGCCGTGGTGCCGCTCGTAGGCGAGTGAGTGGTGAACTTGTCGGTGAATCACACAGAAAGTGCCCCGTCCGTGACGACTCTCCGCTCCGTCACGCTCCGAATCGTCGGTCATCGAACTCGCGCCTCCGCGGGAGCCCCGGAACTGGAGCAGTTCGCCGATAATTCGCGACACGTGTAACACGTGATCCTTTCCTACGCGAAGAGGATCCTTCAAGATTCGAGAGGCTTTGCCGTCTCTTAGCGATCGGGAAGTTCGATCCGATAATCCGGCGCTCCGCGTCGGAAAGTTGGTGCGTCTCCTCGTAATCGTCAAGCGGGACAATCCAGAGACACTTCCGTCCGGATTTTCCCATCGGCGGGGGAAAACTTTCAAGCGTGAGCTGTGTGCAGTCGGGCCGCAGTCGCAGGCCGATACCATGGTACAAATGACGAGCGGCGAGGTGGAAACAGGCAAAATGAACGAGTCCGCTAGGTATTTCAATTACCTGAGGACCCTGGCGGACCTCACGGCCTTGGCCAGCATCATGGCGGTGCAGGTAATTTGAGGATTATGTTTTGAATCTCTCGATCTAATCGGGGATGACGTATCCCAACGGATGTTGACTTCTCCCGAGGGATTATAATAGGACCGCCGCGTATACGTCTCGGTTAATTCGGAAATTCGGAGCGACACAGACAACACGGCATTTTATTCCCAGTATATAGACGACGTGGATATGAATAGGCATATAAAATAGGAATATAAAAAATATTTAGTCTTAGATCAGCTTTTTAAAACAATAAAAATTTTGTACATCTATTTTTCGACGCTGAAATCAAATCACGTTTATTGATATTTAAATTGATTCCCACAACAAATTAAATTAATTGATAATTATCTGTATATAATAACTTGAGATGCAGTTTATCAATCTCGAGATCAATCTTAATGAATCACACAGTCTGTGATTAACGAGGAAATTGATTAATTAAGGTACATAATCGGAAAAGTAATTATAAGAAAAAAACGCAATATGTTAGTGTGTACCTATGATATCCGACTTTATCAACACGAATCCACGTTAGATCTCACCACCGCGGCCATCTGCCATCTGGTAAAAATCGAGCAAATAAAAGCGTCACGATTTCGATAAACGATCGATCGCACGAGGACATTCGTTCACTGCCGTTGTCGTGACTAACGAATGCCGTGAGGTTAACGGACGGTTAGTGCTACCACCCGGCGACGCATTTTCATCTGAATCATTTGACCTGATTTCTAAATTATCGAACAATCGTGCGAAGAACGATAGGACGCACGTCGTGCGATATCGCAGGTATATACTTATTGTCCAATTATAGATCGTGTTAACGCTGATCTCACGTGTCTTCTAATAGCTGTCAAACTTGTCAATACTTCGAAGTAGCCTTATCTTATCGCCACTCGAAAGAGTTTTCTGCGAAAAGGGCCTTTCACGAAAACTCTTGAGACGCTAATATATTATCTCAGTAGGGCGATGGGATCTCGATTAGTAAATTGAGCGATTAACAAGTGGTCCGACGCGGAATCCGATCGCGCCGAAAGCGCAGTAGCTTATCTATACAGATATATCGGCGAAGACTAATTGATCAAGTCGTTTTCCAGGAATCGCTTTTGAGCTTTGTCTAAGAATCTGATATTGATGCAGGCTGTAAACACCGGTATAAATTACGCCATTTTTTTGTTGAGAGATCGAACGACTTAACAAAAATCGCGTAACTGAAACGCTTAACGCGATTAGACGGTACACGCGGACGTGATCGTCCGCAAATGAACAAGTGGCAGATTGTACGGTCTCGCCAAACTCGAAATATTGGCAGATAAGAGTATATCGCGGGGTCAAGCAATCTCGTCGAGTTTAATTAATGCTAACTCGCGCACGCGTCATAATAACGAGGCACTGTGCAGACGGCTTGTGATTTTATCCTCGTCGCGCGAATACATGATATCGAGACATGTTTCTGCGATTTTCCGTACATTATATTCGTTCACAATTGCAAATACCCTTATGAAAGTATTCAAACGCGCTTCTTATGTAAGATACCATTTGACGTAACGTGCTCGTCGGACTAACTAATGTTCCTAGGAAGTTAATGGTTGTCTTCTTTTCGTAATATAGCAAAGGTTTCGTCTTCATCTAGCTTTAGTAACTGTACGAGAGCATAGAGCAGAGGAGAGAGAAAGTTTCACGATTGTGCGAGACTTATGAGAGCATAGAGAGAAGGAATGAAAGAGCTGTTTGCTGACAGCGCATTAAGATGTAGTCCCGATGTCCAGATGACTAATGGATAAGTAATCTGGGCTTAGTAAGAAATGAGATTAGCGTATGAAGCTCAGCACGAGATTTCGAACATAGAAAATGAATCACGCGAGACAATGGTTTGATTACCACGAACGATTAACAAAACTCATATGCGGCAAGTACTAAGGCGCGACAACGCAGTCTTGACCTTTTGCGACATTTCAATGAAAGTTCAACGATAATTATGGAAAAAAGGTGACTCGCAAATAGACGCAAGGATGTTGTCGTCACATTGATCCAGTTAGTCTAACTTGATCATGTAGAATTTGAGAAAAGGAGAAGTAATTTTAACATTTTTTATCCGCAGATACTTTCTCGTAGAATCATTTTCTTACTTACGTCATTAAGGCTCCTGTTCACTCACTGCAGCCCTCTTGGATTGATGGCGTCAGAAGCGAGAAAAATATCGTAAAAATTCTTGTGACGTACATTCAAATCAAATTTTTTTGACTACGTATTTCTCGGCGTAGGGTGGGTAACATTGGGAGCACAGTTGACGTAGGGCGACGTCAACTGTCCTTCGCTAAATACTTTAACATGAAATAGTGACAGTAGACGTAGTTCTACGTTGTTGGTTGCGGCACAGTTGTTACTGTGCCCGTTTGATTTTTTTCAATAAGATAGCATTTGTAATCGATAGAATAGAGTTGTAAAATACACCGAAAGTACATTCCTTTAATCCACATGTGTCGAATTGAATTGTGCTAATCAAGGACGAAAACTAGCCGTTTGACAGCTGCCGAATTGAAATAAATATTTGTTTTTACATATTAAATTATAACCAAATGGGAATTTTTGGTATATTTTAACACTACAACAATTGTTTAAAATATAAAAACACTGCACTAAAACAAAAAATAACGTTATAAGTATATCGCAAGAATAATTTAGCTTTTTAACGTCATTTTTCACGCCTTTCAGTTCATAATTTTGCCAGGTGTGACGCTGTCTGTACTGTCAACGCGGACTTGGCAATCGAGCCAGCAAGGAGCCTTAAGTAGTTCTATCTCGCAAATCTGTTTAATCGAACGTAATTACTTTATCGTTTTCATATTTATCTGTTTATCATTAATCAATTTATCTACGTTACGTCAACGTGATTTTTTACGTTACGTCATAAAAAGATTATCACTTTTGGTGATAATACGTGGGATATATTGCATTAATCTTATTTTCGCGTGTGAAACAAACACGATTTAATCACAGATTTTGCCAGATTTACAATCAGGAAGCAGAGATTTGATATATCTAGCTCCAGGCGAGAGATCTCCAGGTGCTTCTCAAATTCTCACTAATGCCATTAATCGAACCGTAAGGTAACAGATGTTTTGTTACGTTACTTTCAAGCCGAGAGAGAGAGAGAGAGAGCATCTCGTTACAGTATAATGTACTAGAAATTATCGCAGAAGGAGATATATAGTCTGCAAATAGTGTTAAATTTATGACGGCTTTTGCACCTTCGCGAAATCTCGACGTGACTACCTGAAACGAGATTGTGCGAGCTGTTAGTTTCGCGATATAACGCACAGCGGCACACCGCTTCGTCGTTAAACCGGGACTTAATTTTCGCTGGATTCGTCGTACTTAGAAAATCCTATTACCACAATAGTGTGCCCAAATGAAGTGCATTGGCCCGCGTAACTTGTAAAACGGAAAAGGAGAAGAAGAGACGCTGATTGTGCGCCGATTTCATTATTCGTGCCTATACATTCATTCACGCAAGCGCACATTTTGCTTAAATTTTCCCCGTCGACCCGCTTAAGCCTTTCGAAATCCCCCTTATCTTTATGGCACTGTGTCTTGCGCCGTGTAAGCACTTCACGTTTGGAGAAGCATCGTAATAAATGCCACGCCGATATTTCACGAACAAGCAAACAATTTCGCGCCTTCCAATTGCGAATAACTACTTGCTATGTTGAAGTGTCTCGACGAAACGTTTTCGTTGAGAGTAAAAAATGATAGACCATTATATCTCGGTTTTTGAGGAGATCGATAACGAGTATAGGCTTATCTAAAAAGCATTGTAATACTGGGTTTGTGTGTGAGAATGTTGGTGTGCAAAATTACGTGTTAAATTGAAGGAATGAATATTAAAATGCGATTGGATAGGAATCTCTGATTCTATCTGACACGCCTCTTTTATATTTTTGTCTCCTGGCTGTATTTTTGTTATCTGAAGATATTTTTAAAGATGAAATTGTTGAAATTATATCGTATGTCAAATGTAACAACGTTAGACAAGAGAAGTAATTGCCGCGGACAGTTTGATAAAAAGTACAGCAATGCAGGTGCTATCTGTACCTCCGTACCGCTCGTTTCTCTCTGTCTTCGGTATATGTAATAAGCAGGCTGTGCGGGTACACGATAATTATATTAGTTATTCCGATAAGTGCGAGGCGTCTATCTATTTTCAACGAAAGAGGGTCAAACGATAAAGTTTAACGGGTTCTACGGTAAAGTTCAAAATAGGATGCAAAGTGACTGGAGCGAGTGACAAGCGCGAAAAAAGATCAGAAAATCCGGGACAGCTCGTAATTTGGAAAATTAATAATTGCCCCGCGAATTTTTCGCTCAAACGCGATCAACGAGATGCGCGATGGTACGAAGAGCGTGCCGAAATATATCGGACCGCAAAGGGCGCTTAATCAGCGTGTTACTCCGCGTGACGGAATTATCCAATAATCCGCCCCGCGGGTCATTACTCCGGCTCGCGTGGCAAGTATATATTTGCGCAAAACACATATATTTGCATTTATTTATCGGCGTGAGCGCGCGCACGTTCGCCACACGCCTGTGTAAAGATGATATACGCGGTGATAGTGCCACTGATAAGAGCGGGAAGCGTAAATGACGGGGCCGGCTTTGTTTGCCCCGTGTGAGCCTCACGGTGCGCGTGTCCCCGCGACGTTTCGACGGGATATATACCTACACGTGAATGACGTAAATATTCATGACAAGATAAGGGTTGAGAATCACGAGAATAAGAGAAGGCTTGTGGGAGAGGATTCACCGATTTTCCTCGTAGATATTTGTAAGCCGGATTTCTCCTTTAGCGCGATTCTTCGCTTCAATTTTTCCTCCCAGCATCTCCCGTTTAGACTCTTCCGAACTCAGTCTTCGCTGTTTTTCCACGAAAATCGTAAATCCAGGAAAATGGCTTTTTTCCTATCGCCTTGGCAAATGTATATCTGGGGTCGTTTTAGTAAAAAAACTACGGCGATAGATCCTGCCCCATCTCAGGTAATTTAATTTCACGGCGCCTACTAAATCGTATAAAATCATGTGGATTCTTTAAAGGTATAAAATATCTAAATGGAAAACGCGGCGCGACGCGGCGGAAAATGATTTTATTACTCATTTATGAATACAATTAATGTTCTATTGTACGTTACCGATAATTAATCGATTCGTCAAACACAAGCGAAGTATTACATCTACGATTACTTCTCTCAATCGCTCTCCTAATGATCGGCTTTTATCTTTTTGTTACAGTTCAAGAGAATGCTGAACAAGGAGCTGTCGCATTTCTCGGAATCGTCCAAGTCTGGGAATCAGATCTCGGAATACATCTGCAGTACCTTCCTCGGTAAGTTAAAGTGATTCTTTTCCTTGGCGAGATTATTGCAATGAGAATAAAGCGAAACAAATTATAAGCTCGTGCGGAGAATAGGAAATGACGTATATCGTTTCCCCTCCTCTTCGCAGAGCAAGACTGCGTTTTCGCGAATACCGCAGAAAACGAATGAAAAGAAACTCGCGAGAGTTCGTCTAACGAGGTCATCGCCGGAAGCAAGTTTATGGGCGCAATAAAACGAGCGCTCTTACGTATTAAAAGCCCTTGAAAGACCGTAGCCGGTATCGCCGCGTGACCATTCATTCTGGTTAGCTCGCTTTGTCCGAACGAACGGTTGTGGTCGCGCAAGGTTTATCATCGGCGAGGGATCGCGCTCCATTTCTTTGTATTCGATAGCGTCCCGCAAAAGAAATATAAAAGATATGATTTCTCGACGTGACGTCACATTGAAAATCGTTCTATCTGTATAGAGTAAGCTTGTCTTTCGGCGCTTCTCAGGCAAAATACGTTTATGATGGGCTGATTTCGTTACCTAGTTTCCTAATGAGTTTCGCTCGACCGAAATCGGATTATCGAAAGTCGACGACGGGCAAATCTTTTTTTTTTTAAATTGTGAAGTGACGTGTTAGGAAATTGAAAGGTTCGCGCCCTCGCGAAACACGAACAATACTATTCAAATGCGTAATCTTACAAATCGGTCGAACAATGATATTTTTAACGTTGTTATGTTATAAGACGGATTATAAAACGTTCGACGAATTTACCGGTCGATCTGATGGCAAACACCGCGTGATAAACGGACGTCAGTAATCTATAATCAAAGACACAATACAAGTGCATTGTCATTTTAATAATGCATTCAAGCGCAGAGAGAATACGATTGCACGGAGCGCAATACAATTTTTTTCTCGGTTGTCCGAGAAAACTAAATTATACATAAGACAATGATTGCAAATATTACAATTTTTTATATATAATATTTAAATAATAAAATCTGTATAGAGTATCTATCTACATATAAGGTACCTCAATTAAATATTATTTCGTGATAGAATCGGAACTTCGCTGCCTTTCACCTTACTCATGCCAATGCCGATCAATTAACCAAGCACGTTTATCAATGTCGCTTTTTTTCCCGCAGACAAGCAACAGGAGCTGGATTTGCCGTCTTTGCGAATCGAGGATGCGGTCGCCGCAGCGAGTAGCGTGGACGCACGGGCGGCGAAAAAGAAGGACCGCGTACAAAGAGGTCCCGCTGCTATGTCGCATATCAGCGGTGTGAAACGGCCGTTGACACACACTAACAGCTTCACCGGGGAACGCGTGCCGCTCCATGGGGTGGAAACGCCACACGAGGAGGAACTCGGCAAGGTAAGCCCTTGACCTTTAACGTCTCGCCACACCGCGACGTTGCGTCACGTCGCCGGGATGATAGGTGGGTCGCACCACGCTGCGTCGCAGCTGGTTTCCCGAATTGCAAATCGCAAGCTCGCGAACAGCCGAAATGTAAACGGGTCGTTATTTTAGAACAATAAAAAATGTAGTTGAATGCTGCAAAAATACACATTGCACGAGAACAATATCATAATTATATCAAAAAATCGTTGTTACAACATTTTGCTGCAACGTTATGACGTCCTTAATTTGAACCTCCATTTTAAAATGTTAAAAAAATAACTGTTAAAAAACTGTTGAATATGTAATGTTAAAAAAATAGGGAGAGAGAGAAAGAGAGAAATGAAAATTTACAAAATTCGGTAATACAAATAACTTATAAGAATTATTTACTCTGTTACGTAAAAACGGATACGCGTGATATTATGAATCAAAGTAGGCGAATATATATCTCTCGTCGATTAAACGATCACTTTCTATTTGTCCGGGACAGTTTGCAACGCGACTATATATCATGCTTTCTATTCCGAGACAATTTCCTACAAGATAATTCCTATCAAGATAATTCATAAGCCAAAGTTTCATGCGGATCAATCGCGAATCATCTTTGGCAAATGTCAAAGCAGATAGCAATGTGGCATTTCGATGGAATTTATATACTAGGATGATACTCACGTACCGGCGCGGCGCTAAACTGGTTACGAGCCTCAGCCCTCAATAGAATCGAGATTTATTCGGCTGTACAATCATTAATTGCAGTCTGATGAGAGAGCGGCACGTGTAATCCGTGTTACATATCGGATTATATGGCCGTAGGACAGAAAAACAGAATGATTATATGTTAATGATAAGTTGATAAGTACAATATATTGCACGATTTTAATACGATTACTGACGTAATTACTGGGTTTTAATATGATTATTGTTTGATAATTAGTTCGATAATTGCAAAAGCTTTATTTAGTTATGAGGTAAAGAATGAATTTTCAATAAGAGAATTCGTAATAACTACGCACTAATCGTATTAAAATCATGCAATATGTATAATTATTAACGATCGTTCTGTTTTCGAAAGATCTTACGGTTAAAATTTGACATCGAGATTGATATAACGGATTGTGATCCTTTCTCGATAGAAACGAAGCTATAATCGTCTGTCGACTAATTTTTAACCAACCTCTTGAAAATATTTTGTACAGCGCTTTAACCGCGGTCGACGTCACGTGGGACGTTGCTTCCGTACGAATTAATAACGAGATTTACCGGTTCTCCAAAACCGGAAAGACAGCCTCGTAACTTTTAATTGAAGGATTAGACATCCAAGGAGATAGATAACCGGAAATTTTGATTTAAGCCTGCAAAACATCTTTTTTTAAAGGCACTCGTGTTACGTAAAAGTAGTATATTCTGCGCAGTTAAATTTCTAAAATTTTCTACATACGATTAAAGATAAAAGTTATTATAAACGTATCTTACGAAACATTGACAACAAAAATACTAATTAATTTGAATTAATTGTTCGAAATAAAATTATTGCTATTAAGTCTACGTCTTGGGTGAGAAATGACTTGTGGGTATATCGTATTTCGCGAAATCATAACTTAGATTAATAGATAGGTCTATAACTAAATATACACTAAAGGTTCTCGTTTCTAATCTTCCACGAAAAGTTTCCATTTGGCGAATTTATTGCGGTGACGACCTCGTCGTTGGTCCCGTTTATTGTTTCTTTTCGTTCTCTTGATCCGCGCGCGATATTGACGTAAATTCCATCGTATCCGAGAATTCCGTGATGTTTCTGGCTTTCATCTCCGTCCGGCTATGGATATCTGTGCCGTGTTATATCGCGACTCGAATCGCGACGTCATACTACACGCGGCTTCAGTTTCGGAAAATTCCAAAACGGCATTCTCGATGCATATACCAGCGCTGACCGAACTTTTATTTACAGTACTCGCGATTTTACGACGGCATTAGTGTGCACAACGCAAACAATGTAGCGACACAGTGAGATAGAAAAAAATACAAAAGAAAAGAAGAGAAGGTGAGAGATTATACCGGATTATACACATAAATCTCGCGGATTAAGGAGATTACGAAAGCGCGAGCTTTGCGATCGGCAATTAAAATGCTTCGCGCGAAGCTCACGTTACTTCATTAACCGTGCCGAATCTATATTAACTGTCGACATTAACCGAACTTTTATTACGTTTTCGTATCACGAATCTCGCATTTTTCTCTTAAAAAAAAAAATAACCGTGTTTGTCGCGTTATTTTAAATTTGCGTGTCAATTTATACGTGGGCGTGAGATGAGATTCACAAGCGCTGAATATATATTCCAAGTTTGTTCATTATATAGAAACTCCCTGAGGTAAATGCAGCCTCCCCCCCCCCCCCCCCCTCTGGATTAATAAGATTATTAGAGGATTCGCCAGGTAATAGTGAAGATAAATGATTGCTTTTAGTGTCAAGGATATTATCACGGAGCGGCAAAGCTTAATTGGTTTTTGACGAACTAAAACTAACATAATGACGTAGAAGTTAATCATTCCATTTTTCATTCCATTTTACGCGAACGTTAATAAAGGATTTTTTTTAAGACTTTAATTTGTTACGTTTGTATCAACTTGGAATTTTTTTATTAATTTTTGTCTAAGTATTTCGCTAAAATAGACCGTCATCGGAGTACTTCCCCAATGCTGTACCATATCGCGCGTGTCTTCCCCTTTCCTCATTATTTGATTGCGAGCTTATCTCTTTCTCGGCGGCGAGTACGTGACGGTCGGCGTGCGCGGGTGACGATGTAATTTTTTAAAAAGCAGAACATTTACCCTGTGGCATACGATTACGCTGATTACAAGGCCGGTTGTATTTCGAGTTTTAACCGGTAGAAGCATTTGGGCCGAGGTCGCGCGACTTCGATAACCTGAATAGCTTTACTTACCGATTAGCGACGCGCATCTTTCGCGAAGGCGAAAGAGAAACCGATTTTCGGCGCTTCTACGAAAGTAATATCGCGATCTCAACGTTATTCGCGATATTACTTTCGTGACCTAAAATCAGATTCGAGGAATGTTTCGAGGTATACTCTTAACTTTGATTCTCACGTGTATCGAAAATTTTATTTGCTACTTTTATGTTGAAAAAATTTAATACGCAATTCAAGTTTATGAAGCGACACTTTAGGGAGGAATAACTTCAGCATTCTTTGTATATTCTCTTATAAGTCTCACTTCTGGGAAAGTAAACCCGTGAAAGGGGCCATCTTTCCATTATGCAAATTGAGGTGAATTTTCTTAATGAAATAGAGGAAGGAACCGGGTGTATTAAGCGCCGCTATTCTGCATATTAATCAGATTTCTCGTAGAGAGACTGTTGGCGATACGTTCGCGCCAGACTTAATGCGACGCAGACGTGTCCGTAGATGGCTACGTGATTCTGCAGGCTCCCCGAGACTAGAGACCCATTTTTCTACCCACGCAATTATGATTCAATCTTCTAGAATGTCACCTTAATGATGTCGCCACGGATACTTTATTTGGCGTTCGAGTTGACGCTTCCCATGTTTGTTCGGGAACGAGACTGTTATTGACTTAAAACTTTACGGTCGAAAGCCAATCATGTATTGCCACTCAATAAAAAAAAATCACAGTTTAATGATATCTACAAATGAACCGGTCAAGTCTTCTTCAATCTGGTTCGCTTGCTTCGTTTTTATCGTCTTCGTGGTCGCGCGTATAATATGCGGGACTGCGACGTGATTGCCCGTGAATAATCAGCTTCGCATATGTGACCTCTCAACGATAACGCAGGACCTCCACTATCTATGTACCCGAAGACACGTGGTATTCTTTCGTTTAACGAGTCTCTACGGGGCGCATTCGTGCTCATAATTAATATCTACGCTGCGATATAATTGAATAATAATCACAATTAATCTTTCTCTCTCTCTCGATATCACTTCAAAGCGAGACATTTAATTTATCGTACACAACGCCGCTGTATTATTGTGAATATCGTTGAGAATACATAATTATTTGCAGTTGCTCTCGGACGTCGACAAGTGGGGTATCGACATCTTCAGGATAGGCGAGCTCAGCAACAATCGGCCCCTCACCTGCGTGGCGTACACGGCCTTCCAGAATCGAGATCTGCTCAAATCGCTGGCGATACCCCCTAAGACCTTCGTTACCTTTATGATGACTCTAGAGGATCATTACGTGAAGGATAATCCCTTCCACAATAGTCTTCATGCAGCTGATGTGACACAATCTACTAACACTCTGCTCAACACGCCCGCACTCGAGGTTTGTATATAATACATGTACTTCTGCTTACGTAATATCGTTTTCCTCTTTTTTCGAGCTTGTAACTAAGTAGCTTGTTCTCACGTAGACGATAAGCTTTACAAATATCCCGTTTGACAAGTACAAGATACTCGTGCTTTTTAAGAGGAAGAACGGAAAGTCGAAGAGAAATGTATTCTCTGCGATAACGTATCGTAAATGGCATATTTTCTATTACAGTCCGTGTTCACGCCGTTAGAGATTACCGCTGCATTATTCGCTGCTTCCATCCATGATGTAGACCATCCCGGACTCACGAATCAGTTCCTCATTAACTCAAGTAAGTATCGGCGAAATTTATCAAATTTTCTATTCTGCATAATTTGTTTTTCCAATATTTACATAATTAAATAGTATGTTATTATTTATCGAAGAAGAAAGAAAGACAAAGGAAAAGTAGCTACAATCAACGTGCTCGTTACTTCTGTGATTGTTGCTTTTATAATGATCAGCAAATTAATGATCCTCTTTTTCTTTGTTCAGGCTCCGAGCTCGCGCTGATGTACAACGATGAGTCGGTGCTGGAGAATCATCACTTGGCGGTCGCGTTCAAGCTTCTGCAGAACGAGGGCTGCGACATATTCGTGAACATGACGAAGAAGCAACGGCAAACGCTGCGGAAGATGGTCATCGACATGGTCCTCTCGACAGATATGTCGAAGCACATGTCGCTGCTGGCCGATCTGAAGACCATGGTGGAGACGAAGAAAGTCGCCGGTTCCGGCGTGCTGCTGCTCGACAACTACACCGATCGTATCCAAGTGCTGGAAAACCTGGTGCACTGCGCCGACCTGTCCAACCCGACGAAACCGTTGGCTCTTTATCGACGATGGGTGGCTTTGCTGATGGAGGAGTTCTTCCTACAAGGCGACCGCGAGCGGGAGCAAAACATGGACATCAGTCCGATGTGCGATCGGCACAGCGCGACCATCGAGAAGTCGCAGGTCGGCTTCATCGATTACATCGTGCATCCGCTCTGGGAGACCTGGGCAGATCTGGTACATCCGGACGCACAGGATATCCTGGACACCCTCGAGGAGAATCGCGACTGGTACCAGTCGATGATACCGCCATCGCCGCCGTCCGATGATCAGCAACAATCAGGGACGAACGAGAATCAGCAACAACAAGATAGGATACACTTTCAAGTGACGTTGGAGGAGGGCGATGAGACCAGTGAGGCTGTAGAGGGTGGCGAGACAGGGGGCGGCGATGGTGGCGGCGAGTTCTCCAGTGAGGACCCGGGCGGTGAAACGGAGGAGAATGCCGCGGAGGCTGGGATGTGACGGAGGCTCGCCGGTATTTGCAGGAAGCTCCATGAGAAAGTACATCAGAGTTGGTGGCGAGTGCGTCAGTGACATTCGCACCTAGCCGCGCCTAGTCGCCGGTCCTTTTGTATCGACCTATGCCACGTCGGCTGGACCACGAGGGAAGGCGGCGATTAAGATGATGGGGGCCGTCTCGATCGGGCGGCAAGAGGCAACGTCCCGACGACGACGGGAATTATGGTTCGCGAAGTGCGAAGACGCTTTTTAGGATTGCTACGTTTTCGGCTGGACCGAAACGAGCGACGTGAACGGACGAAGCTGCACGTCTTTTATCGTCGTCATCGTCACCGTCGTCGTCGACGTCGTCGTCGTTTTCAGTTTTCGTCTCCGCGTTTCGTCTCATTGAATACTATCAAGCGGGAGGGGCGAATCTCTCTTCACAAAGTACCTGCGCAAATGAAAGCGGCAGCTGCATGTTTGCTATGTCGAGTGGGTGGCAAGATGTTTCTTTTTTTTTTTTTATTTACACGCACACACACCGAGGATAATGACGATCGGCGCACAGTGATCGTCCACCGATCGTCGTCTCTTTCAATTGGTTTAACGATGTTGTGTCGCCGTCGAAGGCTGGAGGGAACCTCTCTTCCAGGACATGCAGGATCCTCAATAACATATCAACAGTGTACGATATACTATGGATTCTAGCCGATGCGTATTAGCGATACTTCCGAGCAGATCGATGTCTCTGTCTTCTTCTTGGACATTTCGAGCGCCGCGCGGAAATTGTTGACACGTAAACTACGTTTGAAACTTGTACTTGTGTACGGCGAAAGTTTGTAAAGAAATTCGTTTTGAATTCCTGCGTTACAATATAATGTCGCGTAAGTAAGTTCAATAATGCGTTGCATTCTGTTAATTTTGTGAATGAAAGGTTTCGCCAATAATTGATATTTAAAATTATATCCGCGATATGGATCGGATCGAGCTTAATTTATAGCGTCCGTTATCGAAAGGCATAAACAATGAAATCAGAAAACAAACGTAAAGATACTCAGTTGCAGTTAGGCGCGTCCATCCTTTTAGTTCTTCGACGGTTATTCGATAGTCACCTACTTATCGGTAGAAAGAGGAATACCTGTCTTTAATCGTAAGATTTTGTCATGTTCGCTTCGTAGACGTAGACAAGTTGGTAAGTGAATAAAGTGAATTGTTCGTAATCGAAAAACGAGAATCCAGAAGTAGCCACGTGTCCATAAAGGAAATGCTAGAGCAAACACGTAGAGTATTACCCGCCGTCTGTATGATTTAAGCGAAAGGAGATCCGTTTCGTTCTCCCATATCATGCGATCGGCGGGGGAGCACCGAGCAGCAGAACGGAGGGGGGGGGGGGCATCGAGATAAGGGTACGGTTAATTTTAATACACAACTATGTCAAGAGCTGGCCTTTTAAGTTTGTATTAAAATTAATTACCAGAGCCGCGAGACGCTTTCTTGCGATATATACAATACACACAAGAGTACACGCAACACATACACACGCACACACAATAACACAAGCGCAATACGTACAATTACAAGTGCGAGCGAGGATATATATCGATAGATGTTTTTAACCAAAGAATAATATAAGTGATTGTTAAGTCGATTGCCGAGCGTGCCGTTCACCAATACGTCTTCTGACGACGAATAATCCAGCGACGGTAAACGTAATCATCCTGGAAATTTCGCGTGAAATGTCAGGGGGAGGTCAGGGGGAGAAGTGTCTTCACCACGGGATGTCCATGAATCGCTCAAATTTGCAAGTTCGTTCGACGTTCAAAACCGCGATCGCAATCCAAGTGGACTTGGAGCGTGCGCTGGTGAACGCCGAATGTTTGCCGCTGTGTTTTTTAATGTACAAGTTATGCCGACGCGAGAATAATTTTCTTCTCTTAGACTACGAGTCGTATAAAAATCTTTTAATTTTCGGGGGAGAAAGCGGAGTAGTCGTCCGTATTGGTGGAATGGCGACAATTTCGCGCCTCGATGATATCAGGGAAACGAATGGAGCACGTTTCTTAGCGACCGAGTGGGCAAGTGTGTCGAGGATCAGCCTAAAAAAAAAAAAAATTAACGTTTCACACTACTATTCTAAGTCGTAAGCTTGCCATCGACTGCGCGAAGTAGGGAAAAATTCGAGTCTGATCGTGAACGTGCGTAAGCGACCGGTAGCTCGGGCTCACGTAATCGTACATTTCTTAATCACGTTAAGGGAAATTACCTAAATCGCATAACACATAAAAACAGGAAAAAAAATGGAAAAAAATACTACGGAGAAAGCAAAATCTCTATGTGTGTTGTAGACAATGATCTAGTGAGTGTTTTGGTGCTGGCCACCAAGCTTTAGCGCGTAAGAAAAACTCCGAGGTTCACGAGAGTCCGCGACTACATTGTTAAGTCGAGAAAGGGGGGGGAAAGTTAACTTAACGAAGTTTTTAGGGCGTAAGCAACGAGGTTATAATAATAATATTAATAATAATTAATGATAATAATCATAACCTTAACAGTAATAATAATGATAAGCGCGATAAGAAAGATACTGATTTATTAATTAATGTTAACGATAACACTCGCTGCGCGAAATGTAATCGAGATCGCGTTCGCTTCAGCCGTCGGGGCGACGTCGTACGAGGAGTAAAAGGAGGAGAAAGGAAAAGACGAAGTGTTATCGATGATGTACCTCTGCACCGGCGCCGAGTTTGAAACTTGGCGAAAGTATTCGATTAGACGGCGAATCTTTTAATTATTTAGCGCGAATGCGTCTTTGATTGTATTTTTGGCATGGACGAGCGGAAACGCACTCGTTCTTTCTGTAACATTTTTTCTTGTCGCTCGTCTCGATGGATCTCGCGAGTGTGTGCGCAGGTACAAAAATAAAAAACAAAAAAAACGCCACAAAATACAATTTGTCATACAAATCTTATTGGATCATCGTGATTTGTCACACTTCTAAAGCATCGTTGCTGGAGCAACAAAACGTCTTCTCTAATACCTACATACAACCTACCAGTTGCTCGTTAAAGAGTCCTAAAGGGAGAAAAACATGCAGAGAATTTGTCGGTCCAATGATGATTTACAAGCATAACAAATCGCGATGATTCAATGAGATGTGTAATAATATTTAGTAATAATAGATTGATAATGATGATGAGATGGGGAGAGAAAAATAAAAATACCTGTTTGATTGCTGGACAGTTAAATGAATGTATTAATATCGTGTAATCGTCGTACGAGATATATGTGTAATAAAACATATTTATTGTCGGAAATCTTTGTGATCTTTCTTTCCTTCAATCCATTCAAGTGACCAACACCATCTTTAAAATCTGTATAGATATTATAAAAATATTTGAGACGAACACATGTAACACACCTGTATATCAAGAACATTTTTTATAGACAATATAATTAATAAACATGCCGATAATTTTTAATTCAGTCGCGCGCGGCTGTTTTTTTTTTTCATAAAGGAAGAACGGGAGACGATGGAGTAGACTGAAACCACAGGGTCGTCTTAATTATTTGTAAATATATTATTAAGTATAACATCTATAATATAATAATAATGTAATAATGAAAAACCATTTACATTAATACTAGTAGGTATCATTTACATTAATAGATAATATTGTAATCCAATAAAACACTTAGTTATGTATAGATTAGCCTTCAAGCGTGTGAATTTTTAGAGCTTAGTGAACACAATGTCTCAAATCGGGACATATGACGTCTCAGAGACCTCATTAAAACGTCTTAATAACGTCTTTAAGACGCCTTATGTCCCTATTTGGGACATTGTGTTCACTGGGTAATTAACCGTCGGGCCTCGATATGTATAACACGTTCGCGAATCCTATTATACAACGGAAAGAGGAAGCCTCGACACACGTCCGGATTTATTCGCGTTAAGTAAAGTTCCTCCCGCGAGATCGTCCGAACTCCTCCCGACAAGTATACCTGAGTCCACCAGCTCGAGAATGAAACGCCGACAGGAGGAATTCGTCAGCTCTCGGTTCGCAGGTCAATTCGACACGTGCTCGTGTATGAATTGTAACGGCGCTTTATCGGGTCTCGCTCCGTCGTTTTTACAAAAATCGATTAAAATTACCAAGTAACTCGCTAGGACTTAGGCCGGTATTCATAGTCGGATCTTGTTTCAAGACCGTCTTAAGTAATGTCTTAAAATGCCAATACGGTCATTTCATTGGCTGGATGGAGTCTTAAGACTGCCTTTGACCAGACTTAAGACGATCTTAAATATAAGATCCGACTATGAATATACCGGCCTTAGAGACGGTAATAGTCGTTGTGTTCGTGCTCTACAAGTAGTGACGTGTGCGCGTGTTCGATTACACTGTATAATGAGAGTAGGAATCTCTTCGCCACTCGTAAATACAAAAAAATAAAAAAAGAAACGCAGACAAAATAAAAAAAATTGTAACTCCTACCGACACGTCCTACGCGTTTCATTTGGAAATTAAAAAACCTACTTCGATGCGAACTCGAATTATTATTACGCGGTGACAGAGGCAACTTAATAGCGATTGCAGATGCAACTACATGGATTACTTTACAAGAACAGAGCTTAATCTCGTCGATGCGACTGACGTCGGCCGCACCGGTTAACTTCACAACAATAAAAACATAGTATATATATATATTTTTCACAGTATAATTTATCTTTAAATATTTCTGTATATTTGTATAACTATATAACCTTCGATATAAATACCCTGAAATCTAAACTCTCGCGATCACTATTGTTGTGCCCGTAACCGTTAGGAGAGACTTTCCCGAGATGTGGGCGCCCAAAGGATTAGGATCCACGCACTGAATAAGACACTCCGTACTTTTCAGTAAAAGAATATAATTCGCTAACACTTGTTACACGAGTTTAAATGACAATATGATTATACGCGGTTACTTCCAGAAAACGATCTGTCTGATCCTGCTGCTAATGGCATATATATATTAGTTTCATTGAGGCGGAAGGAGTGTAGTGACCCCGATGATCGGGGCACGTACGTTGCTCCATATTCCGCGCTACTCAGCATTCTGGGAACAGAACCGTGACTCGCTTCCTTCTCGTCACGTTCATCTTTAATACTTAAATGTTTTTAATTATTCCATCACGTCTTAATTATTAACCGTGTCCTTGTGCCCAAAAACTGGTTGGGTTACGACAGATATTTATCGAAAGGGAGCGTTTAGCCTGTAAGCCACTCTGTGTAAAAGAACTACATTGATCCACTATTGAACTTTCGCCCCAGAGTTCCGACTGATTAACTTCCTTTTCGATAAGGAATAAATGTCGAGTCAACAGATGTTATGTTACACTCAAAGATCAAAAACGCTTACTGCGTTCTGACTTCTCAGATTCAGCCACAATGCAAAATTATTGGGAAGGGGGGGGGGGGGAGGCAAAAAGTGCTCTGCCTCCACAAAGTCGGCGCCTATGTTCGTCATTATCGTATTATCATATAAAAAACGAAAACAAGTGCCACATTTGCAAAAAAAAAAAACTACAAGAAAGGACGTCTTGTTGCGGCATATTAGGGACCACCCGCGCCGCGCCGTGCCGGCTCGGTACAAAGACTATTAATGTCGTCATAAATGGATGTAAAGAATTAAAAAACCAAAAAAATACAAAAATAGAAGAAATTACAAACAGTTTAAAAAATTAAATTAGAGACTTGAGTATATCGTTCGCGTTGTTAAATGCTTCTCAAGTGTTTTAATTTTTAGAAAAAAGTCGGTATCTTTATATAAATTTGAATGAGTTGAAATTTTTATTAATATCACAATTTTTTTAAATCTGATGGTTGAAAATTCTTTATCCATATTTCTAGAAAATTTTTCAAAATCGGTTTAATACCTATTTTAACATATCTATATTTATACGTTTTCTTTATATTTGTTTATACACATGTTATTTTCTCAAAAAGAAAGGAAACACATAGACTTGTAGAGATTAAATAATTCCGTAAAATGGATGGACTGGTTTAATGCGTCATGTCGCTTGAATGAATTCTTCAGATCCGTAGGTAATACGGATATTAGAATGAGATATATAGCGAATATGTTGCTCACAGCAGAAGGAGAAAGAGCAATAATTCCTCTGCTTGAGGGGAAAAAAAAAAAAATTAAGAGGTTCTCTCGATTTCATTAAAATAGAATTTTTAAGCTTCCTCCAATCATCGCCTACAGTTCTGCCGAAGTACAAGTTAGATGCATTACTTCAACATGAACTGCGTCAAGAAATATAATTTTTTAAAAGTTTTATAGACTAAACTGATTTTGATTTTTACTGCGTATAACCTGACCACCAATTTTAATTACCATAAGCAGCAGGATCAGACAGATCGTTTTCTGGAAGTAACCGCGTATAATAATATTGTCATTTAAACTCGTGTAATAAGTGTTAGCGAATTATATTCTTTTACTGAAAAGTACGGAGTGTCTTATTCAGTGCGTGGATCCTAATCCTTTGGGCGCCTACATCCCAATAAAGTCCCTCCTAACGGTTACGGGCACAACATATCTCGCCCGCGCGAGGTGTACAAAAGAAAGCGAGGAATTCTTTAGGAGCAAAGAGCCCGTTCATCTCGTTCGTTATTCTGCCCTTATGGTACTAACAGCGATAGTAGTAATTACAGTAATAATCGTTCGTATAATATGGTTTCTCTCTTTTTACAGCGGCTCCTCCACGACAAAGAGCGATTTCATGCCACGAAGCTTTTAACAGAAATGCGTATAATTACAGGTTGGACGTGGCAGTTCTCTTATCCTTCCCTAAGTAAGTACATGTATCGCCCGTCGCATTTAGAAGCGTCGAACGCGTCCGGCGAATGTGGCAGTGGCTGCGGAGCTACTTCAAAGTAGTTATAGATCTATCATTTCCTCTCTCTTTCTCTCTCTTTCTCTCTCTCTCACTCTCTCTCGTTCTTTCATTCGTTCTTTCTTTCTCTCGCTTTTACTCCCTCTCGATCTATGAGCAACACTCATTTCGTATAATATTGGCCCCAGCACCCTTATTATTTTCTTCTATTATTACATCATCTCACGCGACGACAAGTACAAGCGTCAAGAATTTGCATAGCATCGAGCGAAATTAGTATCAGATAGTTGATGGAAAACATTTTTTCAATGAAAATTTGTACGTATGTACATACTCAAAAAATTTGTCAATATTTAGCTGTTATAATACAAGATCAGAGAAATCAAGTAAATGTTAAGGAATTACGATTGCACTTTAATGCTTTATGAATGGATATAATTTGACGTAATAAATAAATGCACATTTTGCAACAAAACATCGTCTGTAAAAGATAAAAGCGCAAATAAAGCCCGAACGTGTCGCCTGTTATTTCCGGTCGCGACCTCGCGAAACCAGCGGCTCTTTTCGCGAAACTCAATAAGTCGTCGTTGGGTTTTCTTCACATCTTCAAAGGCAAACGTACACCGTTATATAGTAACGCAAATCCACGCCAACTCTACGTACGAAGACATCCACCACACAACACGTTCTCGTTTTGACCTTTTTATAAGAGAGTAAGAAATCCTCCAATATATGAAGGCAACACAAACGAAGTTCACTCGAGAGCGATAAATATGGCATAAATATTTTTACGCTGCAATCACAGTTAGGCGTGGTAATTAGAGGATAATTCCTGCAATTGCGGTTGTATCAATAAAATTTGAATAAGAGGGAGGAATATTTCGCAGCTGTTGCATATAAAATCAGGTGCAATAAAACATCCTTTCCATTTAATTACAATTTATGAAAAGATACTATTAATAATGATAATAAAGAATTCTGTAAAAAAAACGTACGACAATAAAAATGCTTAAATTGTCGTTAATATGTCGTATTATATTTTTATAATCTTCTTTTGCAATAAGGTAATTGAGTTTTGACTCTTCAATAATAAGAATAACGTTATTTTGGACGATCTCTCGTAGCGGAACGTGTGTAGGAAGCTCGCGTTTCATGAACGCATCGATGTACGATTCTATGTACATTCGTAAAGCCTCGCTCCCGTACTCGGCCCTGCCACATTCGCGGAACTGGCGCATGCATTTCTGTATGTATATATACCTTACCCGTTTCCGACTTGTCTATTTTATTTTTCTTAATCACTTTTACCCCATACCTGCGTCACGACGCACGCGCTCGCCCCCACTTATGTCCTAAGATTGATTATTTAGTTTACCTCACCGTACCAGAACGTCACATATAATCACCACAAATGCAATATTTCGCAATAAGAGTCTTTGTTCTTTCAACTATATAGCCACCGGTATGTGGCGCGTCTCGGCTCAGTGGCATCACCTCGCGATGTATCTGGCGAGGAGGGCGCCGAGGAGAACGATGTGAAGAAGCGAGCACCCGAGAGACATGGGCACCCGAAGCGCCCACGTAGTCCCCGACGAGACATCGCCGCATTGAGCTGGAACACACAATCGGTATTTTCCTTAATAAATCATAAGACATGTGAACAAGGGAATAAGATACAAGAAGAGATAAAAGTCCAAGACACCGAATTCGCTGGATCAATAACATAACTTCAAGTCAAGAAAGCTCGATAAACAAGCTATTTTCAAATCAATTTCGTTAAATTGAGAAAACTGAACGCGAAATCACCGTATTATTTTAATAACCGTAATTGAAGAAAGAAAAAAAAATGCGATAAAAGTACTGTAAATAATTTCATACAAAGCGAAACTACGGCGAGTGGAGTCGCGTGTCACATATCCGGAATTAACAATGCTCACCGTACGACGTGAGGTTCACCTGCCACGAGACTGGATAGCGATGAGAGGCCCTCGGACAGGAAGCGAGATGGCCCGTCACCGAGAGTTCACGACTTCCTGTCGTCGCGGCGGACGCGCTGTAAACGAGGCAGTAACGCCCGACGTCGGTGCTAGCCACCAAGTAAGCGGTGTCGTTCTCCACCCAAGTTCCGTGGCATAAGTACTCTGGAAAACGAGACAGCATCGGCTGTGAGTGGAGCAAGATATAAAAAAAAAAGAAGAGAAGAAAGGAAAGAAATGGGCAGCGTGTTGTTCCGCGAGTTATTCTCCGCGCGCTATAGACGTCGCGCTAAAAAGCGTCGCGCGCACAAAGTCGCATTAAACTTCTCGATTTCTTCAAGTACTGCGAAAGCAGAGCAAGATTATGGGCTCCGTAACTTCGCGCCCATAGTATATAGGAAAAGTTTTTTTTCTTTTAAAGACCGTTTAAAGTACCGACGCCCAATAACATGCTAAGCCACACGGAGAAAATTTGACGAAGCAGATGGAAAAAGGCCATAACTCGTTAATGAGACTTGGTATTATCTTCGTCGCTGCTCAAGCTTGTTCCTCGACTTTAAAAAGGGCATCTTTCTCGTACCGTGGATATTACAAAAGAAGAAAATAATTATACACCAAGCAATTTTCTAATCTAAGTCATTGCTCGGTGTTGCTTTGAAAATTATAGCAGATTATTATAATTAAAAAATGCGTGAGACAAAAATATTTAACGGCGTTAGTCATATGTTATTACATTAATATTCTATTTTTAATTATAGTTACAAAAATTAATCGTTTCATCAAAACGTACGCTATTGGATTTATCGCTCATAAATTTTCATAATTTTGCTTTTACGTGGACGAGATAACCGTAATCCCTCAACCATTCAATTAACGTATCCAATGAAAAAAAATGCGATTCGATCGTCCGGGGAAGCTACTTTTATGTCATCATTTTTACGGCACTTGCTCTTCTGCCTTCCGGCCGTAACAATGCGCGCGAGAACGGAAGAGGAATAAACGAGGGCCGTAAATCCTTCCGACACATCGATATCAGTGACGTTTCGAGCGACGATACCCGATCGTACTTGCGAGATAGTAAGATGAGAATTTACTGCGGTCGCTCCGACAGCTCGTGACTTCGCGTAAAGAGGAAACGCGAAACCGCGCATCGTGTTCGACGACGGGCAGTGGCACCTATCAACGGTAAAAACTAAACGCGTTAAGCGTGACATTGATGTATCAGAATAAATGTACAATTTTTTTTACCTGTTCACCTGGATACGAATACGGCTTGAGATAAATTAACGATCGATCATCGTACGCCTATCTGATGAAACGATCCGATAGACATTAAAGCGATCGAATAATTTTATTCCTTGAAATGGCAAAACGGTTTATCTTACTTTATGCCGTCAACTTTTCCCGGAAAACGCCGATTCAG
Organism: Leptothorax acervorum; assembly: GCA_035220615.1. Lineage (NCBI taxonomy): Eukaryota > Metazoa > Arthropoda > Insecta > Hymenoptera > Formicidae > Leptothorax > Leptothorax acervorum. The sequence goes on along the minus strand of JASTWQ010000042.1, from coordinate 601,616 downwards.
AAAACGCGAACGTACGCGGATTCTGAAAGTAGTAAATCAGCGTTGGTAACAAAGAGACCCAAAACGCGGCTCTAAATTCGGCGGAAATTCCGAGATTAGGGTACATAATTAGACAAGAAAGTCCGTGAAATTAGAACACGTGTTCCCATCGTTTTCCCTGCCCGACGAACGATTCTGTTTCCGACGCGAACGAGGAAGACTCGGTGGTACAAAGCGATTAACGATCGCGCTGGAGAAGTCGCGATGCCCGACGTCGCTCTATAAGCCGCGAACCGAGCGCAGCACCGAGCTGTTTATACGAAGTCTTAATGGCCATTCCTGCCTTCTCACCGCCGTTGTCCTCGTCTTCATCGTCGCTGGTATCTGTGTCTCGGAATACAATCCCATGTCGGCAGCCGCGAGGCACGGGTCTCGAGTGCCTAAATCCTCAGTTGTGTCAACATGTCCCGGTAACTCGCGCCGCTAAAATAATTCCCGGTTACGAAACGCTCTTCTCCCTCTCTCTCTCTCTCTCTCTCCGTAGTTCTGTAACGTATCAATGTTCTCGCGGATTACAGAGAGACACCACCGGCTTCGCACGCGCTGCGCATTCGTATCGTTTGCTTCACAAGGGATTTAATCCGCCTTTTATCTTTTCGACGATCTAGCTAATCTGGAAATCGTCTCTAAATTATTTTGGGATCACCTTGTTATTATTATTATCATTGTTGTCAAGCTGAACACGAGGCTTACACTGACGTTGATATAATAGACATGCTAAAATAGGAGAACCTGATACAATAGAATTATTTTGATTGATTTTGTATGAATGCATAAATGAATACATCCCGTTGAAATTAATGGATCTCTGTAATAACAATCGCGCTTGATATGCATGTAATTTATTGTCAGTTGAATTAGTTTGATTGTGTGTAGATGTAGCGGGGAAAAGTCCCATGGTCAACCGGCAACGCGCGATGTGTCAATTTTTATGTATGGAGTCAAACGAAGGTGCACAAAGTTAGCGCAGTCGTAAGCAAGCGCTATACTTCGGCAACCGTGACGCCCGCTGCCTTTCCGCAAACTAACTATCACCACTTGTGATAACTTTGCGCGAACTAGGACGGGAGACGAGAGGGGGGGTGCGGGTAATCCGATAAGATGTTCCGGGCGAACGTGCTCCAACCCGTGTCGAGTCTCTTCTCCCTCTCCCTCCATCTCTCTCTTGAACATCCCGGGACGCTGAACATTCTACTGAACCACGGAAGCTTCTCCGAATACGTCGAAGACAATGAACGACGATGACTGCCTCGAGTTTTTTCGAGTCGTTCACATTGTCCTCGGAAGCTTCTTTTCGAAAATCCGTTGTAGTTTATAGAACCGCGGATATATACAAGAGAAGTCAAGAAGATTCAAAGATGACGATAACGACGATCATGTCTGTTAACCATGCCGACCCACGTCACACGTCGAGAATCTGTCAAAGTTTGCGAGCGCTTTCAAAGCTCGTCGTCTGTCGTGGATGGAATCTTCTTGTCGGACATCTCTTTGATTAACTTCCCTTAGTTAAGTGAAATCGCACGGGGAACAAAAAGAACGTTCGTAGAGCGCAAATGCCATCGTGTACGAAATAAGTC